>ML664227.1:734732-805043 GCA_007570785.1 Antilocapra americana
AAAAAAAAATTCATTTGAAGCAATTCTACTCAGATGGACGAAACTGGAGCCCATTATCCAGAGTGAAGTAAGCCAGAAGCAAAAACAACAATACAGTATATTAACACATATATATGGAATTTAGAAAGACAGTAATGAGAACCCAACATGGGAGACAACAAAAGGAACATAGATGTATAGAATAGACTCGTGGACTTGGTGGATGAGGGTAAGTGTGGGATGATATGGGAGAAGCGAATTGAAGCATGTTAATTGTCATGTGTCTAATCAATCGCCAGCCCAGGATTGATGCTTGGGACTGGTGCAGCGAGATTTCCCGGGGGGGAGGGAGGAGGGAGGGAGGTTCCGGAGGGGAAGCATATGTAAACCCATGGTGATATCATGACAATGTATGGCAAAAACAATAATAAAAAAATAAATAAATAAATAAATTTAAAAAAAAAAAAAAAAGGCAGGCTATGGAACTGGACTGCCTGGGTCTGACTCCCAGTTTTTACTGCTAGAAATTGACCATGCTGATCTTGATGGCTTTTCTCTGGTGCCTCAGTAACCTCAATTGCATGAAAGGTAGAGCTAGCACTTTGCAAGTTTACTGAGTATTAAAAGTAACTTTGTGAGCATAAAGCACTTTGAATGTATTCAGCTTATTAATAACCATATATAAGTGTTAGCTATCATCAGTGTTAAGGTGTGGAATTTCTCTTTCATTGAGAGGATCATCTTTAATTCTCTTGGAACCTACAGAAAAGAAGATAGTGGTGGGACATTGAAGAGCTCTTCTACTTCCTTTTTTGCTAATTGTGCAAAACTTACTTTGAAAAGTAGTTTTCACTTCCTGATCATGGAATTCAGCTGGTGGTTGTGGGAACATCTCAAATAGCTGAACCAGGCCTTCACACTGTTATGGTCATTGCTGATAATCTTTGGTGAGTTAACATGAATTTAGAACTGATGTGGAAGCAAGATGAGATCTCCAACTCCTGAAAGGTCTAAGGATTTCTCAGAGCCCAGGGACCAATAGAAATGCTTGGGTCTCTGCTTCCAGCTTAGATTTCAAAGGCAGATGCAAAATAGTGGCCCCAGGAAAATCCTGTTGCAATACATCCTAATTCTAAATGCTCAGGCAGGCCCCTTTACCATTTGTTGACCATGAATGGAGTGAATGAATGAATCTGTTTTATCTTAGATCTCAGAGAGTAATATGTTCTCATAAATAAAATTTTCATAATTTCAAATTTTCATAATGCTTAATACCTCTCCTTGAAAAGTATTTAGATAGTTGTCAACAAGATTTTGGCTTAAAAGGTGTATTGGGACCTTTAGCTAATGTTCCTTTGCTTAATTATGGGCAATGGGGGAGAAGAGCGCTGCGGCTGAGAAGCAAGATTCCTTTTTTCTACATTCAGTAGGAGCTAAATTTGGTAAGTCCCCTACAAATAAAACTTCAAGCTGTGAACTTTCAAAGATGTGAATGTGCTTGCCCTCCTTTTCCTACTGCTGATAATTCTTCAGAATGACCATGTGTCTATATTGCTTCTCTGACTCTCGATCAGGAGTCAGCAAACTTTCTCTGGAAAAGGCCAGAGAGTAAATAGTTTAGGCTGTTCAGGTCTCTGTTGTAACTTTGTAAACTCTGTCATCCTAGCAGAAAAGTCACTAAGGACCATGTGTAAATGAATGGGCACATTTATCTCAATTACACTTCGCTTACCAGAACAGGCAGCTGATCAGCTCATAAAGCACCGACTGCTAGTTCTGACTCTAGGCCATCATGCAATTCTGAATTTCTTCATATGTGTGATTCTTTTCTAACATTGTATGAATAAAGATTATTTCATCTTACTGCTTGATTTAAAACTGTGCTAAACAATAGAGGTAAATGAAGACAATGTTTTATTCTATACACAGAAAATCTACATGAGCCAAGACTAAATCTGAGGAGCTGGAGAATTGTTCCCTTGATTATCCAATGAAACCCACCAAGTGGGAGGGTGTTTGTGGGCTCTAAGGAATTGTGCTGGGGTAAACAGATCCCTGTCTCACCTTTCACTGTGAGACATTAATGGAACAGGAATGCATAGGGACACCTACAGGAGTTTTGGCTTTCAGCTTCCTCAGGAGCAAGACTCATCTCTTGCATTCACTCTATCCTTTGAATAATTCTTAGTGACCAATTCAAAGGTTCAGTTAGTCAACTATACCCCAAGCCTGTGAAGTTGCTCATCATGAGCCCTTTCAATGGCATTTCTAAACATGACTTAGAATAGTTCCTTCCTATCTTCCAAAGCATTATCCCTGGGAATTTTTTCCAACTTCTAGGTGAAGACTCTAGTAATGGTTTAAAGATTGGCTTCATTGCAAGTCCCAGGGCCAAGTCCCCATGGGATCTAGTCTCCATCGATAAAGGAGAGAAAAATTCTTGAATTAAGCTATTGCTCCTGCAACACACCTTTTCTGCTCTTCTAGTTTTATTAAACAACAGATTGTCCCTCAGTATTCAACAGGTAGGTCTGATTTTCCACCTGTATCAGTCAGTAACAAACCACATGTTTTTTCTCAAAAATTACAATTCTAAATTCCATAAGCTTCTGGTGGCATTTGGATTTACAGTGATACTCCAGGAGGTATGACATCTCTTATATGACTGATCTCTCCTTCCTTACACCATACATCCAAATTCTGGTAATCATGGTGTAACTGGACCGTGGTAGGGAGAATATTTTCATTTGAGATATAGCTTACTTTCTCACCTTGGGGTCAAAATCCTCAACTATAATCCTAAAATATAATGCAGATGTGACAAACACATAACATAGTTTAGTACCATGAAGAAGTGAAGACACAGGGTGGAAATTAGACAATCCATGGTCAATCTAAGAAGAGCAGCCCAGAGGGAGGACGTTTGTATTTGGCAATGAAATTTTTTTTTTCACAATTATCAGTCACCTAAGAACTGAACCTTGGATTTAAACTCATATCTTTCTCATTATACATTCAATGAATGGCCAAAAAATTTTTGGAAGAAAGTTCTGAGAATAATAATTCTGAGAATTATTCTAGTATCCAGCTTATTCTGCAGTTATCCAGGCCACTTTGTGGTTTCACCTAGCTAGTTAAGAAGAAGGAACAGAACATGAATTTATAATATGGCATAGAGCCTTAAAAGATCGGAAGAAAGCATAAGCTATGGGAAAGCAGATACCCACTAAGGACAATGGTGTGATGTCACCAGTGGAGAAAGCTAAGAAGTAGGAGCTTTAGCAGGATACTCTTTATCCATGTAAAAAGTTATTCCCTGCAATGGACTGACTATTATAGTCGGTTACCCATTCATGTGTTAAAACCATCTTCCCAAAGTGATAGTATTTGGAGGTAGGATTTTGTGAGGTAAATAGATTATAAGGGTAGAGTCTTCATGAATGGGATTCTGCCCTTATAAGAAAAGGTCAGAACTGGTTAGTTTTCTTCCTGCTGTATGAGAAAACAAGTCAGCAGTCTGAAACCTGGAAAAGGGGCCTCAGCAGAACTAGACCATGCTGGCACCAAGGTAGGGCTCTCAGGCTTATAATTATGAGAAATATTTGTGTTATTGATAGGCCCTCCTGGTTTATGATGGGGCCTTCCCTGGTTTATGATGGAAAGTTAAGGCTATTTACTTTGGCAACTTGGTGGCTCAGACAGTAAAGAATCTGCCTGCAATGCGGGAGACCTGGGTTCAAACCATGGGTTGGGAAGATCCCTTGGAGAAGGGAATGGCAGCCCATTCCATTATTATGGTTTATGATATTTTGTTAGAGCAGCCCAAATTGACTAAGATATTCTCTGAGGAATATTGGTGTGCCTAATGGGTTGCAACTACCATCTTGTCTAAAGGTGAAGAGATTATCCCCATCTCACTGCCTAAGAGTAAGGGAACAGGTTAGACATTAGAGTCTCTGCAGAAATGAAAAATCCAGTCCCCACACCTCCCCTCTCTTTCAGACTGCCTTGCCTTCTTGGCTCCTTTTTCTGTCTTTGATTGAAACAGAGTAATTCTGATACTCCAGAGAGAAAAAGCCTGAAAAACAAAGATCGAGACTTATGACAAAACTGGAAAAGAGTTTTGTTTTCCACAAACAACAGAAAAGAGGTATTTTGTGAATAACTCACAAGAGTTATCTTGTGACATGAGTTATTTTTCACAAATGAAGTCTTAAGCTTCCCTGTCCAAAGTTGGCAGTTGTGACTGACAGTGGCAAATATTACTGTACTGTTACTGGGAGAAAATTCTAAAGAAAGAAATAGTAAAAAAATAGTAGGGGACTTCCCTGGTGGTCCAGGGGTTGAGAGTCTGAGCTCCCAATTCAGGGCGCCCAGTTTCGATCCCTGATCAGGGACCTGGATGCCATATACCTCAACTAAGAGCTCATGGGCTGTAACAAAGCCTGAAGATCTCGTTGCATGCCGCAACTCAGACCTGGCACAACCAAAAAGAAAAAAAAAATAGCAAAGATTACTGTCTTAGGTAAAATCATCACTCCTGTGGAAGCTGGGCTGGACAGGAGACAGTGGTAGCAGAGCAGGCCAGAACCTTCTACTGGAAACCTAACCATATATTAAATACAAATTGGAGTCCTTGTGGTGTAACCATACAATGGAGATATGGTAGATGATCTATGTCTTGCTATGAATGTCCTGCTTGCTGGGATTGCTTTTCACTAGGTCCTTTTTAGCAAGAACCATAAGTCACACTGTTCTGAAAACCGTTGTAATCCCTCTTTTCAGAGCTGTTTCCATGTCTCAGGCTGACCTTTAGCTCCTCTGGGCCCACTGACAGGGGCCCAGTGACCCTGGCCTCTCTTGAGAGACCTAGTCCTTTTTGCAGAGCCCGGATGCCCAACTGCTTCTTCAGAGACAGCAGGACCCGGGGGTCAGACTAGAGCAACTCCTCAGAACTCCAAATATCCACCGTACAGAATGAAGACTCGGGATCTTACTGGTGGCAGGCAGAGACAGTGGTTCACAGTGTCAGAAATCAGAGCCTCCAATCCTAAATTCATGAGCAGAATAAATTAGTGGAGCTGAGCATGGGGGGAAAACATGAACACTGTGACTTCAGCATGGATTGCTAGTCTTCTGTTTCTTTGTGCAATTCCCGTCCTTGTGGAAAGTAGGAGTTGGACTAGAGACACTCCGCAAATTGCTGTTGGCATTTCATGAGAATAACAAATGCACTAAGCTCCTTATAATCCTTCTCTTTTTCATGAAAGTAACATCATCAATCAAATCTTCATTGATCACTCATTGTGTGCCCTGGCGTTTAGCAGTGGGCTGGGGACTTTAAAAGGCAAGGCTCCTACTCTCCAAATGGCTCCATGTGCTGAACTGCAACGCATATTTAGCTAAATGAAGTATCAGAGAAAGCAGAAATCAAAGTGAATAGGAGTGATAAGAGGAGGGGTGACGATTTGTGTCATCCCTTAGAACTGGGAATAATGGAGGAAGTGTTCTTCTTCTTCTTAGAAATAGCATCTTTTTTAAAGTAAAATTGAGGCCACCAGTGACCCTCTTCATGTTTCTTCTCTCATGGAGTGGATTCATCATGGTTATTTAATGATTGCTCCCTAAGAAATTAGCTAAGATCTAGGTCAGGTCATGCAAGCATGGGTATCCACATACTACAAGGATAATTACCATGGATTCCATACCATTGTGTACTTATTATATGTTACACAGGCGATACCTGCCGGGGTCCAGCCCCAGCAGGTCCGGGGGTCTTGAGGGATGAGTGGCGTCGGTGGAAGAACTGAGCTGAGTCAATGTGTGGTGATGGAGCAGTCTCTCTCGTTTATTGTTGGTTTACAGTTTTATAGCCAAAAGACATCCCCATTACATCATTACATCACCTATCATTCTATACAATTTTTTGTTTTCTACCTTCCATAGCAACCTTATCATTGAGCTCATTCCCCAATCTATCATGAAACATTCCCCTTACAGAAGTCAGATTTCTATGTAATTAGATTTAACAATAGTATGTTTACCATTTGAATGTCTTCAGTATACTTCATTCAGTCATGATAAGCACATCAACCTAAGTAGAAAGGTTACATTTCTCTTATCAGGTGCAACTATGTAGAAGCTAGAGAGAAGGGCTTAAGCTTGAAACTGTTTTATTCTAGTAACCTACGGTTCTTACAAGGAAAGAGGAAAGAGGACAAAGAGACAGTTTAGAAAGAGGAAAGAGGACTAAGACAGTTTAGAAGAGGAAAGAGGACTAAGAGACAGTCTAGCAGCACTGCTTTAGCAATAAAACCCTATTAACCTTATAACTACTATAATGAATTCCTATGTCTACATTATCCTAAAGCAATCAATGTCTCCAACTATGTTGGCCACAGTTACAAGAATTCCTAAGTCCCATTCCAGCCTGATTTCTTCAAGGAAGAGAGCCTCCTCCGGGAAGTGGTCGGGGGAGTGGGAGGTGGAAAGGTAACCCAAGTACGAGCCCTTCTGGTGGTGGCCTTGCCATGACCCCCAGAGAACTCTTGGTAAACTTCCCAGTAACTAGTAGGAGGTGTAGTCCTTTCATTCCTCCTTAGCCCCCGGGAAAGGTGATCCACCTTCCCAGATCCTCTGGTCGATAAGGTCTGGGGGGATTACTTCAGGACAAATTCTTTCCAACTGGGACTGACCTATTCAGATGACTCAATGTTCCGAGCATGGACAGAACTCCCAAGAAAAATACCAGGGGGTGCCTAGCCAGGGATGCCCCGATAAAGAAAGTCAGCTTTGCAATTTCTTTCTTAGTCTCGTGACCTTGTCATCCGAGCAAGGGGGCATCATGACAGCTCCCGGCAGATACCCATATTACTCCTCCTTGATTAGAAGGTGAAATAAGTCTACCTTCTGGTCCCAGAGGTTTTCATAGTCAAGGTTTCACATGTCACCTATTCAGATAGAAGTCCCAGTCTGTGAAGTAAGCTAAGATACTCAGGTCCCTGAAGGACAAGAGATTAAAGGAGGAGATCTCGTCCTATTCTGCTCAGGGGCTGAAGGGATAGGAAACATCACATTTTCCCAGCACAGAGAGGCCAAGGAACCCGTCTGGGACAGGAGCCCAGCATTCCCTATCAGCAGACCTGGAGATCCCAGCTGTGAAGGGCCGTCATGCTGGCCAGTATCACTGTAGAGCTGACAATGGCCACAGTGCCATCCGGAGCAAGGTGATGAATATCCCTGTGAGAAGGAAATTTCAGGCTCATTCATCTCAGGCAGAAATCCCCAAACCAAGAGCCAGGAGTCAGGAGGAAATTCCAGGAGATCCCAGCGATCAGTGCTGTGGAGAACCAACAACAGTCTGAGGATGGGTTTTCTTTACAAGTTAAACTGCTGACATCTTTCTTTTCATGGAAGAAAGCACAAAGAGAGCTGGCTTGGCATTAGAAACAAATCAGTTGAGATGACAAATGATCATGTCTCTAGACAATACCCAGAATCATATCTCCCCAAATTTCTAAAGACATTGTTGAGGAAACAACCTCTGATAACACTAGTGGGGATGAGGGAATGGAAGGAATACACAGTGACCGAGAGCCAGGCTCTTTGCTGAGATCCTGGTATGGGATTTGTGAGTTCAATGGGCATCACCAGTCCTCTCTGATAGCCCCACTTTGGGTCTGTTAAGTCCAGTGTCTTGTCCTGTCCTCACCCTCAGGGTTCCCAGGACCCAGACTGTCCTGGGGGATGTGGTGGAAATTTGCTGTAAGGTTTGAAGCTGCTCCCACATCTTCCCAGTCCTGTACTGGCTTTATCATGAGGACATCAATCTGGGGAACAACTTATCACCCTCTAGAGGAGAAGCATTTCTCAACCTCTCCCTGACCACCAAACATTCTGGAAACTACTATAAGGCCGACGGAGGCCTGGAGGTCCAGCTCAGTGAACTGGTGCCACTCTTTTGTATCAGGTGGGTTGATGGTTCCTGGATACAGGAAACAAAAGCTAAAGTCGCTCATTCGTGTCCAACTACTTGCGACCCCACAGACTATACAGTCCATGGAATTCTCCAGGCCAGGATACTGGAGTGGGTAGCCTTTCCTTCCTTTCTCCAGGGGATCTTCCCAATCCAGGGATCGAACCCAGGTCTCCCACATTGCAGGCGGATTCTGTATCAGCTGAGTCACAAGGGAATCCCAGGAATACTGGAGTGGGTAGCCTACTCTTCTCCCAGTGGATCCTCCCAACCCAGGAATCAAACTGGGCTCTCCTGCATTGCAGGTGGATTCTTTACCAACTGAGCTATCAGGAAATCCCTGGATACAGGGATAATATTATGAGCAATGACTTTTTCTTACTGGTAACACATGGGGATTTCAGAAAAGAGGTGGAAGTATCTAAGTGATGTTGGCTAAGTGGGAGGAGTTGGAGAAAATGAGCTCCTTCCAAGTCTGACTGCTTTTGTTCTCTCTGCACTAACCTGAAAAGTACACACTATGTTTAGATAAAATTACATGAATTTATATTTACCATTCCTGCATAGTATTGGCAAGGATTCCAGGGCCCATTACTGATATAGACTGGAGTTGAAAAAAAAGAGAGAAAAGAACAAGAAAACCTTCAAAAATTTGCTCAATTGTTTTTATGCTTCACAATTTTCTAAGGTTCCATGCAGTGGGCAATGTTGCTACATTACTAATTTTGCAAAATGTCATTTTCCCCTGCATGTAGTCACTTGAGACTAAAATCATTAACACATTCCTCCATGCTTGACTTTTAAATAAAAAGTCCAGTTATTAAATGTAATTCAACAATTTCAATAGACAAAATTAGTTTATACTCAATGGAGTAGGATATAATAAGGAGTTATATTCAAATAAATTATAACAACTTAGTACAATATTTTCTCTTTCACTTGTCCATTTCTTTTCAGTTACCCTTCTCATTACAAGAACAGAGACTCCTTTATGAATTCATGAATTTATTTTACAGATCATAAATGGCCATCTACACATACATGTCCAATGGTTGGTACTGGGTATGGGTTGGGACCTCGACCAGAACAGTCAATTAGAAAGCGTATGTAAATGTGACTTGGATTCCTGGGTAGTGTGGTGGCCTCAGGGTAGGTCTTTTTACATGTTGGCTTAGGCTTCCAAAAACAAAAAAAAGTGTGATAGTGAATCTACAACATTCATCAACTAATTTAAAAATTACCAGTATCACTTCCACCACAATTTCACTGGAAATACAGGAGATGCCAATTTGATCTCTGGGTGGGGAGGATCCCCTGGAGGAGGACATGGCAACCCACACCAGTATTCTTGCCTGAAGAATCCCATGGACAGAGGAGCCTGGCAGACCACAGTCTATGGGGTCGAAAAGAGTCAGATATGACTGGGCAACTGAGCACAGTGTCCAACGAGGGCTTCCTAGGCAGTTCAGTGGTAAAGAATCTGCCTGCCAACGCAGGAGACACGGGTTCAATCCCTGGAGAAGGAAATGGCAACCCACTCCAGTATTCTTGCCTGGAAAATACCATGGACAGAGGAGCCTGGTGGGCTATAGTCCACGGGGTTGAAAGAATCGGACACAACTTACTGATTAAACAATAACAGCAACAGTGTCGAACAAACTTATCTGGATGCAAAGAGAGGGAGTATAGACTCCACTTCTAAATAAGGAACTGTCAAAAATTTTACAACCATATGTATTTTTTAATTGAAGTATAGTTGGTTTACAATATTGTATTACTTTCAAGTGTATAACACAGTAAGTTGTTATTGTTTTGCAGATTAAATTCCATTATAAATTATTACCAGATATTGAATATAATTTCCATACTATACAGTAAATTCTTCTTGATTAACTATTTCATGTATAATAGTTTGTATATGTTGATCCCATTCTCCTAATTTATCCCTCCCTCCCTCTCTTTCTTGTTTGGTATAGATCACTTTGTATTACTTTTTAGATTAGATGTATAAATGATATAATTTGTCTTGGTCAGACATTTCACTAAGTAGTATTCTCCAGATCCATCCATGTCACTGCAAATGGTAGTATCTTGTTCTTTTTTATACCACACCCATATTTTAAACATCTCCACACACTCACCAACATGAATTCCAATCCATGCCTCCCAATCTCACAGCTGAGTCGTGCAGTCGTGTCTGACTCTTTGAGACCCCAAGGACTGCAGCATACCAGGCTTCCCTATCCATCACCAACTCCTGGAGCTTGCTTAAACTCATATCCATCAAGTCGGTAATGCCATCTAACCGTCTCATCCTCTATCATCCCTTTCTTCTCCTGCCTTCAATCTTTCCCAGCATCAGAGTCTTTTCTAATGAGTCAGTTCTCTGTGTCAGGTGGCCAAAGTATTGGAGTCTCAGCTTCAACATCAGTCCTTCCAATGAACACCGAGGACCGATCTCCTTTAGGATGGACTGGTTGGATCTCCTTGCAGTCCAACGGACTCTCAAGAGTCTTCTCCAACACCACAGTTCAAAAGCATCAGTTCTTCAGCTCTCATCTTTCTTCACCGTCCACCTCTTACATTTATACATGACTACTGGAAAAATCATAGCTTTAACTAGACAGACCTTGTCGGCAAAGTAATGCCTCTGCTTTTTCACATGCTGTATAGGTTGGTCATAGCTTTTCTTCCAAGGAGCAAGCGTCTTTTAATTTCATGGCTGCAGTCACCATCTGCAGTGATGATGAAGCCCAAGAAAATAAAGTCTGACCCTGTTTCCATTGTTTCCTCATCTATTTGCTGTGAAGTGATGGGACCAGATGGCATGATCTTCATTTTTTGAATGTTGGGTTTTAGTCAGCTTTTTTACTTTCCTCTTTCACATTCATCAAGAGGCTCTTTAGTTCCTCTTTACTTTAGTTTCTGCCGTAAGAGTGGAGTCATCTGCATATCTGAGGTTATTGCTGTTTCCCTAAATCTTGATTCCAACTTGTGCTTCATCCAGCAGATATTTGTCATAATATACTCTGCACATGTTAAATAGGCATGGTGACAATATACAGCTTTGATGTACTCCTTTCCCAATTTGTACTCCTTTCCCAGTCTGTTGTTCCATTTCCCATTCTAACTGTTGCTTCTTGACCTGAATACAGATTTCTCAGGAGGCAGGTCAGGTGGTCTGGTATTCCCATCTCTTTCAGAATTTTCCATAGTTTGTTGTGGTCCACACAGTCAAAGGCATTAGTGTAGTCAATGAAGCAGAAGTAGAGAGTTTTTCTGGAATTTTCTTGCCTTTTCTGTGATGCAGTGGATGTTGGCAATTTGATATCTGGTTCCTCTGCCTTTTCTAAATCCAGTTTGAAAATCTGGTAGTTCTTGGTTCACATACTGTTGAAGCCTTGCTTGGAGAATTTTGGGCATCACTTTGCAAGTGTGTGAGATGAGTGCAATTGGGCAGTAGTTTGAGCATTCTTTGGCATTGCCTTTCTTTGGGATTGGAATGAAAACTGACCTTTTCCAGTCTTGTGGCCACTCCAAATTTGCTGGCATATTGAGGGCAGCACTTTCACAGCATCATCTTTAGGATTTGAAATAGCTCAGCTGGAATTCCATCACCTCAACTAGCTTTGTTCATAGTGATGCTTCCTAAGGCCCACTTGACTTCACACTTCAGGATGTCTGGCTCTAGGTGAGTGATCACACCATCGTGATTATCTCAGCCATGATGATCTTTTATGCACAGTTCTTCCGTGTTTCCTTACTAGCCCTTCTTAGTATCTTCTGCTTCTGTTAGGTCCATACAATTTCTGTCCTTTATTGTGCCCATCTTTGCATGAAATATTCCCTTGGTATCTCTAATTTTCTTGAAGAGATCTCTAGTCATTCCCATTCTATTGTTTTCCTCTATTTCTTTGCATTGATCACTTAGGAAGGCTTTCTTATCTCTCCTTGCTATTCTTTGGAACTCTGCATTCAGATGAGTATATCTTTCCTTATCTCCTTTACCTTTCACTTCTCTTCTTTTCTCAGCTATTTATATAGGCTCCTCAGACAACCATTTAGCTTTTTTGCATGTCTTTTTCTTGGGGATGGTTTTGATCACTCTCTCCTATACAGTGTTACGAACCTCCATCCATAGTTCTTCAGGCACCCCATGTATCAGGTCTAATCCGTAGAATCTATTTGTCATTTTCACTGTATAATTATAAGGGATTTGATTTAGGTCATACCTGAATGGTCTAGTGGTTTTCCCTACTTTCTTCAACTTAAGTCTGAATTTTGCAATAAGGAGTTCACAATCTGAGGCATAGTCAGCTCCTAGTCTTGTTTTTGCTGATCCAAGCCCACTTGCTGCCCTCTTTGGACTGGCAAGTGCCCTTTGGAACAAGTGGTTCCTGAAGTCAGGTTTAGCTGCCTGAGCTCCTTTTTTCTCTAACCATGATGTCTAAAGTTCTTCACTATCTTATCTCTTCAGTACCTTTGAAAGTGAAAGTGAAAGTCGCCCTGTCATATCTGACTCTTTGAGACCCCATGGACTACATATAGCCAGTCAGGTTTCCCCCTCTGTCCTTGGAATTCTCCAGGCCAGAATACTGGAGTGGGTAGCTGTTCCCTTCTCCAGGGGATCTTCCCAACCCAGGGATCAAACTCAGGTCTCCTGCATTACAGATGGATTCTTTACCATCTGAGCCACCAGGAGGTCCTCAGTATCTTTAAATAGCCTTAAAAATTTTTTTTTTTTTTGCTCAGCATTTCTAGTGATTTTCAGAAAAAAGATTGTTTCAGTTTCTTCTATCATTCAGTTCAGTTGCTCAGTCACGTGTGACTCTTTGTGATACCATGGACTATAGCACAGCTTCCTTGTCCATCACCAACACCCGGAGCTTGCTCAAACTTATGTGCATCATGTCAGTGGTGCCATCCAACCATCTCATCCTCTGTTGTACCCTTCTCCTACTGCCTTCAACTTTTCCCAGAATCAGGGTCTTTTCCAATGAGTCTTTTCTTCACATCAGGGGGTCAACATACTAGAGTTTCAGCTTCAGCATCAGGCCTTCCAATGAACACCCAGGACTGATCTCCTTTAGGATGGACTGGTTGGATCTCCTTGCAGTCCAAGGGACTCTCAAGGGTCTTCTCCAACACCACAGTTCAAAAGCATCAATTCTTCGGCACTCAGCTTTCTTTGTGGTCCAACTCTCACATCCATACATGACTACTGGAAAAACCATAGCTTTGACTAGACGGACCTTTGTCAGCGAAGTAATGTCTCTGCTTTTCACATGCTGTCTAGGTTGGTCACAGCTTTTCTCCCAAGAATCAAGCATCTTTTAATTTCAAGGCTCCAGTCACCATCTGCAGGGATTTTGAAGCCCAAGAAAATAAAGTCTCTCCCCGTTTCCATTGTTTCCCCATCTATTTGCCATGAAGTGATGAGACCAGATGCCATGATCTTCATTTTTTGCGTGTTGAGTTTTAAGCCAGCTTTTTTACTCTCCTCTTTCACACTCTTCAAGAGGCTCTTTAGTTCCTCTTTGCTTTCTACCATAAGGGTGGTGTCATCTGCATACCTGAGGTTATTGATATTTCTCTCAGCAATCTTAATTCCAGCTTGTGATTTACCAAGCCCAGCATTTCAGATGATGTACTCTGCATATAAATTAAATAAGCAGGATGACATACTCCTTTCCTTGTTTGGAACCAATCTGGTGTTCCAGGTTCTAACGGTTGCTTCTTGACCTGCTTACTAGAAGTGTAAAAGCTTGCACCTTTTATTAACCAACACTTTCACAAAGATGTGTTTTTAACATTTTCAGCATAACTATTTCTCTTTGTCGTATATTAGTTTTAAGTCCAAGAATCTAAAGAATTTCTCCAAATGATATATCATACTGATCCTTACTCATACTCTACTAGCCAAAAATTACCAGTGACCAAGCTCTAGAGCCCTGCTGCATAACTGTTGCATCCATTGTCAAAAAAAATGTGTCATATAATTAAAAATTCATTAAGAAGATAAATATCATATAAAGTGTTCCTTCTATAATAGAAAAAGAAAGGAAGGGAGGAAGAAAGGAAGGAGGAAAGAAGAGAAGGGAAGAAAAAAATAAAGCATGATGGGGAACTCATCAGACTCTTTTCAGCTCCTGTGATACCATAGTTTAAGGAGAGAAAGGAACATCATACATGTGGAGTCCTGCCCCAGGCCACAGGTGAGATGCCTTGTACCAAGACCGAAGAAGCAGAGCCCAAGGTCATCTCTGAAGCTGACAGAGACCCACTGTAACCGTTGCCAAAAGCCCTTGATTGTCAGTAGCAAGCTTCCTGACTCCTAGTTAGGCAAAGATGTGCACTCCAGGAAACACCCTACAGTTTCCCAACCAATCACCTAATGCCAACCTTCCAGCAGGAATTTTCTTTGTCTGGAGGCCATAAGAATTGGCTATTAACCCACAAAAATTGTCTGCTCTCCCTGGTCTGTCAGGAGGTTGGCTTCTGTGCTCACAGGGCCCACTTTATCTCTGCTCTTTATTCTTAATAAACTTACTCCTTTCTGCAGTACTCTGTGCCTGGGAATTCTTTTCCAACCTGCACTTGGACTGCCTCAACAATACAGTCACATAAATACATACAGAAAAACAAAATTTGGTAACTGTCATGGGGGAAAAGAATAGAAAGACATTTGTTTAAAAAAGATTTCTTTCCCTTGTAGCCTCAGGATGGCCTCCTCAAAGAAGGGAAACTTGATCAGAGATTTCTCTGTTTCTAATGTAAACATGTCTTTGAATGGTCATAACTTTCTATCCTACCGAGAATGGTCTGTCTCTATGTGTAGAGCATGCTTTCCCAGCAGAGGTGATATCAACCTCAAGGCAGCAAAAACTGGTCCTTGTAGCAGTGAAAAAAATTTTTATTTTTTATGTATAAAGCATCTATAATAAATACATAAAGATATACAGCATATCTGTGCTATTGTTTCATACAGTAAGGAGGTGGTTAGGAAAAACGAAAAAAATCTAAATAGGTCTTTTGGGATGTGCTAATGAAATAAATGTCAAGAAGTGCTGGTCTAGAGTTTTTCATAGTTTCTTTAAAAAATAATTATTAAATGCTTCCCTGCAAGAGAGAATTGGTAGAGGCACGGGGGGATACAATGTTGGGTAAGATAAGCACGGGCCCTTAAATGTTAGCAGAGGAAAAGACATAAAAGCAAGCAAGAAAACAGAGGAAATAATGACAAATTATGATAAATGCTGTGAAAAAAGGGTACAGAGGCCTGAACTAGAAAATAAGCAGCTGAGACCTCTGATTGAAAGGTTAGGGAAGGCCTCTCTGATAAGGGCTCTGGCTTTAAAAACAGAAGTTCTGCAATCTGAGGCCTAACACCTGGTCTTTGCTTTGTAAGGCAAAAGCCTAACTTAAGCTTTGTTTGCTGAGGCATCCACTTCAAAGAACTACTTTGAATAAACATGTTTCCAACCACTGGATAAACAGGCAGCAGGAAAGCCCATCCCCCAGTCCCAGACGTCTTATTTTAGAGACATTGGTTGATTTTCATAACTGACAATTTGGGTTTTTTTTTTTCTCTCTCTCTTTCTTCTTGTGCTTTAAACTCTGGCTTTTATGTTTTAAATTCACCAATAAAGACTGTGCCCTCGGAAACACTAGGCTCCCCCCTCCACATCAATAAAAGCAAAACCCCAGGCCTTTGACCTCATAGTATAGCCTCAGGCGTGCCATGTGCTCTCCCAGATCTGTGAGTAATAAACTTTTCTTTTTCAAAGTTTCTTGTGCTTATTGCTGAGGGTTGTCAACCACAAATTGGCACTTGCCACCTACCTCTAGGAGGATCAAATCATTCGCTGTTGCAGCTGCCAATTTTCAACACCCTCTGAAAGGAGTTCAGGGTGGAGATCAGAAATGAGGCACTCTGCTCAGCGGGGGTGGGACTGGCTGGACCGGTCTTCAGACAGTTAGATATATTCAGGAGCCGATTTTATGAGCCTAATTCTTGTATCTGCTCATATCTAGAAAAGCACATGATAATGACTATTCCTTACAACTAGCCGAAAGCTTCACTAGACTAGTAGACACCTTCTGGAAAAATATGTGCTTGATTGTAGATATTCGCCCTTCACCAAAGTCACATATATACTGACCTTTCCCCACTGCCTCTTTGGAGAAGTTTCTCAGAGCTATCTGACATGCTGTCTCCTGGGCTGCAGTCCTTATTTTGCCCCCAAATCAAGCTTAACTCACAATTTTCACATTGCACTTTTTTCTTTTTTAAGTCGACAGTGTGTCTTGAGGTCATAATCAGAACCACAAGGTCGCCCAGCCACACCACTGGTTATATAGGCTGGGTGTGCGAATGTTAAGTTCCTTCAACTGAGTCTGACTCTTTGAGACGCTATGGACTGTAGCCCATCAGGCTCCTCTGTCCATGGGATTCTCCAGGCAAGAATACTGGAGTGGGTTGCCATGCCCTCCTCCAGACTCTGTGTCTCTTATGTCTCCTGCATTGGCAGGCATGTTTTTTGTTTTACCAGTAGTGCCACCTGGGAAGCCCAGTTATAGGCTGAGGTGGGCACAAAACCATTTCCTATTTAATGCTTGCTCATTTATCTCCTAATTTGCGCAGATCTAGGAGGAATTTAGGGACAGACCGTTTAGCTAGTCTGTGAATTAAAAAAAAATTTTTTTTCCTCTTCAAAAACTTCATGCCGGTATGCATTAGGTCAGTGGGTTTTCCTGTCTGCGTTGACACTTTGACTCTTGGTGACTCTCACGACAAATCATAGTGGGATACTACAATCTACATTAGGAGCCTTATGCAGAACGAGAAGGTGTATGAATTCTAGGTAATGAAGGGTTTTTCATTTTAAAAATTGGGAGAAAAAAAAGTTATTTAAATACTAGCAAATCCATAGCATGAGTAAAGAACCCAGCACAACCTTGGAGATAATTCTCCTAAGAGAGCTGAGCTGTTGAAAGATGACTGCCAACATCTGAAAATGCACAGCTGCTGGGGTTGAAATACAAACGACATTTAAGAAGGTAGCTATGTTTATTTTTCAGAACCCAAAATGAAATATGATTCTTTCACTTCCCCTTTTCTAATTCTTGCAGATCTCCTCTGAGTACCTCCCTTCTGTCTTCTTTGTGGATGGGAAATAAGCCAGCTTTGGTGACACAGATTTGCTCTGTCCTCAGCCACGCCAGTTCCCCATGCTTCTGTGGCTGCTGCTGCTGCTGATCCTGGGTGAGTAGATGGGTTGGACTGGGTAGTGGCCATTGTTCCTAATACCAGCCAGAGAAAACAAGGAGCTTCTGCCTCTGCTTCCACTCAGGGTTCAGAGACATAGAGCAAGTGCCAACCAAAAGAAAAATGCACAAAGTAAATGTGAATTCAGGTTTATTTGGGAACTTTACTGAGGACCATCAACCAGGAGACGGCCTCTCAGACAGATCTGAGGAACTGCTCTGAAGAAGTAAGGCAGAAGCCAGGATATATATAAACTTTTTTTGCTGGGAAAAACATGTAGTCAAGTATCAAAAGATCACTGCTAATCACAAAGAACAGGCATCTCAAGTTAGCAATTGAAATGCTTTTCAATGTATGGGAAGATGAAATAAGTCGAGTCATTTGAATTTTTTTCCTTAGTATGCATCTTAACTAGCTAAGGATGAGTAAATCCAAAGCACAGAATGTTTTCTGTTTTGTTTTTTTTCCATCCTGAATTGTCCTTGGAGCCTACTGCCAGTGGGCCACTGCAGCAGCTAATGGCTTGATCCTTGTAGAACTGGAATAGCAAGCAACATTTTTCTCCTTACAGTGCCCTTTGTTGGTCATAAATTTGACCAAGATTTGGGAGGTGTTTCATGATATATTTATCCCATGGTGCTAAGAACGCGTATTCCTAATTAAGGCAAAGATCTCCATGATAGGCCATTCATGTACTATATCTGGATTAGGCCCTGTTAGTAACTTAAAGTTCTCTGGATCATCTATCTTACTAGTCTATTATGATCCAGGGAATGTTTTCCCCTTGTTACTTTTTCCCATGTCTAGAGTTGCACGATTACAATTATTCTGTATAGAGTTATATGTGTAATCATTGCTTCAAGACTTTTAGCCATCATTAGTATGCACATTAGGTAATTCAAGAGACAATAATTTTACAAATAGACAGAATATAAGTAATAGAGCCAGGAACGTTAATAGGGTCAGGCTAGAGCAGAAAGAGATACAAAGCATAGTTTGGAAACAACAAAGAGAGAACAGATTTAAAGGATTTGTATAACTAGGTATAACCTGGATCATAATAAGCCATAAAGTCCAGAGGGGTCCAGCTGGAAAAGCCAAATTCTGGAGGATCAGGTAGAGAGAAAAAGATAAATGTTGCCTGTCTGTTTACAAAGGTATACATTATCAATTAGATGTAAGTCATAGTGTTAAAGGAAAGGTTTTCTGGAAAAATAAGGATTAAAAGTCAGCAATACTTCAGAAAAAATATAAAGTATAGGGACTTTCCTGGCAGGCCAGTGGTTAGAAGTTCACACTTCCAACGCAATGGCTGCAGGTTTGATCCCTGGTTAGGGAACTAAGACCCCACAAGGTACATGGCAGTCAAATTTTTTAAAAAATTATATTTATTAGCTATTTCAGTCCCATGAATTGATTCTTATTGATCTGGATGAAATCATCTTTTTTTTCTTTTTTTTCGTTTGTAATTTCTTATCCAGTTCAGTGGCATGATCTAAAAGTCATCAGAAAATTTATTTGTTAAAAAGTACTTTTTGTGAATCTTCTTAAAGATCTTCATTTTGTAAAACCATCAGAGTAAAACAATGACTATAAAAGACAACAGATTTTAAATAGCATAGTTAAATATCTGATTGCAGTGTAACTAACAAAGAATATACAATATTTTGTGACATACAACATTTTGAGATAATAGTTAGAATGATGACTAATAACATTATACCAGGATATATCAAACTTTTAGAAATTTCATATAATTTTTGGAATCTCTATGACATATATCCGTATAATAAAACCTAAGAAGTTTTATCACCACTTATTTGACAATATTTCTCATGAATTAATAATTTAACATACCCGACAAACCTAATTAGTTTAATATCACTCTTTATTTTGAAACATCTCAAATTAGCTAGAAGTCTAAAGAACTTCATTTGGAATTTGACTTGGGAAGTTCATCAAAGATATTAAAAGATTTTTAAAATATTTGGTTAAGTAGGACCATAGGTCACTGTGAAACAATACTTATTGACCCAACTAAAGTGATAATAAAAGATTTTAAAGGCAAATACACCAAATTGCTTAAAAGTTAAAGAAACGTCACAATCCATTAACAAAAGCAAATCAATATTCCAAAAGCACTTTGTTCTCTGAATATAAAAAAAAAATTCTAGCTTTGTACCAGCTTACTTTTAATATTTAAATTTATTTACTCAAATTTTATTTTAATCTTAGCCAGTCCTGACCATGCACAAAACTCTTTTGAAGCGCCTTTCCCACAAACCTTTTATAACTGTCCTTTTTGCTTTCAGATTTTGCCCTGGGATTTTTCTTTCTTTCTTTCTCTCTAGAATAAAATGACTATTTTTTTCCCATAACAAGTTGAATTTCTATTCTTTATGTCCTTTTCCTTTCACACAAAGATACTGCCCTTAATAATTTTAGTACTTTCAGTTCAGTTCAGTCGCTCAGTCACGTCCGACTCTTTGCAACCCCATGAATCACAGCACACCAGGCCTCCCTGTCCATCACCAACTCCTAGAGTCCACCCAAACCCATGTTCATCGAGTCAGTGATGCCATCCAGCCATCTCAACCTCTGCCGTCCCCTTCTTTTCCTGCCCTCAATCCTTCCCAGCATTAGGGTCTTTTCCAATGAGTCAACTCTTCGCATGAGGTGGCCAAAGTATTGGAGTTTCAGCTTCAACATCAGTCCTTCCAATGAACACCCAGGACTGATCTCCTTTAGGATGGACTGGTTGGATCTTCTTGCAGTCCAAGGGACTCTCAAGAGTCTGCTCTAACACCACAGTTCAAAAGCATCAATTCTTCAACCCTCAGCTTTCTTCACCATCCAACTCTCACATCCATACATGACTACTGGAAAAACCTTAGCCTTGATGAGATGGACCTTTGTTGGCAAAGTAATGTTTCTGCTTTTCAATATGCTGTCTAGGTTGGTCATAACTTTCCTTTCAAGGAGTAAGCGTCTTTTAATTTCATGGCTGCAAGCATATCTGCAGTGATTTTGGAGCCCCCGAAAATAAAGTCTGCCACTGTTTCCCCATTTATTTGCTATGAAGTGATGGGACCAGATGCCATGATCTTAGTTTTCTGAATGTTGAGCTTTAAGCCAATTTTTTCACTCTCCTCTTTCACTTTCATCAAGAGGCTCTTTAGTTGCTCTTCACTTTCTGCCATAAGGGTGGTGTCATCTGCATATCGAGGTTATTGATATTTCTCCCAGCAATCTTGATTCCAGCTTGTGCATCTTCCAGCCCAGCGTTTCTCATGATGGGAAACGCTTTACCTTACTCTGCATATAAGTAAAATAAGTAGGGTGACAATACACAGCCTTGAAGTACTCCTTTTCCTATTTGGAACTAGTCTGTTGTTCCACATCCAGTTCTAACTGTCGCTTCCTGACCTGCATACAGGTTTCTGAAGAGGCAGGTCAGATGGTCTGGTATTTCCCTCTTTCAGAATTTTCCACAGTTTATTGTGATCCACACAGTCAAAGGCTTGGCATAGTCAATAAAGCAAAAATAGATGTTTTTTTGGAACTCTCTTCCTTTTTTGATGATCCAGTGGATGTTGGCAATTTGATCTCTGGTTCCTCTGACTTTTCTAAAACTAGCTTGAACATCTGGAAGTTCACAGTTCACATATTGCTGAAGCCTGGTTTGGAGAATTTTGAGCATTACTCTATTAGTGTGTAACTTTAGATTATATATAAACTAGAATTTTTAACTTTTAAGTACCTTAATTTCTAGTAAACACTAAGAAGTAAGAAATGATGAACTTTCTTTTAACATTAGCATTCTGTAGATTGGAAAATATAAATATTATTTATAATTCCTAATAATTTGTGCTTTTTATAGGATATTTTTTAGTGTGACATCAAAATTTTTATTAATAGTTCCAAGTATCTTTAGTTTCTTTGTAAAATGAAGCCTGTATTTAGTAATTAATGTTTCATTATTTTATTTGCAAATGATCTGATATTTAATACATTTTCATCATTTGAATTCACTTAGAAAAATTTTAAAGTTTTAAGATATCAAAAATCTGGAAAAAATATTTTCAAGTAGATGTACCATAAAACACAAATATTTCTTAAGTGTTCACCTCAAAGTTCTTACCCCATTTGTCTCTATTAAATTGTTTTCAAAAATTCTATTTAGCTTACCCATGAAAACTTTATGAGACATAAGACCAAGTCAGCCATCATCCCAAGCTATTTTTCTTGCTGATAAATTTTATAATAGAGATAATATGATCTTATTTGAATTTTAGTAAACCTAAGTGTAATAAAAGTAAGACATGTCTGTATTAATTAAAACAACAAACTTGAATATAATATCAAATATTAATTTAATATTGAATATTTCCCAGATTGTGTGAATTTTAAATTCATTTGGGTAAGTTTCTAAAACATTTAAAAATATTTAATTTTTAAGTATCTACTTTTAAGACAATTTGATAGAGATCTATTATAAATTTAATTTTGATAATATTATCTGAAGGTAAAGATATATCATCTGTATAACATACTTAATTCAGTTCAGTCGCTCAGTTGTGTCTGGCTCTTTGCAACCCCATGGACTGCTGCACGCCAGGCTCCCCTGTCCATCACCAACTCCCGGAGCCTTCTCAAACTCATGTCCATCAAGTTGGTGATGCCATCCAACTGTCTCATCCTCTGTTGTCCCCGTCTACTCTAGCCTTCAATCTTTTGCATCATCAGGGTCTTTTCTAAGGAGTCAGTCCTTCACATCAGGTGGCCAAAGTATTGGAGCTTCAGCTTCAGCATCAGTCCTTCCAATGAATATTTAGGACTGATCTCCTTCAGGATGGACTGGTTGGATCTCCTTGCAGTCCAAGGGACTCTCAAGGGTCTTCTCCAACACCACAGTTCAAAAGCATCAATTCTTCAGTGCTCAGCTTTCTTCATAGTCCAACTCTCACATCCATACACAACTACTGGAAAACCCATAACTTTGACTAGAGTGACCTTTGTTGCTAAAGAAATGTCTCTGCTTTCTAATACGTTGTCTAGGTTGATCATAGCTTTATTTCCAGGGAGCAAGCATCTTTTAATTTCATGGCTGCAGTTACCACCTACAGTGATTTTGGATCCTCCCCCCGCCCCCAAATAAAGTCTCTCACTGTTTCCATTGTTTCCTATCTATTTGCCATGAAGTGATGGGACCAGATGCCATGATCTTAGTTTTCTGAATGCTGAGTTTTAAGCCAACTGTTTTCACTCTCCTTTTTCACTTTCCTCAAGAGGCTCTTTAGTCCTTCTTCATTTTCTGCCATAAGGTTGATGTCATCTGAGTATCTGAGGTTATTGATATTCCTCCCAGCAATCTTGATTCCAGCCTGCACTTCATCCAGCCTGGCATTCACATGATGCATTCTGTATACAAGTTAAATAAGCAGGGTGAAAATATACAGCCTTGATGTACACCCGATTTGGAACCAGTCTGTTGTTCCGTGTCCAGTTCTAATCTGACATGCTTACAGATGTGTAATAGACATAACTGAGACTGCATAGCTTCATTTTAAAACTTTGTCATGAGGTATTACAATATAAATGTACCAATTTATAAATAAAAATTGTTGTAAAAATTATTTGCCCAGATGATGAAGGCTTTTTACTATTTGTTGAAAAGCCTTTGAGATTTGTATTTGTCCTTGATAAATCCTTAAGAAGACCATTAATTAGATTTTGGGTGAGAGAAGCTTTCCAGCAGCTTGAATTATTTTGTTTGCTTTTGTTTTAGACAGGTAAAAAGTGGATTTATTTAGAGAGACAACACATTTCCCAGACAGAACGCAGTCCATCTGAAAAGGCAGGGAAGGCAGTCCTGAAAGAAAGACACTCTACAGAGTGTGGGCCATCTCAGGAGGCGAGAGTGCCAGC
Source organism: Antilocapra americana (assembly GCA_007570785.1). Taxonomy (NCBI): domain Eukaryota; kingdom Metazoa; phylum Chordata; class Mammalia; order Artiodactyla; family Antilocapridae; genus Antilocapra; species Antilocapra americana. The sequence continues at coordinate 757,883 of ML664227.1, forward strand.
AGTTTGAGTTTTAAAAGGTCTCTTTTTTCCTTTTTTCCCTCTTTGGCTTCAGATTCAACCTGATTGAGTGAATTAGGCTCCGTTTCAGGTCCCTGTGAGTTGTATTTTTTGCTTTGTAGCCATTTGAGGGACAAAGACAGTTGTTTTTAATTCCCCAAAGAACTGGTCTGCTGCCTGAATGATTTTAAAAAGTTGATTTGCCCAGCTATATCCAGCTATATTTTGTTTAATTTACTTTTTTTTTATATCAACAAGATGATATTTTGCTAAACTGGAAGTCAAGGGTTTTATATTCTAGAACTTTAGGATACAATTTATTATGTCTTCAAAAGTGTATACAAGATATTCAATAAGGACACTCTTTGTAGGTTGACAAGTTAAACATAGCAATTTATCCTAGAGAAAAAAAAAATTATTACTTTTATTAGTCCCTGAATATTAGCCCCAGTTTTTGCTATATACTGTGTGGGCTCAGGTAACTCTATTGGTTTCTTTTAGCACGTTTAACTAATACTGCCCATGGGGCAGATGTATACGCCCCGCCTTATCATACGAGGCAAGGGAAGCATTGCTCAGAGATGTAATTCTATCCCACAGTACAATTAGGTGAAAGAGATGTAACCATCTTATTGAAAGCTCATTCAAATACTCCAATTTTTATGAGATTTCATCTCAGTTTTATAACTCCTATACCTTTAGCCTCTCTCCATTAGGACCCCATCAACAAATCTCGGTCTTAAAAGGAGTCCCAAAACTTTCCTTTTTATCACCCTGGCCATTTAACCCATTTGTGTGTAAAAGGTTTTTGGGTCCCCAGTGAGAGGTCAAGCCCAGGGACACAGGCCCTTTTGTCAGTCTTATCTTGATTCATTGATCTCACTGTTGTCCAAAGTAAATGCTAGTCAGATATCTCAGTAATTTTCTTCTAGCCTTTAAATTTTGTTTTAAAACAGGGATAAGTAGAGTGAACCACAATGTTGCAGGGACCAAATGGGGGGTCCTTTGGGTCTATCCAACCTCAGGTAGTGTTGTCTCAAAACCTTTGTTTTAATCCCATCAGCATCTATTTTATTTATCTCATTTCCTAATAACCATCTAAAGATTTCCATCCTGTTGAGATAAGCCCCTTTAAAATTTCCACCTTGTTAGAAAGAAGTCTCTTGACTTTCCCCTCGGTTTCTTATTTCCTTGTTAATCTACCTAATTTACATTAACTAAGCTAATTTTTTTTATTAGCATCTTTAAGACTCATTGAAGGGAAAGCCGAGACCACAGAAAAGCTTCCCCAAACAGTTTTTGTTTGTCTGTTTAAACTAAGGTAGTTTTTAAGATTAGCTGTTACATAGGTGTAGTATTTTTCATAGGCAACAACAGAACAGCTCTTTAATTTTAGAGCTCTCTAAAAATGTACCAGTTTAGAAGTTTCTCCTATTTAAAGAATCCATCGTCTGGCCATTGATGAATCGTATCTTGTGAGCATGCTGAGTTGCTTCAGTCATGTCCGACTCTTCTGTGACCCTCTGGACTGTAGCCTGCTAGGTTCCTCTGTCCATGCGGCTTTTCAAGCAAGAATACTGGAGTGGGTTGCCGTGTCCTCCTCCAGGGGGATCTCCCAGACCTAGGGATTGAATCCTCATCTCTTACATCTCCTGCGTTGGTAGGTTGGTCCTTTACCACTAGAGCCACCAGAGAATAGTATCTAAATACGGACTCCAACCAATAAAACACAAGAGGCATTCTCACAAGAGGGGGCAAAGGATGCAGCCTTCATAAGATTCAGAAAGTTTATTCCCCCAAATAGTCTAAGAAATTAATGCCTTTGTTGTGCAGGTAGACACAGCACAGATTGAAATGACAAGGGCCCTGTATGGGCTAGGATTCTTGATAACAAATTTTCCTAAGAGCTGGCATAGTCAGACAAAATGACTGCTTGAAATCCCAGTTGATTCAATTGCCTGCCAAATGTATACATGCGTGTACCTTCCCATGGCAGAGACTTAACTCTAAACACAGGCTAAAATGCCTAAGAAGTCCAGATATAACATTTACATCTCAAAGGCACAGGGAGAGAAATGCAAGTTCCTTCTGGAAGGGCTTTGTTCCTCTAAGGTCAGAATTTTGAAAAGATGTTCTATCAGGCTGACTTTCTTCTAATCAGTCTTGAAATGTCAAAAGAATCCTCTCTTGGCCACTTTAGGACAAGATTTCTTTTGATTCCCAATTAAGCAAGTACCTAGAAGAATGAATTCCATAGGTACATAAACAAGGCTTGAGTGTTAGTGGGAAGCTGACTTTCTGATGCCCCTCATTTCACCCAGTCTAGACAGCTCAGTGTCTTTCAGCTGAGTAAATCCTCATGTCTTTCAACCAGGCATCCCCAGTATCTTTAAACTGGAGTCGGGGGAGGCAAAGGCTAGATCCTTGTCATATTCTACAGAACAAAACTCAGGATCATCAACCAATAATTGGGAGATCTGAGAACCAGGAAGGACTCATCCAAATTTGTCTAAGTCCACAGAGGAGAATAATGGGCACAAGCATCCTTGATGGTATCAGGGCTCTGGATCTTTGCAGAATTCAAGCAAAGGAATGAAGTCTGCTCTGGGTCCCTTTGTGATCATCAATACCATTGAATGAACGAGAAGCTCACAGTGTAAAATTCGAGTCAAATTTTACTTCCGACCTTACTAAGGACTGTAGTCCAAAAGACAGCCTCTCAGATAGCTCTGAGGAACTGGTCTGAAGAAGTAAGGCAGGGGCTGGGACATACACATGAACTTTTTTGGTGGGAAAAGCATGTAGTCAGGCATCAAAAGGTTACAGCTAATCACACAGAAGAGAAATCTCAATGATTTTAGTGCTTTTCTTTGTATGGGAAGATGCAAGAGTCTGGGGTCATTTGAAAATTTCCCTTAGATATGCATATTAACTATCTAAGGAGCCAATACACCCAAAGCACAGAATGTTTCCTGTCTTTCTTTATCCTGAATTTCCTGCTGAGTTCACTGTCTGTGGGCAAATGTGGTGGCTAATATCTTGATCCTTGTACAAACTGGAATGGCAGGCAACATTTTTTTCTTTATACAAGAGATGGAAAATGAGCAGAGTTGGGTCCCAGGAGAACTAAAAGACTCTACATACAACCAACATGGCAAATCAAGTATATTACCCTTGGTTCCTCAACCAATTTTTTTTTTTTCATTTCATAGGAAGCTTGGATGTTTCTTTCTGTCAACCCCCCTCTATATCCCTCACATAAATGATTATTTTCAAAATTTAGGTAAGGGAAGATTTACTAAGAAATATGGCTCTCTTCTTGAGACTTGCAGCCATAATTTTACCGGAGATTGAAAAAGGAGGAGGAAAAATGCCCAAGAAATGAGGGGAGAATAAACCATTTCTACAAGCCCTTCTCTACATTGCTGAGTTCAGGCTAGAGAAGAGAGGGAAGGAATGAACTATGAAGCTGCTAAGAGATGAGCCAGGGTTGTGGATACAAGTCATTCATATTTATAAAGCAAATTACAGGCTATTCTTTTTTTGTTTGCTTGTTTGTATGAGGACTACAGGAATCATAGAATGGGGACAAAGAAATGGGAAAGAAAAACTAAAAGAGTGGTGGTGGCTGTGTTATTGGATCATTTCTCAGACTACGTGAAAAGTTTTGAAAAATTTTGCTCTGTGCTAATCTTTACATCTTGGCTCCCTCACAGCTCCTGGAAGAGATCAATCAGGTCAGTGTCCCCTTCTCTGTTCCTCCCAGTCTCTGGGCGTTGTCCTCCCAGCCAGCGCTGCCTGCCCCTGAGGTAATGTGCGAACATCACTGGTGTCGCTACTCCGAGGTCACACCAGTTGCGACAGTGGGTGAGCAAACCGCCCTCTGATCTCTCCTGACTTTAGTTCTTTCCCTATTGCTGAATGCCATAGTGTAGAAGGGAAGAAAATGTTTGCGGAAGGAACGACAGAGGCCCGAAACGGATGTTTAAAGAACCTCAGATCTAATCTCCTCTGTTCCCTAAGACCCCGCCCTCTGCATGTCCAAGCTGGTGCCACTATCAAAGAACACAAATAGCTCCTATTCACACAGGAGAAGGCTGTGGCCGAATCTTTATCTCCAAAAGAAACTCATGTCACCGAACTGTTTCCATTTCTGGTCCCATCGGTCATTTGCAATTACATACACAAATATGATGATGCAAGCAGTCCATGTCCCTTTGTTTAATCTTTTTCTGTGTGTCGTGTATCAATTGCTGATTATGTTCCCCTTACGTGGAGAGTTGAAAAACGTTGCTTTCCCCATAGAAGCTAAAATTAAGCAAGGTTTAAAAGAATTGTAAGTGAAAAAAGTCTTGCTCATTAGATATGAACATCCAAGGAAGAACTGGTTTTTCAGTCTAGAAACTGCTTCTGAGGTATATGCATCACTTTTACCTTGACAAGAATGGTTAGAACAAGAGCTTTCAGAAGCAGCCCACTTACAGAGGCCCTCAACTATAGCTCAGTCTTCACCCACCTATAAATCATATCTCTTGAACTTTTCTGAGCCCATTCCAGGAACCTACCCCCACTCTACCAGGAAAAAAAAAATTGATGAACAGATTCTGTATGAGGTATTTCTCCAAGTTAATATCTCCAAATGGAGGTATTACTCCACTTTCAATTCTGTCCCTAATAGGAATTAGCCCAGAAGAACTCCCAGTGGCAGCTGGGCCTTTCCCTATGTTCCACCCACCTCCCATTCACCTTCTCCTGCCTTTGTCTTCTTATTTCCTCTTTAGGAGTATCTCCAAAAGCTTTCCTTCTCCTCAACCCTCCATGGTCCACAAACTTCCACAATGAGAAAGTGACTCTCACATGCAGGGATTCCCTTTCTCCAGCCCAAGGAAACATATCTTGGTATTTTAATGGGAATTTGTTGAATAAAAAATCTGAAAAGATCCACATAAACAAGACTGGACATTACAAATGCAAGACCCAAAGATCTTCTCTCAGTGACCCCATACATGTGGATTTTTCATTTGGTAAGAAAGGAAAGGGGGTGGTCTCTGAAGCTAAACCCCTGGGCAGTATGTCTAAGGGCTGGGCAAATGCAGGGAGCTGAGATAAGATTGTAAATAGGCATGAGAATATTTGATGTACTGACCCCAGTGGGGAAAATAAGGAGATAGGGCAGCAACAGGATACTGTCTTGTCCATCTTTTCCATTCAGAGAAATATAAGTCAGAAATCACCAGATAAAAGGGATTCAAGTCTGAAGAAAGATAAGGTATAAAATTCCTCTTTTAACAATATGCATGGGGATTTCCTAAGGACATTTTCTGGAAATGAGTTCATTATCCTAGGATAAGGGAGAACTGGGTTTGGGGACCATGTAGAAATGTTGATGGAGGATATTTTCAGGTGTACAAGATTGTAGCTCTTTCTTCATGGGCAGAAATGAGAGTTTGAAGAAAGAAGCATCAGGAAATAAACTGAGTGTATTCCTCTACTCTTTGCAGACAAGCTGATCCTTCAGGCTCCACACCCTGTCTTTGAAGGAGATGAGGTTGTTCTCAGATGCCAGGCTAGAGAAGAAGCAAAAGAAATAAGTTTTTACAAAAATGAAAAAAAAATTCAACCAAACTTCACTGTAAAGTCAGTCTCCAGGAACGATGATAAATATCATTGTACTGCTCTTATGAAAAGCTTTTGGAGTTGGAAGACAGAAAATTCAAAACATCTAACGATTCAAGTTCAAGGTAATGGCTGCCCTCCTATGGGTAATAGGACTCAACAGGGAAACTGTGTGTGGCGATTTAGGGAGTGGCTCATCGACGGGGATTTCATGAAACATCTCCTGTCCTAGGAGGGAGATGGGAGGTGACTCCACCTGCTTGGGTCCCTGTGTTCTACTGGCCAATGCGGAGTGCTCATACGCCTCTTTCCAGAATCCTTGGGCCATGCTACCCTGAGAACTGCATTTGTTCTTCTCTCTAGAGCTGTTTCCCCCTCCTCTGCTGACAGCCAGCCCCTCCCCACCCACAGAGGGGAGCCCGGTGACCCTGAAATGTGAGACGTGGCTCCCTCCACAGAAGTCAGGCATTCAGCTTCAGTTCTGCTTCTTCAGAGAAGACAAGGCTTTGGGGTCATGCTCGAGCAGCTCTTTGCTTGAATTACCCGCTGTGTGGCATGAAGATGCAGGGTCTTACTGGTGTCAGGCAGAAACAGTGACTCCACCTATCAGAAAAAGAAGCTTGAGATCCCAGTTACATGTGCAGAGTGAGTATTTATGAAGTTGCTCTTTCAGAGTCAGAGCTGGGGAGATGAGAGCAGAGCAATGACGTCTCCTGCTCCCTGGGACAGTGAACATAACCGAGAGGAGCTTTCTGCTACCCTGATATCCTTCTGACTTCAGGTTCAACACTGGCCTAATGTCCCTAGAACATTCTCTTCCATCTAACTCAGTCAATAGCAAGTGTTGATCAATTGCTGGGTCCCCAGCCCTTTGGGGGTGACAGAGCCGTACAGCATATGTTCTCTCAAGAGTCACAGATAATTAGAAGCACAGAGGACCACGTGCAGTCTTTAGAGGTCCCTATGCCTCTTCCATTTGTTGACCTAAACATATTCCAAAATAATCAGAAAAAAGCGTGGGAAGATGGGGGTGAGACTGGAGAAGAGTCTTGAGGATAGGAGAGGGGTTTGAATTTCAGTATAGAAGTGATATTCTCAGAGTTCTGTTTCTTTTGAACAGAAGGAAGACCATTATTTTGTGGTCAGTGGTGCACTAAAGAGTCCTTAAGTATAAATCTCCATAAAATGTGACTGTTATCAATATTGGCTTTAAGATCAAGAACCCATCCCTGCATTCTCCAAGGATGGGAACTGTTGTTGTGTGTGGTGGGAGGGGTATTTGCTATGTTTATCATAACATACACAATTAATTCCCTGTTGCTCACTTTGGTCCACTGCTTATTGTATCTGCTGCTATTGACTTATTCATGGCAGAACCAGCCTTCTCCTTGACCCTGAAGTTTCTGCCATGAGAATCTTCATGTGTCATCTTGTGTCCTCCCAGGAATCCCTGTGTCTGATGTAAATCTAGAGGTCCAGCCCCCTGAGGGGCAGCGTATCGAAGGAGAAAATCTGCTCCTTATCTGCTCAGTAGCCAAGGGTACAGGGACTGTCACATTCTCCTGGCACAGAGAGGGCACAGTAAGAAGTTTGGGAACAAAGACCCAGCGTTCCTTGTCGGCAGAGCTGCAGATACTCACTGTGAAGGAAAGCGATGCTGGGAGATACTACTGTGCAGCTGACAACATTCACGGTCCCATCCTCAGTAAACTGATCAGAGTCACACTGAGAAGTAAGTTCTCCATTCCTTCTATTCAGCCTCGGTTCACAAGCCAGGGTTTAGCTTGTCAACTAGCCATGAAGCTCTTTGGAAGGAGGCAAAAGAATAGAGGTGTAAAGACTTAGAAGCTAACTAATGAATGGCAAAGATGGCAAAAGTTGAAGACATCTTATGTCTTGTGGAGCAAACTAAAAACAGTAGTAGTGATGAAAGCAAAATCATTCAAGATAACTCTTCATGGTTCAAGCGATATATCTATATTTAGGCTTCCTTGGTAGTTCAGTTGGTAAAGAATCTGCCTGCAATGCAGGAGACCAGGGTTTGATCCCTGGGTTGGGAAGATCCCCTGGAGAAGGAAATGACAATGCTCTCCAGTAATATTGCCTGAAAAATCCCATAGATAAAGGAGCCTGGCAGGCTACAGTCCTGGGGTCATAAGAGTTAGACACAACTTAGCAACTAAACCACCACCAGGCTTCTCGGGTGTGGTTATGAGTCTGGAACAGCATCAGAGTCCTCTGACAGCTCTTTTGTATCTTTCAGTTCCAGTATCTCGCCCTGTCCTCACCCTCACGCCTCCTAGGATGCGGGCTATGGTGGGGGATGTGGTGGAGCTTCACTGTGAATCCCAAAGGGGATCTCCCCCTATCTTGTACCAATTTTATCATGAGAATGTCACCCTTGGAAGCAGCTCAGTTCCCTCTGGAAGAGCAGTCTTCAAATTTTCTCTGACTGCAGAACATTCTGGAAACTACTCCTGTGGAGCTGACAATAGCCTGGGGGTCCAGCACAGTGACAGGGTGATTCTCAGTGTCACAGGTGAGTAGGACATGCCTGCAGCAGTTACAGACCAGAGCAGAGTACGTCCTCTTCTTTGGGCTACTTGCTGGCACGCCATTCCATCAGACTCCTTGTTCTTCTGCCTCTACCTGAGAGTCCTGGGGTTCTTTCTTCTGACCATACATTCGGGAACTTAGGCCGTTCCTAATGTTTTTCCTACATTTATTGAGATGATCATATGGTTTGTATTCTTCACTTTATTATTAATATGGCATATCATGTTGATTGGTTTGCAAATGTTGAATCATCCTTACATACATGGAATAAGTCCCACTTTGTCACAGTGTCCGATCCTTTTAACGTATTGTTGTGTTTGGTTTACTAATAGTTTGCTGAAGACTTTTTGTGTCTATGTTATCTGAGATAATGGACTATAATTTTCTTTGTCTGGTTTTGGTATCAGAATGCTGGCTTTGTAAAATGTCAGGAAGTATTCCTTTCTTTTCAGTTTTCTAAAAAATATTTTGAGAAAAATAGGATTTAAATCACCTTTGACTGTTTCGTAGAATTTGACCTGTGACGTCATCTGATCCTGTGCTTTTTTATTCTTGGGAGTTTGTGATTACTGTTTTTCTCTTTACTAGTGATTGGTCATTCAAATTTCACTTTTTATGATTCAGTCTTGGAAGGTTGTATGATTCTAAGAATTCGTCCATTCATTCCTGGTTGCCCAATTTGTTGGCACATAATTGTTCATAATATTCTTTTATAATCCTCTGTATTTTTGGACATTCATTGTTATAGCTCCTCTTTTGCTTCTGATCTTATTTACCAAAGCTTTGTCTCCTTTTTCTTAGTGAATCTAGTGAAAGCTTTGTCAATTTTTATCTATCTTTTAAAAGAAGCAGGTCTTAGTTTTTGTCAATCTTTCGTATTTTGCTTTTAGTGCCTATTTCACTTCTCTTCTAATCGTTATCATTTCCTTCCTCGTACTGACCCTGGGCTTCATTTGTTCTTTTTCCAGTTCATTTACATGCAAAGTTGGACTCTTTCGTGTCATGTTTTCATTTGTCTTCATTTTCTCATTTCTCCTTTGCCGTCTTATTTGACCCAATAGTTGCTCCTCAGCATCTTGTTTAGTCTTCACATATTTGTGATTTTCCAGATTTCTTTTTGTGGTTGATCTCCAACTTCATACCACTGTAATCAAAAAAGACGGTTGATATGATTTCAATCTTAAAGTCATTGAGACTTGTTTTGTGTTCCAATACATGGTCAATCCTTGAGAAAGTTTCATGAGCAACTAAGTATGTGTATTGTACTGCATTTGAATGGAATGTTCTATATAAATTTATCAAGACTACCTGGTCTAGTGTTTCTTTTAAGGCTGCTATTTCCTTGTTGACTTTTTGTCTGTGTGATCTATTCATTAACGTAGGTGAGGTGTTGTAGTTCCCTGCCATTACTGTGTTGCTCTCCATTTCTCCCTTTAGGTCTGTTAATAATTGCTTTGTATATTTGGGTGCTGCTATGCTAGCTATGGAGAAGGAACTGGCAACCCACTCCAGTACTCTTGCCTGGAAAATTCCATGGATGGAGGAGCCTGGTAGGCTACAGTCAATGGGGTTGCAAAGAGTCGGACGTGACTGAGCGACTTCACTTTCTTTCTTTCTATAGTTTCTTCTGGAGAAGAAAATGCCAACCCACTTCCATGTTCTTGCCTGGAGAATTCCATGGACGGAGGGGCTTGGTAGGCTGCGGTCTATGGTGTTGCAAAGAGTCGGACATGACTAAGCAACTAGCACACACATGTTAGCTACATATATGTTTATCACTGTTTTATCTTCTTGGTGAATTGTCCCTTTTACCATTACATAATATCCATTTTTGTCTTTTGTTACCTTTCCTGGTTTGAGGCTTATTTCATTTAGTATGAGTGTGGCTACACCCACTTTATTTTGGTTGCCTTATGCACGGGGTATCATCTTCTATTACTCTGTCTAGCCACTCTATGTCTTTTGATTGGTGAATCCAATCCATTTACATTTAAGGTGATTATTGGTAAAGGAGAATTTTAGTGCTGTCCATTTTGCCTTTTATTTTCTGGTTGCTCTATATCTCCTTTCTTTTCCTCTTAAGGTTTTGCATGTAATCTTGGTTTTGTGGCTTTCTATGATATTTTTCTCAATTTCCTCTTTTTTTTTTTGTTTTGTAACTCTGCTTTAGATTTATGTTATGTGGTTACCTTGAGGTTTGCATAAAACCTCTCATAGATAAAGTAGTCTATTTTCTGTTTTCTGGCCTAGAGAAGCCCATGGACAGTGGAGCCTTGGTGGGCTACAGTCACAGGGTCACAAAGAGTCGAACACAACTGAAGCAAACATTGCTGATAGCATTTTATTTTCATTTACCTATGTGAATTCCATTCTTTCCCTCTTCCCCTTTTATGTTTTTGTTGTCTCAAATTCTCTATTTTCATGTTGTGAGATTGCTACCAAATTGAAGTAGGAATAGTATTTTTTTTTTTGCTTCCTCCTTTTACCTTTATGCTATAATAAAGTATTTAAAGCCTATTCTGAGTTGAAACTTTCTGATTCTATATATAGCTTTCCTCGAAGTATTGTGTATTTTTGCCTTTTTGTTTTTAGTAGAGAGCTTCTTTAAACATTTATTGTAAGCAGAACCAGTGCTGGTGAATTTCCTCCACTTTCATTTGTTTGGGAAGATCTTTGTTTTTCCTTCACATCTGAATAATAACTTTGCTAGAAAAAATAGTCTTGAGTGACACTTTTTATTTTTCAGTATTTTGAGAATGTCACTCTATTCCCCTTGTCCTGTAGAGTTTCTGTTGAGAAACCTGATCATAGGCTCATGGGGATTCTCATGTAGGTACCATTGTTTTTTCCTCCTGGCTGCCTTAAAAATCCTTTCTTTGTCATTGACTTTTGACAATTTTAATATAATATGTCTTGTGCAAGGTCTTTTTGCATTGATGTAATTAGGTGTTAGCTTCATGAATTTGTATATCCAATTTCTTTTCCAGGTTTGGCAAGTTCTCAGCTATTTGTTTAAATATACTCTCTCAGCTATTATTTGTTTAAACATAACTGAAAGACTTCCCCTTTCCCTATCTTCTCCTGGGATACCCCTTACTCGAATGTTGCCTTTCCTAAAAGAGTCATATTGCTTCTGGAGAATTCCCTGATTTTTAAATTATCTTACTTCTCTCTCCTCATATACTTGTAGCATTTCTAAATTTCTATCATCAAGACTGCTTACTCTCTCTTTCATACGGTCTATTTCCAAAGTTTTCCAAGGCATTATTCTTAACATTTACGGAGTTCTTCAATTCCAGAATTTCCACTTGGCTCTTTTTTTTAGAATTTTAATGTCTCTGGTACTTTTTCTGTTACTGGTTTTATTTGTGAGCTCGTTAGTCTGGCTTTCTGATCTTTCTTGTAGCTTGTTGAGTTTCTTCATGACAGCCATCTTGAATTCTTTCTCAGTTAGATCATAATATTTTATGACAGTAAGTTTGGTTTCTGAAGAATTGCCATTTTCTTTTTATGGTACAGTATTATTGTGATTCTTCGTGGTATTTGAGATTTTCCTCCGCTGGATGTAGTGTTAGAAATTAGAGGCCTTTTCTTTTGCTTTCCAGTAGGCGGTGCTATGGCTTAAGGTTTTGTTTTCTCATCCCGACCGAAGCGACTTAGCAGCAGCAGGCTCACTCTGGTTTTACCTGGGAGTAGTCCCTTTCCATCCTCCCCCGTCTCTGCAAAAGGTGTGGCTCTGTTATCACTTCTTGTGTCTCTGGGGTTACTGCTGCTTTGCCCCCGAAGTGATGCTGTTATTGTCACCTGGTACCCCAGGATGGTGGGCTCTTCCCTCATATCTGGGGTCCCCGAGTCATAGTTTCACCAACGCAGGGAGAAAGAAAGTGTAGGATGGGAGCCAGGGTGAGACTTGTGGACTCTGATGCTGCGGGTTAAGGGGTAAGGGCCAGAATCGGGGTCATGGGGAACCCATGGAAAAATGAGCAAAGGAGTTGAATAGGCATCTCTCCAAAGAAGATATATAAATGGCTATTAAGCACACACACACACAAACACACACACACACACACACACACACACACACAAAGCTCAACATTACTCATTATTAGGGAAATTCAAACCAAAAAAAGCTACAATGAAATACCACCTCATACTTATTAGGATGGATACTATAAAAAATAATGGAATATAACAAGTATTGGCCAGGATGTGGAGAAATTGGAATCCTCGTGTAATTCTTGTGATCACGCTGTCATGGTTATTTGGGTCATGAAGATCTTTTTTGTATAGTTCTTCTGTGTATTCTTGCCACCTCTTCTTAATATCTTCTGCTTCTGTTAGGTTCATATCGTTTCTATCCTTTATTGTGCCTATCTTTGCATGAAATGTTCCCTTGGTATCCCCAATTTTCTTGAAGAGATCTCTAGTCCTTCCCATTCTATTGTTTTCCTCTATTTCTTTGCATCGATCATTGAGGAAGGCTTTCTTATCTCTCCTTGCTATTCTTTGGAAGTCTACATTCAGATGGGTATATCTTTTTGCATTTCTTTTTCTTGGGGATGGTCTTGATCACTGCCTCCTGTACAATGTCACAAACTTCTATCCATAGTTCTTCAGGCACCCTGTCTATCAGATCTAATCCCTTGAATCTATTTCTCACTTCCACTGTGTAATCATAAGGGATTTGATTTTGGTCATACCTGAATGGTCTAGTGGTATTTTCTTCAATTTAATTATGAATTTGGCAATAAGGAGTTCATGAACTGAGTCACAGTCAGTTCCCAGTCTTGTTTTTGCTGACTATATAGAGCTTCTCCATCTTCAGCTGCAAAGAATATAATCAATCTGATTTTGGTGTTGACCATCTGGTGATGTCCATGAATAGAGTCATCTCTTGTGTTGTTGGAAGAGGGTGTTTGCTATGACCAGATCATTCTCTTGGTAAAACTCTATTAGCCTTTGCCCTGCTTCGTTTTGTACTCCAAGGCCAAACTTCCAGTCCTCTATGATGAAAAGGACAACATCTTTTCTGGTTGTTGGTTCTAGAAGGTCTTGTAGGTCTTCATAGAATCGTTCAACTTCAGCTTTTTTGGCATTAGTGGTTGGGGCATAGACTTGGATTTCTATAATATTGAATGGTTGGGCTTCCCTGATAGCTCAGTTGGTAAAGAATCTACCTGCAATGCAGGAGACCCCAGTTCAATTCCTGGGTCAGGAAGATCTGCTGAAGAAGGAAAAGTCTACCGACTCCAGTATTCTTGGGCTTCCCTTGTGGCTCAGCTAGTAAAGAATTCACCTGCAATGTGGAAGACCTGGGTTTGATCCCCAGATTGGGAAGATCCCCTTGAGAAGGGAAAAGCTACCCACCCCAGTATTCTGGCCTGGAGAATTCCTTGGACTCTATAGTCCATGGGGTCGCAAAGAGTCAGACATGACTGAGCGACTTTCACTTGCCTTGGAAACAAACAGAGATCATTCTGTCATTTTTGAGATTGCACCCAAGTACTGCATTTCAGACTCATATGTTGACTATGAGGGCTATTGCATTTCTTCTAAGGGATTCTAGCCCAAAGTAGTAGATATAATGGTCATCTAAATTAAATTCAGCCATCCTGGTCCATTTTAGTTCATTGATTCCTTTTTTTCTTTTTAAATATGCAGTAGAATTTATTTATAACTTGTGGTAAGGAGGCATGTTAAAGCAAGATACAAATATAGAATACACAAAGAAAATAATCTATAAGAAATAACAAAATATTATAAGAGGGAAAAGAGCAATAAATTAATATCATACTATTAAACCATACAGGTTTTTTTAAAAAATAAAATCATGGAATATAAAATGGGAGAAATTAAAACATATGTGGCAAAATTAGTTTTTTTTCTTTTTATTTTAATTGGAGGCTAATTACTTTACAATATTGTGGTGGTTTTTGCCATACATTCACACAAATCAGCCATGGGTGTACATGTGTTCCCCATCCTGATCCTCCCTCCCACCTCCCTCCCCATTCCATCTCTCAGGGTCATCCCAGTGCACCAGCCCTGAGCACCCTGCCTCACGCATCAAACTTGGACTGGCGATCTGTTTCACATATGTTAATATACATGTTTAAATGCTATGCTCTCAAATCATCCCACCCTTGCTTTCTCACCCTGTGTCTCTTTTGCTGTCTTGCATATAGGGTCATCGTTACCATCTTTCTAAATTTCATGTATATACGTTAATATACTGTATTGGTGTTTTTCTTCCTGACTTACTTCTCTCTGTATAACAGGCTCCAGTTTCATCCACCTCATTAGAACTGACAAATGCATTCTTTTTAATAACTGAGTAATATTCCATCGTGTATATGTACCACTTGTCCATTCATCTGCCGATGGACATTTAGGTTGCTTCCATGTCCTGGCTATTGTAAACAAATTCACTGATTCCTAAAATGTTGATGTTCACTCTTGACATCTCCTGTTTGACCACTTCCAATTTACCTTGATTCATGGACCTAACATTTCAGGTTCCTAAGCGATATTGTTCTTTATAGCACTGGACTTTACTTCCATCACCAGTCACATCCACAATTGGGTGTTTTTGCTTTGGCTCCATCTCTTCATTCTTTCTGGAGTTATATCTCTACTCTTCTTCGGTAGTATTTGGGCACCTACAGACCTGGAGAGTTCATCTTTCAATGTCATATTTTTTGCCTTTTCACACTGTTCATGGGGTTCTCAAGGCAAGAATACTGAAGTGGTTTGCCATTCCCTTCTCCGGTGGATCATGCTTTGTCAGACATCTCCACCATGACCTGTCTGTCTTGGGTGGCCCTACACGGCATGGCTCATAGTTTCATTGAGTTAGACAAGGCTGTGGCCCATGTGATTAGATTGGATAGTTTTCTGTGATTGTGGTTTTCATTCTGTCTGCCCTCTGATGAATGAGGATAAGAGGCTTATGGAAGCTTCCTGATGGGAGAGACTGACTGTGTGGGAAACTGGTCTTATTCTGATAGGTGGTGCCATGCTCAGTAAATCTTTAATCCTACATTCTGTTGATGTGTCCCCTCCCTGTTGTTTGGCCTGAGGCCAAACTGTCTCACACCTACATCGCAGACTCCTGGACACTCACAGGCAAGTCTAGCTCAGTCTCTTGTGGGATCACAGCTCCTTTCTCCTGGCTCCTGATGCACACAAGGTTTTGTTTGTGCCCTCCAAGAGCCTGTTTCCCCCGTCTTGTGGAAGTTCTGTAATCAAATCCCACTGGCCTCCAAAGTCAAATTCCCTGGGGGTTCTCAGTCCTTTTGCAGGATCCCCAGGTTGGGAAATTTGCTGTGGGTCCTAGAACTTTCTTAACAGTGTGAGAATTTCTTTGATATAATTTTTCTGTAGTTTGTGGGGGTCATCTGCTCAGCTGCTCTATGGTGGGGCTAATGGTGGCCTCCTTCAAGAGGGTTTATGCCACACGCTGCATGACCCAGATCTGCTGCAGCCAGCCAGAGTCCCTGTTCCTACAGCAGGCAACTGCTGACCCATGCCTCCACAGGATATACTCAAACACTCAAAGGCAGCTCTGGCTCAGTCTCTGTGGAGTTTCTGGGTCCTGGTGCACACAAGGTTTTGTTTGAGCCCTCTGAGCATCTCTGGTGGGTATGGAGTTTGGTTCTAAATGTTGTGTAATATTGGTGGGAATGTAAAATGATGAAATAACTATTGAGACCACTATGGAAGCTCCTAAGAAAATTAAAAATAGAGCTACCATATGACACATAAATTCTACTTGTGAGTTGCTGTTGTTGTTCAGTCTCTAAGTCATGTCTGACTCTTTGTGACCCCATAGACTGCATCACACCAGCCTTTTCTGACCTTCACTATCACCCTGAGTTTGCTCAAACCCATGTCCATTGTGGCAGTGATGCCATCCAACTATCTCATCCTCTGTCACCCCCTTCTCCTCTTGCCCTTAGTCTTCCCCAGCATCAGGGTCTTTTCCAATGAGTCAGCTCTTTGAATCAGGTGGCCAAAGTATTGGAGCTTCAGCTACAGCATCAGTCCTTCCAATGAATATTCAGGACTGATTTCCTTTAGGATGGACTGGTTTGATCTCCTTGCTGTCCAAGAGTCTTCTCCAGCACCACAGTTTGAAAAATCAGTTATTAGGTGCCCAGCCTTCTTTATGGTCCAACTCTCACATCTGTACACGACTACTGGAAAAACCATAGCCTTGACTATATGGACCTTTGTTGGCAAAATGATGTCTCTGCTTTTTAATACATTGTCTAGGCTTGTCATTGCTATCCTTCCAAGGAGTAAGCATCCTTTAATTTCATAGCTGCAATTGCTGTCTGAAGTGATTTCAGAGCCCAAGAAAATGAAATCTGACACTATTTCCTCATTTTCTCCATCTATTTGTCATAAAGTGATGGCACTGGATGCCATGATCTTAGTTTTTTGAATGTTGAGTTTTAAGCCAACTTTTTCACTCTTCTCTTTCACCTTCATCAAGAGGCTCTTTAGTTCCTCTTCACTTTCTGCCATTAAAGTGATATCATTTGCATATCTGAAGTTGTTGTTATTTCTTCCAGCAATCTTGATTGCAGCTTGAGATTCATCTAGCCCAGCACTTCACGTGATGTCCTCTGCATATGAATTAAATAAGCAGTGTGCTAATATACAGCCTCAATGTACTCCTTTCTCAATTTTGAACCAGTCCATTATTCCATGTCCAGTTCTAACGGCTGCTTCTGGTCCTGCATACAGGTTTCTCAGGAGGCAGGTAATGTGGACAGGTATTTCATCTCATTAAGAATATTTCACAATTTGCTGTGATCCACACAGTCAAAGGCTTTAGCATAGTCAATGAAGCAGAAGGAGACTTTTTTTTTAAAAAAAAATTCCCTTTCTTTTTATATGATCCAGTGTATGCTTGGAGTTTAGTCTCTGGTTCCTCTGCCTTTCTAAATCCAAAATTTCTTGTACACCTGGAAGTTCTTGGTTCACATACTGCTGAAGCCCAGCTTGAAGGATTTTGAGCAAAATCTTGCTAGCATGTGAAATGAGTGCCCTGTACAGTAATTTGAACATTCTTTGGCTTTGCCTTTCTTTGGGATTGGAATGAAAACTGACCTTTTCCAGTCCTGTGGCCACTTCTGAGTTTTCCAAATAAGCTGGCATAATAAGTGCAGTGTGTTAACAGCATCATCTTTTATGATTTGAAATAGCTCAACTGGAATTCCATCACCTCCACTAGCTTTGTTTGTAGTGATGTTCCCTAAGACCCACTTGACTTCGCACTTCAGGATGTCTGGCTCTAGGTGAGTGACCATACACACCATCATGGTTATCTGGGTCATTAAGACCTTTTGGTATAGTTCTTTTGTGTATTCTTGCTATGTTTTGTTAATCTCTTCTTCTTTTGTTAAGTCCTTGCCATTTCCATCCTTTATTGTGCCTATCTTTGTATGAAATATACCCTCGGTATCTCCAGTTTTCTTAAAGAGATCTCTAGTCCTCCCCATTCTATTGTTCTTCTGGATACTTTTCCTCCTCAAAAAAAAAAAAAAAGAGAAAAAATTGAAAGTATATTCTCACAAAGACATTTGTATACTCATGTACAGAACATTAGTCACAATAGCTAAAACATGGAAACAACCCAAGCATCCATTAAAAGATAAATGGGCAATCAAAATATGGTGTACACATGACATGGAATTTATTCAGATTTATAAAGAAAGAAAATTCAAATACATGCAACAACATGAATGAATCTTGAGGTCATTATGGTAAGTGAAATAAACCAGTCAAAAGTAAACAAATGCTATATGACTCCACTTATATAATATATTCAGAGTAATCAAAATCATAGAAATAGAAAGTAGACTGATGTTTGTCAGGGGCTGGGGAGAAGGAGCATAGGGACTTATTGTTTAATGGGTATGTAATTTCAGTTTTGCAAGAAAAAGTTATGGAAATTGATGATGGTGTTGGTTTCACAGTGCTATGAAAGTATTTATACCACTTCACTATGCACTTAAAAGGTGTATGGTGGAATATTTTAAGGTATGTATGTATATTTTACAGCAATAAAAATTGAATAAAAATATATGAAGTGGTGACATGGGTGAAAAGGCACACTGAGATGCACAAACATATATAAAGACTTACCCCTGAGACCCTTAGCATTTGGCCCAAATCATTGTATACTGTAAGGGATATACAGAAGGGCAAAATTCAAGCTATCTGTTTGAATTTTACAAAAGCACAACTTGGCATTTATTTCTACCCAGATGAGACCGCTGATGCTATCTGCCTTACAGCCAGCAGATGGTGCATTTTTGAGTTGAATTATCCCCATTCAACCGATTGTCTCCATTACCTCTCTCCTTTACCCAATCTCAGATGCAAAGCTAAACTCTAGATCCTTGCCAAACTTCTCTTGCCAATGAAGTGTACAGTTTATATCTAAAGTAGTGCACACAGACTGGTTTACCTGGGTTTCCTCACAACTTAACAGAATCAGCAGTCTTACAGTTCATATTTCACATTAATTAATTGTTGATGAATAATTCCATATATTAATTCAAAACATAATGATTTTGTTTTTCCTGGCTTCCCTATTTCTATAATCACAAATTAAAATGGAAATCTTTGTTGCTATTGCTATATCTTGATATTTTGGGGCCAAATATAGATTAATTTATTTATCCACTTATTTACCAATTATTGATAAACTACTACATGCCAAGGCAGAAATCTAGCAGTTGGAAATACAAAAATGAACAAAGAGTTAAGTCCTCATTCTTATGAAACTTACATTCTATTGGGGGAATCAGATATATAACAATGACAAATAGATAGATACATAGGTAACAGATTGATAGATGTTAGTGCCAATGCTAAGAAGAAAAATAAACAAGGTAACTGAGGATACTTCAAATAGGTGTGGATGTCTAGGTTTAAAGCTAAGTCTCAGGAATTAATAATCTGGAGCAACAAACCTTGCTTTTAGTAATTATTCCTATCAGCAACAGTAGCTGGCATTTATTGAGTGCTTTACATACCTGGTTCTTACTATTACTTCCACTTTACAAAGGAATAAACTGAGACTTCAAGAAAGTAAAATGTTTTAAAATATCAAGATCACAGGGCTAATAAAAGGCAGTGAAAGTGTTATTCACTCAGCTGTGTCCAACCCTTTGTGTCACCACGGACTGTAGCCTGCCAGGTTCCTCTGTCCATGGAATTCTCCCGGTAAGAATGCTGGAATGGGTAGCCATTCCCTTCTCCAGACCCAGGGACTGAACCTGGGTCTCTTGCCCAGGTTCAATGGGCAGATTCTTTACCCTCTGAGCCACCAAGGAACTTGAGTTTAAATCCTGTCTCTGCCATTAATAAAGAGCGGAGATGCGATTTAAATTCAGGTTTTCCGGAATTCCAAGTCCATGTTCCTACTACTGAACTATGCTGGATATTTCCTTTATTAAATTATTTTGCACGTACTTAACCAAGACTGCTCATAAGCTATGTTGCCTCTTTCAGTTCCAGTGTCTCATCCTGTCCTCACCTTCAGTCCTGCTGGGGACCAGGCTGTGGTGGGAGATGTGTTAGAGCTTTGCTGTGAGGCCCAAAGAGGCTCTCCCCCGATCCTGTACTGGTTTTATTACAAGAATGTCACACTGGGGAGCAAAGAGGCCCCCTTTGGAGGAGGAGCATCCTTCAATCTCACTCTGATGGCAGAGCATTCCGGAAACTTCTCTTGTGGGGCTGACAATGGCCTAGGAGTACAGCACAGTGAGATGGTGATACTCAGCATCATAGGTGGGTCAGGTTATATTTATAGTCAATAACATATTTCTCCAATAGACTGTACAAATTCTCCCAATGTCAAAGAGTTACTAACATGAAACCAAGGCTTGGGGCTTCTGGAGATTGGTATTGATTTCATGGGGACAGAGGGAAAAGAAATAAATTTTAATGTTAGATTCTGGCAATCACTCTCCCTGTGCTATTATTTTGAAAATTACAAATTATACTGGAAGTGATTTCAATTGAGAAATCAGAATCTGGCAAAAACCTGTCCTAATATATAGCTAGTCCCCCACCTACATAGTTTTTGTCTGGATGAAACATATTTGGCACTGAGCTCAAGTACCGGTCTCTTCACTTAGGACCACCCGGTACCAAAATAACCCTTATCACTGAGGGCCTCACCGCAGGGCTGCTGAGCATCCTCGGCCTTGCTGCTATTGCTGCTCTGGTGCGTCACTTCAGGATCCAGAGGAGTTCAGGTAAGCGGCTATAGCTTACTCTTTGATGTTGTGAGTTTTGCCATTGCTATTATTACTTCAACTTGTGTAGTACATCCTACAAAGGTTGATTATTCTTTTCCAAGTACTGATCACACAGATTTGCAGAGATGAAAAGGCAGAACAACATTTCTTAGTGAAGTTGTTATTCCATGAGTTTCACTTGAGTTTTAAATCAGAGAGTAGAGTTTTGTTTCCATCAAAAATTAAAAAATTAGGTATTTACTGTTTCAACCTCAGTCCAAAGCTTATTAAAAATAAAAAGAATGAAAGAGAAAGTCCTTCATGTGTAACAACAACAGAAATAAACAATAGCCATAGGTACAATCCATAAACTCATATATATATAAATACCATTTAAATACAGTGATATTTAGATAAAATTAAGATATTCTGAGAATGAAATTAAAATTTCAGTTTCAGATTGTTTGTTGCTAGTATGTGTGTGTTAGTTGCTTAGCCATGACTCTGCAGCCCTATGGACTCTAGCCCTCCAGGCTCCTCTGTCCATGGAATTCTCCAGGCAAGAATCCTGGAATGGATTACCACTTCCTTCTCCAGGGTATCTTCCCAACCCAGGGATTGAATGGGTCTCCCATATTGCAGGCAGCTTCTTTACCATCTGAGCCATCAAGGAAGCCCCTTGTTGCTAGTATATAGAAATTCAATTGATTTTTGTATATTGGTCTCATACCCTACAACTTCGCTAAACACACTCATTAGTTCTAGTATTAGTTTTGTCGATTCCATCAGATTTTCTACATAGATGATCAAGTTATCTGTGAATAAAGATAATCTTATGCCTTCCTCTCCAATCTGGATTCCTTTTATCTCTTTTTCCTTAACGTACTGGCTAGAACCTCCTGTACAATGTTGAACAGAAGTGTTAAGAGAACAGACGTCTTTGTCTTGTTCTTGAGCTTAGGGAGGGGAAAGTATTTGAACTTTCACTGTTTACATATGATAATCTTAGCTGTGGATTTCTTGTAGCTACTGTTTACTAGACATAAGAAGTCCCTACTAATTGTAATTTACTGACAGTTTTTATAGAACAATGACAAAATTGTTGAGAAAATTTTCTACATTGAGAAAGTCATTTGATTTTATTTTCTACATTGAGGAAATCATATGATTTTACTTTCTAGTCTACTGATACAGATTTTGGATTTTGAATGTTGAATGTTGAAACAGCTTTGCATTTCTGGGGTTAACCTCACTGGGTTACAATTTTTTAATTTGGTTTGCTAAAATTTTGTTAAGAATGTTTGCACCTATGTTCATAAAGGATATTGGTTTGGTAGCTTTATTTCTTATTTCTTTTTCTGGCTGGATGCCAAGGTAATATCCATTTAGTTACGACCTCCAGAATCCTTCATTCCTCTTTGTATATATATATACATCCACACATTATCATTTTCTCTCTGCCTACAGGATTTCTTTTTAACACTTCTTGCAGTATGAATCTGTTGGTGAACTTGATTGATAGTGTTGCTGAAGTCTTCAATATCTGTACTGATTTTTCTCTTACTTTATTGATCACTGAGAGAAGTATAATAATTATATAATTGTGGGTCTTTTCGTTTCTTCTTGCAATTCTATCACATTTGCTTCGTGTATCTTGAAGTTCTATTATTAGGTGCACAAATATCTATCACTGTTACGTGTTTTTGATGAAATGACCACATTACCCTTTATGACTTTATGACTTTTTTGTTCCTGGTGGCGTCATTTAACCCTGAAACACTATTTGATATTAATAAAAAATTAGTTAATGTTGTATTAACTCTAGGGCTTCCCTGGTGGCTCAGATAGCAAAGAATTTGCCTGCAATGCAGGAGACCCAGGTTTGATCCCTGGGTTGGGAAGACCCCCTGGAGAAAGGAATGGCTACCCACTCCAGTATTCTGGCCTAGAGAATCTCATGGACAGAGGAGTCTACATTAGTATATTGATATTAAATAATATTTCAAGGTAAATTATACTACCAGGAATAAAGAGTTATATAATTAATGTTGGGCTTCCCAGGTGGCTCAGTGGTAAAGAATCTCCCTGCCAAAGCAGGAGACGCAAGAGACGTGGGTTTGATCCCTGGGTTGGGAAGGTCCCCTGGAGGAGGAAATGGCAACTTGCTCCAGGATTACTGCCTGGAGAAGCCCATGAACAGAGGAGCCTGGAGGGATACAGTCCATGAGGTCACAAAGAGTTGGACACAACTGAGCACGTATGCATATAATTAGTGTTAGCTTGGTATTTCTTTTTTCCACTCTTTAAAATTTTAGCCTATTTGTGCTTCTATATTT
The DNA here is from genome assembly GCA_007570785.1 of Antilocapra americana. Taxonomy (NCBI): domain Eukaryota; kingdom Metazoa; phylum Chordata; class Mammalia; order Artiodactyla; family Antilocapridae; genus Antilocapra; species Antilocapra americana. Next base: position 780,648 of record ML664227.1, read on the forward strand.
AAAGCATATTTTTGTAGATAGCATATAGTTAATTCTGTTTTTTATCTAATATGGCAGTCTCTTTCTACTTTCTAACTTTAAAAACTTTGACCATTTACTAATATGATTGTTGATACAATTAGGTTCCTATGTTTATCATTTTCCTATTTGCCTTCTGCTTGTCTCATCTGTTCTTTGTTTTCCATTTCCTTTTTTTTGTCTACCCTCTTTTGGGTATTTTTATGATTCAATTTTATTTCCTTTGTTGGTTTATTAGCTATATAACTCTTTGTTTTGTTATTTTAGTGGTTATTTTAAGGCATATGTTATGCATATCTAACTTAGCAGTCTACTTACAAGTGACAATGTATCACTGCGTGTATAGCATAAGAATATTGGTATATTGTTATTACTTTTGTAAACAATCAGTTATTTTTTAAAGAAGCTTATATATAATTTAAAAACATTATATATTTATGCATACAGTTAACACTTCAATGTTCTTCATTCCTTAATGTGTATCCATATTTTCACCTGATAACATTTTTTTTCTGCTTAAAAGATTTCTTGTAGGATGAGTCTGCTAGTGATTAATTATCTCAGCTTTTATAGTATGACTATAAAAGTCTTTGTTTTGCATTCATTTGTGAGAAATATTTTTACTGGCATAAAATCCTAAGTTTAAAAAAAATGTTTTTCTTTCAGTATTTAAAAGATGTTGCTGCTCTGTCTTCTGGTGTGCAGGGCTTCTGACAGGAAAGCTGCCATCATCCTTGACTTCGCTCCTAAGTGACTGCTTTAATTTTTCTATCTAAATACCTTTTCGTGGATCAGAAATCCTGGAATATATGGACCGTTTTATTCAATGCTTTGGGTGCTTATAAGGTTTCAAGACTTTATATTTGGAACTACTAATCCTTTACTTCTTGTCTTTCTCTGTGGTATAACACGGACTCTCCTTTTCTATCAGGCCAAATGATTCTGTTTTCCTTTCCTTCAGGCTCATACTGAAAATCAAGCAAATAAACAAATAATTGGACCTCAGTTTAATGAAAACCACTTAATGATTAAGTGGTTAAGCATGTCTTCTTACTGCTACTTTCAGGTCAATCAATGGTCCTTTATCCTTCTGCGTCTTTGTATGAAAAATGGCATCATTTCACATTGTTTTGTGACCGATATTTATAGCTACCTATTATTTTTTCCAAATAATATTATGTGTACAATTTTTGTGTAGCACTAACCCTGATCAGTTCAGTTAAGTTCACTCACTCAGTCATGTCTCTGTGACCCCATGGACTGCAGCATACCAAGCTTCCCTGTCCATCACCAACTTTGGAGCTTACTCAAGCTCATGTCCATCAAGTCGATGATGCCATCCAACAATCTTATCCTCTGTCATCCCCTTCTCCTACCCTCAATCTTTCCCAGCATCAGGGTCTTTTCAAATGAATCAGTTCTCTGCATCAGGTGGCCAAATTATTGGTGTTTCAGCTTCAGCATCAGTATTTCCAATGAATATTCAGAACTGATTTCTTTTAGGATGGACCAGTTGGGATCTCCTTGCAGTCCAAGGGACTCTCAAGAGTCTTCTCCAACACCATAATTCAGAAGCATCAATTCTTCTGTGTCCATCTCTCACATCCATACATGACTACTGGAAAAACCATAGCTTTGACTAGATGGACCTTTGTCAACAAACGAATGCCTCTGCTTTTTAATATGATGTCTAGGTTATAGCTTTTCTTCCAAGGAGCAAGCGTCTTTTAATTTCATGGCTGCCATCACCATCTACAGTGATTTTGGAACCCCAAAAAATAAAGCCTCTCACTGTTTCCACTGTCTCCCTAACTAAATACCATGAGGTGATGGGACAAGATGCCATGATCTTAGTTTTCTGAATGTTGAGCTTTTAGCCAATTTTTTCACTCTCCTCTTTCACTTTCATCAAGAGGCTCTTGAGTTCTTCTTCACTTTCTGCCATAAGGGTGGTGTCATCTGTGTATCTGAGGTTTTTGCTATTTCTCCTGGCAATCTTGATTCCAGCTTGCGCGTCATCCAGCTGGGCATTTCACACGATGTACTTTGCATATAAGTTAAATAAGCGAGATGACAATATACAGCCTTGATGAACTCCTTTCCCAATTTGGAACCAGTCTGTTGTTCCATGTCCAGTTCTAACTGTTGCTTCTTAACCTGAATACAGATTTCTCAAGATGCAGGTAAGGTGGTCTGGTATTCCCATCTCTTTCAGAATTTGCCACAGTTTCTTGTGATCCACACAGTCAAAGGCTTTGGCACAGTCAATAAAGCAGAAATAGATGTTTTTCTAGAACTCTCTTGATTTTTTGATGATCCAACAGATGTTGGCAATTTGATCTCTGGTTCCTCTGCCTTTTCTAAAACCAGCTTGAATATCTGGAAGTTCACAGTTCACATACTGTTGAAGCCTGGCTTGGAGAATTTTGAGCATTACTTTGTTAGCACATGAGATAAGTGCAATTGTGTGGTAGTTTGAACATTCTTTGGCATTGCCCTTCTTTGGGATTGGTATGAAAACTGACCTTTTCCAGTCCTGGTGGCCACTGCTGAGTTTTCCAAATTTGCTGGCGTATTGAGTGCAGCACTTTAGCAGCAGCATCTTTTAAGATTTGAAATAGCTCAACTGGAATTCCGTCACCTCCACTAGCTTTGTTTGTAGTGATGCTTCCTTAAGTCCCAGCTGACTTTGCATTCCGGGATGTCTGGATCTATTCCAGTTATCACACCATCATGGTTATCTGGGTCATTAAGATCTTTTTTTGTATAGTTCTTCTGTGTTCTTGCCAGCTCGTCGTAATATCTTCTGCTTCTGTTAGGCCCATACAATTTCTGTCCTTTATTGTGCCCATCTTTGCATGAAATGTTCCCTTGTTATCTCTAATTTTCTTGAAGAGATCTCTAGTCTTTCCCATTCTATTGTTTTCCTCTATTTCTTTGCACTGATCGCTGAGCAAGGCTTTCTTATCTTTCCTTGCTATTCTTTGGAACCTGCATTCAAATGAGTATATCTTTCCCTTTCTGCTTTACCTTTCACTTCTCTTCTTTTCTCAGCTATTTGTAAGGCCTCCTCAGACAACCATTTTGCTTTTTTGCATGTCTTTTTCTTGGGGATGGTCTTGATCACTGCCTCCTGTACCATATCACAAACCTCCGTGTCCATAGTTCTTAAGGCACCCCGTCTATCAGATCAAATCCCTTGAATCTATTTGCCATTTCGACTGTATAACTTTAAGGGATTTGTTTTAAGTCATACCTGAATGGTTAAGTGGTTTTCCCTACTTTATTCAATTTAAGTCTGAATTTTGCAATAAGGAGTTGTTTATCTGAGCCACAGTCAACTCCCAGTCTTGTTTTTGCTGACTGTATAGAGCTTCTCCATCTTCAGCTGCAAAGAAAATTATCAATCTGATTTCAGTATTGACCATTTGGTGATGTCCATGTTAGAATCTTTTCTTGGTTGTTGGAAAAGGACATTTATTATGACCAATGCAAGGAGTCTAAACCTGATAGTACTCATCATAAAATCTGCCATTCATTTGGAATCTATTATATGTGATTTTTTAATGTGTCCAGTTTTGTGTATATTTGACTTCAATTCAACCACTATTGTTATAACTATAGATGAAGAAATGAAGAATTTGGGAAGTTAGCAACCTTTCCAGATTCATGTATATCTAGTAAGAGTCAGAGCTAGGGTATAACTGGGGTCTCCCTAGCCCTTAAGTCCATATTCTCTCCATTACAACTTTTTATTTTTTTTAAGTCACTCAGTTGTGTCTGACTCTTTGCGACCCCATGGACTATATAGTCCATGGAATTCTCCAGACCAGAATACTGGAGTGGGTAGCCATTCTCTTCTCCAGGGGATCTTCCCAATCCAGGAATTAAACTGGGATCTCCTGCATTGCAAGCGGATTCTTTCCCAACTGAGCTATGAGGGAAGCCCCCATTACACCTTGGTGGCTTGTAAAATGCTGGTTGTACCTCCTACTTAAAAAAGTTATTTTTCTATTATCCTTGCCTGTCTGGATTTCATTTATTAATCAGTAATATACTAGACATGCAGACACGAGAACCTCAGTATTGCAGTTGATAATCCTAAAAAGCAAAAGCAGACTGCTGTCAGTACAACATCAAATAACACAAGAGAAGGAAAGATTACCAATCGTTGTTTTATGTGGTCCATGAGGGCAGAGGCCCAGGAGGTTCTGTCCTCCAGATTTAGGGGAAATCGTTGTTTTAAATATCAAACATGATTAAGGAATTCTGACAGGCTACCAATCAGAGGGTCTCTGCCTATCACAACTCAAAATCTTGCCTACTGTACTTCCCTCCAAGCAAAGTCTTCCTTCTCATTATTGACCAGTCTTCTCAGGGAAGAGCTCAGGCCTTCCAAATTCTAAAAATGAGGAATTCTGCTCCTCAAGCCTCATTGTTTCCTCCAAGGTACCAAAAGGAGTGGTATATTTATTAGCTCTATAACTGCTTGGATTAGCATTCTGGTAATGTAACGCCCTCCAAACTCCAGTCTCCTTAGCTCTGTGATGGTCATGATAACAGTATCCACACCATAGGCCCTATGAGACAGTCTATGTAAACTGCTTAGCACAGTGCCTGGCCAAAATATCTGAAGTGAATATTAGCTTGTATTATAAATAGTCACGTCTTGGGTCTGTTTTACTTCAGGCAAATGAAGAGATAGTCTGACTCTCAGATGCACCCTGGACTTAGTTAACCTCTCTGTAAGTAAGAATATTGGTTGTTAATCGATGAGGTTACAATTCCAGAGAAGAGAGATACAATTCTAGAGGCCAGGATCATGGTTACATGCCTTTGGTTTAACTCAGGACACCCGGTTCCCGAAGACAGGGTTTGAAGGCATGAATCAGTCATTTTTTTGTGGTATGTAAAGGTGGCTCAGTGGTAAAGAATCCACCTGCCAATGCAGGAGGCATAGGAAACATGGGTTCGGTCCCTAGGTTCTTCCGATCCCCTGGAGAAGGAAGTGGCAACCCACTCCAGTATTCTTGCCTGGGAAATCCTGTGGACAGAGGAGCCTGATGGGCTACAGTCCATGGAGTCTCAAAGAGTTGGACATGACTGAGTGACTGAGCCACACACAAGCCTGAATACGTCTACTTTGGGAAACAACCTGTGGTCTCTAAGCCCAGTGAGACAGATACAGCGTGCATGCATGCTTAATTGCCCAGTTGTGTCTAACTCTGTGACCTCTATGGATTGACTATGCGACCGTTATGGAGCCTCATGGACAGGTTCCTTTGTACATGGGATTTTTCAGGCAAGAGTACTGGAGTGCGTTGCCATTTCCTCCCCCAGAGGGTATTCCTGATTCAAGAATCAAACCCAAGTTTACTGCCTTGAAGGCAGATTCTTTACCCACTGAGTCAACAGGAAAGCCTAAGACAGATACAGAGTCATAGCTAAAAGGCAAAGGGGAGAGATGGGAAGCTTAGCAGGAGGGTTGTATCGGACAGGCCAGAAAGTGTTGATGGAAATATGATATATTTTTAAGGCTGATGGAGTAGGCTTCCAGATTAGGTTTACACTTAATCACCGATTAGGTAATTGTCTCCCCTGGTGGCTCAGATGGTAAAGCATCTACCTACAATGCGGGACACTCAGGTTCAATCTCTGGGTTGGGAAGATCCCCTGGAGAAGGAAATGGAAACCCACTCCAGTATTCTTGCTTGGAAAATCCCGTGGACGGGAGGAGCCTGGCAGTCTATAGTCCGTGGGGTCGCAAAGAGTTGGACACAACTGAGTGATTTCACTTCACTTCAGGTAATTGTCAACTTGTTTTTTAGTCCTTGCAGTACATAGTTTAATTTGTTCAGTTGTTTAACACATCTTTATTAAATATTTTCAAATTTCTAAGCACAGGAAATACAAAAATAATTAAGACGAGTTTTGTACCCTCAAATAACACACCCTTTCATGAAGCAGTGTTAGAGGCAAACACAGAAATTGATCATTACAATGCAATATGGTGATTTTAATATAGCGGGGTTCTATGTGCATCAGAGGAAGCTCTGGAGGAGGGAGGATAAATTAGAATTAGGGGAAAGTGAAGGAAAGCAGGAAAATGGAGAAAACAATATGCACCAAACGCTGTTGAAATGGACTTGCAAGGTCATAGGTAGTGGAAGGCCTGACCACAGGAGTCTTGCAGTCCCACTGAATCATCCCTGTGCAACAATTCAGTATTGACTTTAACCCCTCTCTAGGCCACAGTCTCCTTGTCTCCACCTCATGGGGCAGCAGTCAGAATAGAGACGGGGGAGTAGGGGTGGCCCTTGGCCTAGAGTTAAACATTAAGTTGTCTCTCTTCTGCTACTCAGCTACAAACTAGGTAGAGTTCATTCTATTGATTGAATGACTGAGAATGATTGTGATTCTGTGCAAGCATCTCTTCAGATTCCACCTCCCTTCTCTACACCAGGACCTACACGGTGGAGCCAGGTGTTCCCAAAGATTTGCCACAGCTGAAATCTAGAATGGATTTGATTTCTGGGAAAGGACATTCTAACATATAGCACGTTGTCCACACAGATCATTTATCATCAATGTTCCTTTGTTGTTTTTCAGAAAGACTTTCCACTGCTGGAACACCTAGGTAAGATTTCTGTTTCTTGTGCTGCCAGCCTTTTCATTTTATTTATGTTTCCAGGATAGAACATGAAACTATGTACATTTGAAAGTATTTTACTGGATTTCCTATTAAAATTTTCAAATGCTTGGTGGGGAGGGATAAATTAGGACAGGATTGACACACACACATTACAATATATATCAATAAGATAGCTAACTAATGAGAACCTAATGTATAGCACAGGGAACTCTACTCAATATTCTGTAATGGCCTACATGGAAAAAGAAGCTAAAAAAGGGTATACATATATATATATATTATAACATATAATATTATATGAATTATATTATAACATATAATATTATATGAATTATATTATATTCACTTTGCTGTACACCTGAAACTAACACAACATTGCGGACTATACCCCAATTATTTTTTTTTTTAGTTTCAAATTCATATGACATAAATGTGGTACTGCAGATGGTGACTGCAGTCATGAAATTAAAAGATGCTTACTCCTTGGAAGGAAAGTTATGACCAACCCAGACAGCATATTAAAAAGCAGAGACATTATTTTGCCAACAAAGGTCAATCTAGTCAAGACTATGGTTTTTCCAGTAGTCATGTATGGATGTGAGAGTTGGACTATAAAGAAAGCTGGGTGCCAAAGAATTATGCTTTTGAACTGTGGTGTTGAAGACTCTTGAGAGTCCCTTGGACTGCATGGAGATCCAATCAGTCCATCCTAAAGGAGATCAGTCCTGAGTGCTTATTGGAAGGACTGATGCTGAAGCTGAAACTCCAATACTTTGGCCACCTAATACGAAGAGCTGACTCATTTGAAAAGATCCTGATGCTGGGAAAGATTGAGGGCAAGAGGAGAAGGGGACGACAGAAGATGAGATGGTTGGATGGCATCACTGACTCAGTGGATATGAGTTTGGGTAAACTCCGGGAGCTGGTGATGGACAGGGAGGCCTGGTGTGCTATGGTCCATGAGTGTGCAAGGAATTGGACATGACTGGGCAACTGAACTGAACTGAACTTAAATGTGGTTAGGAAGGCTACTTTCAATCATAGTTATGAATGAGCATACTTATACTTGGACTATAAAGAAGACTAAATGCCAAAGAATTGATGCTTTTGAACTGTGGTATTGGAGAAGACTCTTGAGAGTCCCTTGGACTGCAAGGAGATCAAACTAGTCAATCCTGAAGGAAATCAACCTTAAATATTCATTGGAAGGACTGGTGCCGAAGCTGAAGCTCCTATACTTTGGCCACCTGTGTGAAGAGATGACTCACTAGAAAAGACCCTGATGCTGGGAAGGACTGAAGGCAGGAGGAGAAGGGGATGACAGAGGATGAAATGGTTGGATGGCATCACCGACTCTATAGACATGAGTTTGAGCAAATTCTGATAGAGGCTGAAAGATGAGGAAGCCTGGCATGCTGCAGTCCATGGGGTTGCAAAGAGTCAGACATGACTGAGCGACTGAACAAGAAAATACTTACTTATACATGGAATTAATGTTATTTACTATCCATCCATCTTAATTTATCTTCCTCCTTAAGTGTGCTCTGGAAGAGAACTGACCACTTAATGACATCATTTTTCTTAAGGCTATATTTATTTATTCCCTTATCGTTCTTTTCCCACTCATACATTTATTCAGGAGACTATGATTGAATGCTGGCAGTGTTCAACTCACAATGTTAACTGTGGAACGAAATGAAATTGGAAAAAAATACTTTCCCTGAAAAGCTTTCATAGTGTTTTACAGGAAAGGTAGATCATTCTAATATGAGGTAGAAAACTGAAAAGGACCTTAAAAAAGACAAAGGCCAGTTTCTGAGGGAATGTAGAAGCCTCTGTTAATTGATGCTGAAGCATTTCAACTTTTGAAAATAATTTTAAAAATAGGTAACTACAAGTGTTTACTGTATCAAAGGGATCTTGAACTGTGTAGTCTTTGCCCTCTGACCTTGCCTCGGCTGGTCGTCTCTGTAATGTTGCCCTGGCTATATCTTGCACCATCCTTCTGACATTTTCTCAAAAGAGCCATGCAGACTCTGAGAGTAAGCAGCCATGATATTTTACACAATCATGCGGGGCTCTTCCTGCGTATTGATTTTCCTGAAATTCTATATAATCCACAAATACATTTCTTTTTTTTCTCTCATCCCCTCATCACAGTTACAGCCCCAGGGAGTTTAATGAACCTTCCAACACAAATCCCCAAGAGCCGCCGGACCCAGTGGAACTGCAGCCAGTGTATGACAACGGTGAGGACTTCCTAAGGGACAGAGAGCTCCTGGAATGGATCAGGGAGGGAAGAGAGATTGAGCAATAGGCTATGGTTCAGTCATATTCAATTTTAAAATGTCATTTCTGGCCCTGTGTCAGAGATAGAAGATGGTTGTAAACTTGGGGACCAGAAGAAGAGTCTGTAGCGTGAGGTCTTGACCACAGCCAACCGTAATCTGTTCTTTCACAGTGAATCCTGGAGATAGTGACCTGGTTTATTGCCAGATCTGGAGCACCCAACACACAAGAGAAAATTCAGGTAAGACTTGAAAGAAGTAGAGGTGAGGTGGCAGTGTTTTATCAGATCCAGCAAGGGAGTTTTGATCAAAGAGTCATCTCAAATATGAATCCAACATGAAAGGCATTAACTATTCTTCTTATATTACAAGTCCTATAATCATATCGATTCCTTCTTACTTATCTATACTGCAATCATTACCCCATAAATTCTTTAAGGACAGATACTGTATTTCTTTGCTGATTTGTCAATAGCATCTAGTGTTATGGTTAGAAAACTGTAGGCTCCCTCAAATTTTTTCTTTTTTTAGTGAATGAATGAACATAATTACTAAATTAAGCCTTTTATTATCTAATGAGTAAACAATTGTAATTCTTTTTTTTTAAATTGTAATTCTTTTAACCGGTCTCTTTATTTCCAATATTGTTCTCCTTCCAAACTTGGGTTTGATCCCTGGGTCCCTGGATTGGGAAGATCCCCTGGAGAAGGGAAAGGCTACCCACTACAGTATTCTGGCCTGGAGAATTTCATGGACTGTATAGTCCACGGGGTTGCAAAGAGTTGGACACAACTGAGCAACTTTCACTTTCCAACCTTCCAACAATATGTTTCCAGCATGATCCCTCTGAAATGCACAACTGATCGCAGCATTGTCTAGATTAACTGCCCTCAATGATTTTCATTTTAAAGCACGACCTTTGCCTCCCTGCATGCTTTTGTCCTTCCTCTAAGCTCCACCTTATGTCCTTGCTTTAGCCATGGTAAACTCTCAGCATTTCCTTGATCAAACTGAGCTATTTTGTGCTTCTTATCTGTCTTGTAATGTTCTTGCCTCTAGTTGGCCTATAACCCTTCGTCACATTTCAAGGCATAATTCAGTTATCACTACGAAACTCACAATGATTCCCACCAGGCCTCCCTATCTCTAAACTTGAGAGGAATTGATTACTCTTTGGGGCAGCAGCATAGTTTAATATGCATTTTTATCCTGGTGCTTATAATATTTGCTGAATTTATTTTCATCTCTATTTTTCTCCTTGGTGGTAAGGTTTCCAATCATATGCAGTGAGTTTGTGTCATTTTTGCCTTCTTATAAATTACTAATGCTTAATAGAAGGTCGTTATTCACTGAATGCTTACTAGATGATTAAGTAAATGAAAGAAATCCAATAATCCCTTGGAAGGATAGGAGAAATACACACACTGAATTTTCTCAGTGTTAATGCTGCAAATCTTTGGCTTACTGGGAATTTTCTTTGTGATCTTAGAATCCCAAGCTGCCATTGGAGAAGTCTCCTCCAATTTCTCTGTGCAAAGTGAAGTGAATCATATTTACTTCCTTCTCCCAAGTGACTAATATAGACACTGTTGTTGTTCCTTAGTTGCTAAGTTGTGTCCGACTCTTTGCGACCCCAGGGACTGAGGCAGACCAGATTTACCTGCCCTTCACTATCTCCCTGAGTTTGCTCAAACTCATGTCCATTGAGTCGGTGATGCCATCCAACCATCCCATCCTCTGTCGCCCCCTTCTCCTCTTGTCTTCCGTCTTTCCCAGCATTGTTTTCCAATGAGTCAGCTCTTCTCATCTGGTGGCCTAAGTTTTGCAGCTTCATCTTCAGCATCAGTCCTTCCAATGAATATTCAGGGTTTATTTCCTCTAGGATTGACTGATTTGATCTCCTTGCTCTCCAAGGACTCTCAAGAGTCTTCTCCAGCACTACAGTTTGAAAGCATAAATTCTTCAGTGTCCAGAGAAGAATTGTTTATGGTCCAACTCTCACATCTATACGTGACTGCTGAAAAAAACTATAGCTTTGACTAAACAGACCTTTGTTGGCAAAAAGATGTCTTTACTTTTTAATACACTTACCTAGGTTTGTCACTGCTTTTCTTCCAGGGAGCAAGCATCTTTTAATTTTATAGCTGCAGTCACCATCCCCAGTGATTTTGGAGCCCAAGAAAATGAAATCTGTTACTGTTTCCACTTTTCCTCTTTCTATTTGCCATGAAGTCATGGGACCAGATGCCATGATCTTCAATTTTTGAATGTTGAGTTTTAAGCGAGCTTTTTCACTCTCCTCTTTCACCTCCATCAAGAGGCTTTTAGTTCCTCTTCACTTTCTGCCACTAAACAGTATCACCTGCATATCTGAGGTTGTTGATATTTCTCCCAGCAATCTTGATTCCAGCTTGTGAGTCATCTAGCCCAGCATTTTGTATGATGTACTCTGCATGTAAGTTTAATAAACAGACTGACAATATACAAACTTCATGTATTCCTTTCCCAATTTTGAACCAGTCCACTGTTTCATGTACAGTTCTAACTGTTGCTTCTTGTTCTGCATACAGGTCTCTCAGGTAATGTGGTCTGGTATTCCCATCTCTTTAAGAATATTCTAGTTTGTTGTGATCCACACAGTCAAAGGCTTTAACATAGATTGTGAAACAGAAGGAGATGTTTTGTTGGAATTCCATTGCTTTTTCTATGATCCAGAATATGTTGGCAATTTGATCTCTGGTACCTCTGCCTTTTCTAAATCCAGCTTGTACATCTGGAAGTTCTTGGTTCACTTACTGCTAAAGTCTAGCTTGAAGGATTTTGAGCAAAATCTTGCTAGCATGTGAAATGAGAGCAGTTGTACAGTAATTTGAACATTCTTTGGGATTGCCTTTCTTTGACATTGGAATGAAAACTCACCTTTTCCAGTCCTGTGGCCACTGCTGAGTTTTCCAAATTTGCTGGTATATTGAGTGCAGTGCTTTAACAGCATCATCTTTAAGGATTTGAAATAGCTCAGCTGGAATTCCGTCTAGCTTTGTTTGTAGTAATCTTTCCTAAGGTCCACTTGACTTTGCACTCCAGAATGTCTGGCTCTAGGTGAGTGACCATACCATCATGGTTGTCTGGGGGCATTAAGAGCTTTTTTGTACAGTTCTTTTGTGTATTCTGTGTAGTGCCTCCTCTTCTTAATCTCTTCTGCTTCTGTTAAGTCCTTGCCACTTTTCTCCCTTATTGTGCCTGTCTTTGCACGAAATCTTGGTATCTTCAATTTTCTTAAAGAAATTGCTAATCTTCCCCATTCTCTTATTTCCCTCTATTTCTTTGCAATATTCACTTTAGAAGGCTTTCTTATCTCTCCTTGCTATTCTCTGAAACTCTGCATTCAGTTGAGTATATCTGTACCTTTTTCCTTTGCTTTCTCTTCTCTTCTCAGCTATTTGTAAGGCCTCCTCAGACAACCACCTTGCCTCTTGCATTTCTTTTTGTTGGGTATGGTTTTGGTTACTGCCTGCAGTACAGTGTTAGAAACCTCCATCCACAGTTTTTCAGGTACTCTGTCTACCAGATCTAGTCCCTTGAGTCTCTTCATCACCTTCACTTTGTAATCTCAGGGATTTGGTTTAGGTCATACATGAATGGCCTAGTGGTTTTCCCTATTTTCTTCAATTTGAGCCTGTATTTTGCAATAAGCAGCTGATGAAATAAGCCACAGTCAGCTCCAGGTCTTATTTTTGAAGACTGTATAGCGCTTCTCCATCTTCAGCTGCAAAGAATATAATCAGTCTGATTTCCGTAATGACCATCTGGTGATGTCCATGTGTAGACTCGTCTCTTGTGTTGTTGGAAGCCCTGCTGCTGCTGGTAAGTCACTTCAGTCGTGTCCGACTCTGTGCGACCCCATAGACGGCAGCCCGCCAGGCTCCCCCGTCCCTGGGATTCTCCAGGCAGGAACACTGGAGTGGGTTGCCATTTCCTTCTCCAGTGCATGAAAGTGAAAAGTGAAAGTGAAGTCGCTCAGTCGTGTCCGACTCTCAGAGACCCCATGGACTGCAGCCCACCAGGCTCCTCCGTCCATGGGAGTTTCCAGGCAAGAGTACTGGAGAGGGGTGCCATTGCCTTCTCTGGTTGGAAGCCATAGAGGTGCTGAATAGAGGTGGGGAGGTGGAAATAGCAGGGTTTCTCTGCTGTAGTTGTGATGAGCAATGGAGAAAGAAAAAATTTCAGAAAAGTCATTCTGGACATTTTAAGGGCAGAGGAAAGGCTTTATTGTGTGTATGTGAGGATAGGATACTTGGTCTGTGAGGGCTTGAAAGAATTCATCAGAGGAGACAGTTAGGAAATGAGTCAGCAGAGGAAAAATTGGTTTAAAATGTGTTGTGAGTAGGTTGTAAGTTACAATATATTACCCACAGTTTAATACTTTTCTTTCCTCTTCCAATTCAACAGCAAATTCACCAAGGAAACATTGGGTGAGTCACATTTCCTGGCTTTCTTTCCCCTCTGCTCTTCCTTAGTTATACTTTGGTACTAACTGTTTGTGCTTTTCCCCTTCCCACTAGGAGCCCACAGTCATCTATTCAGATTTGAAGAAGGCATATCCAGATGACTCCGCAGGGCAGGCCGGCATTGGAGACAGTGACCTTGAAGATGCTGCAGAAAACTATGAGAATGTTCCATGCATATCATCAGCCTAAAACCGCTAGCTCTATACCCACAGTGGTCACAGAGACCCTGTGAAGCAGCCTGTGCCATTCTCTTGGTTATCTCCAGCCATACTTCTTCTTTCCCTCTAGTGCTCAGCATCCTAAAAGACTGGACAAAGGGGACTGTGAGACTGTGTGAAAGTTCTGCCAACCTCCTCTGTGCCCAAGTCTGTGTGTTCTCTAGGAACATAGTGAGCAGCATTTGAGTAAATTCTACAATCTTTTCACAGTAGGGATACTTGCGAAGGCAAAGCAGGTAGGCCTTCAGTTCCTGGGCCTGTTAAAGAGAAGGGAAAAGCAGTCTAGCCAGGATCACAAGGATGCAATCATTGAAAGCTGATATGAGAGGGATCAAAAGCTTTTAGGGTACTGACTCTACATAAACATTTTGTTCTAAACATCTTGTTTCCCTTTCCATTTTTGTTGATCGTGTCATTGATGATGTTCTGGTACACATGCTTTGTTCCAGCTATCCACTGCAAATGACCAAAACGCTTCATTCTGCCCACAGAAATACTATTTCTTCATGAAATATACATCAGCGTTAAGATTTTCAAAAACAACCCATTCTGTTTAATGGGCTGCTGCTGCTGCTAAGTTGCTTCAGTCCTGTCTGACTCTGTGTGACCCCATAGACGGCAGCTCACCAGGCTCCTCTGTCCCTGGGATTCTCCAGGCAAAAATACTGGAGTGGGTTGCCATTTCCTTCTCCAGTTTGATGGGCAAGAGCTTCCAAACTATCTGACTAAACAGTATTATGGACCAATTGTATTCCCTCAAAGTTCAGTGTGACCAACTTTGGAGATAGAACCTTTTGGCGGTAATTACAGTTAAGTGAGATTTTAAGGGTGGCCCCTAATCGAAGTGGACGGGTGTCCTTGCAAGGAGAAGAAGAGACAACAGAGCCCTCTCTGTCTTTCTTCATGCACACAGAGGAAAGGCCATGTGGAAACAAGCAAGAAGACAGGCATCTATAAAGCAAGAGGTGGCAAGAAGCAAGATCTCAGCAGAAGCCAAGTTTGCCAGCCTTGATCTTGGGCTTCTAGAACTATGATAAAATAGATTTTTAATGTTTAAGCCACCGAGTCTGTGGTATTTTGTTGTGACAGCCAGAGCAGACTAGCACAGATTTATTTATACACAGATAGATGATAAATGACTGAGGATGATAATCATGATAGGTAGATAGATAATAGTTGGTTAGAGACATAGACAAGCTAGATGCTGGTGTGTGACAGTGTTTGTACATCCCAGCCCACACAGACTTTGTCGTCTTCAAGATACTTCCTCTCTCATAAGACCAAATATTCCTGCTACCAGTAGCAGCTCCATTTTACTGTTTAATTATTCAACATCCACTATTTGATGGGTACAGAAGCATCAACACCAATCTTGGAATGTCATTAGAGCCAGTGATTCACATGACTCAGATGAAAAAGCTTAATGTCACTCAGGAGCCCTCTTGAGCTGAGCTGGCAGTGTAGGTAGAGATGGAAGGTAATTAGCAGGCTCAAAGGAGGACAGCCTTTGCATTGCTCAGTGACTCCTAATCAATTCCTCAATTGACTGACAGGCTTTGGGTGTCTACCAATGAAGAATAAAACATCTTTTGTAAGTATGTCAGAAAAAACTGGCAGAAGCACTTTTATTCATGAGTCCTGCCGAGGCAAAAAAGGGATAAATGAAATTGTTAGTCTCTATTACTTAGTGTTATACTGAATTTTTTTTATCTCTGAAAACAAAAAGATCAGAACTTAAGAAGCTAGAAGGTCATTGAGGACTGATGCACCTCAACTGATACAGTTTGTGGGCATTGTTGATTTTACCCTGGCCATTGTTGGTAACTGTAAATAAATAATGCAACTATACTTTGTAAACTTGAAAACAATTCAAGCATAACAGTATTCTGTATTTCAAATTTTATATTTTTCCCCCTGGGTTTCAGAAGCTTAGACATCAGAATGTATAAGATATATCAAAATACAATCTGACTTGAGGCTTTTATCCTCAACTAATGAATTCAAATAGCAAGATCATTAGGCTTCCCCTGTGGCTCAGCTGGTAAAGAATCCGCCTGCAATGTGGGAGACCTGGGTTCAATCCCTTGGGAAGAGCCCTTGGAGAAGGGGATCTTCATATTCATCCTGGAACGTGAAGTCTAGTGGGCCTTAGGAAGCATCACTAAGAACAAAGGTAGTGGAGGTGATGGAATTCCAGCTGAGCTATTTCAAATCTTAAAAGATGCTGCTGCTAAAGTGCTGCACTCAATATGCCAGCAAATTTGGAAAACCCAGCAGTAGCCACAGGACTGGAAAAGATCAATTTTCATTCCAGTCCCAAAGAAAGATAATGCCAAAGAATGCTCGAACTACCACACAATTGCACTCATCTCACATGCTGATAAAGTAATGCTCAAAATTCTCCAAGCCAGGTTTCAGCAGTACATGAACTGTGAACTTCCAGATGTTCAAGCTGGATTTAGAAAAGGCAGAGGAACCAGAGATCAAATTGCCAACATCTGTTGGATCATTGTAAAAGCAAGAGAGTTCCAGAAAAATGTCTATTTCTGCTTTATTGACTACACCAAAGCCTTTGACTGTGGCGATCACAAGAAACTGTGGCAAATTCTGAAAGAGATGGGAATACCAGACCACCTGACCTGCCTCCTGATAAACCTGTAAGCAGGTCAAGAAGCAACAGTTAGAACTAGACATGGAACAAGAGACTGGTTTCAAATTGGGAAAGGAGTATGTCAAGGCTATATATTATCAACCTGCTTATTTAACATATGCAGAGTATATCATGAGAAATGCCCAGCTGGATAAGGCACAAGCTGGAATCAAGATTGCCAGGAGAAATAGCAATAACCTCAGATATGCAGATGACTCCACCCTTATGGCAGAAAGTGAAGAAGAACTAAAGAACCTCTTGATGAAAGTGAAAGAGGAGAGTAAAAACCTGGCTTAAAACTCAACATTCAGAAAATAAGATCATGGCATCCAGTTCTTTTACTTAAAGACAAATAGATGGGGAAACAATGGAAATGGTGAGAGACTTCATTTCTGGGGGCTCCAAAATCACTGTAGATGGTAACTACAGCCATGAAGTTAAAAAATGCTTGTTCCTTGGAAGAAAAGCTATGACCAACCTAGACAGCATGTTAGAAAGCAGAGACATTCCTTTGCTGACAAAGGTCCGTCTAGTCAAGGCTATGTTTTTTCCAGTAGTCATGTATGGATGTGAGAGTTGGACTATAAAGAAAGCTGAGTGCCAAAGAATAAATGCTTTTGAACTGTGGTGTTGAAGAAGACTCTTGAGAGTCCCTTGGACTACGAGGAGATCCAACTAGTCCATCCTAAAGGAAATCAGTTCTGAGCACTCATTGGAAGGACTGATGCTGAAGCTGAAACTTCAATACTTGGGCCACCTGATGTGAAGAACTGACTCGTTTGAAAAGACCCTGATGCTGGGAAAGATTGAAGGCAGGAGGGGAAGGGGACGACAGAGGATGAGATGGTTGGATGGCATCACCAACTTGATAGACATGAGTTTGAGTAAGCTCCAGGAGTAGGTGATGGACTGGGAAGTCTGGTGTACTGCAGTCCCTGGGTCTCAAAGACCTGGACACGACTGAACAACTAAACTGACTGACTGAGCAAGGTCATTTGCTGAGGGAAAAAAATGATCACCTTCTTAAAGAGGAAATGAATATTTTTATTATGGAAGAGGAAATTAACATGTCTTGTTCTGTGTTAATAGGCACAATATGCAATCCATAATAATGTATTCCTGGCCTTAAGTGAGAGCAGGGAATCCAGGTCTGTGTCTGAGCCTAAATTTTGCTCCAAATGTCTCCCTACTCTGAGTTCCAGAATGAATCAAAGTATACAGGGAAAAGGGAACCTGGCACTCGATACAGCTGTGGAAGCCCATCTAAGAGTGGTGACAAAAGGCAGATTTTGTCTATTGACTTAATAGGGAAAAAAATCCCTGATGGAGAAAGACAGGGTTGAAGTAGCTTCCCATGGATAGTGAGAGTCATTCTCCAGGAGGGCAAGCCAGAAGTGCAAGCAGCACCAAGGACAGTAATATCTAAGATGAAGAGAATCAGGAAATGCCCACAGGAAAGAGGGACACCAGCGGGGATCTAAGCCCATAGAATAGTTCCAAGTGAATGGAAGACCTTCCTCCTCTTATACAAGTCTTCAAACAGAGGACAGATGGAGTATCTGTGAGTAGTCAGGCAGAGTCTAAGGAATATTTGGGAGAAGATTCATGAGGAAATTTTGTTTCCAACTAGTTGGTAAAGAATCTGCCCGCAATGCAAGAGACCCAATTTCAATCCTTGGGTTGGGAAGGTCTTCTGGAGAAGGGAATGTCTATCCACTCCAGTATTCTTGCCCAGAGAATTCCATGGACAGAGGAGCCTGGCGGGCTACAGTTACAAAGAGTAGGACACCACTGAGTAAGTAACACTTTCACTTTCAGTCAAAAGGTAACAATTGAGGCATTAGGGTTAAAGACATTATTATAATTTCTTTCTTTACATTTATTTTATTTGTTTGTAAATAATTTAATAATTTATGCACAGTAAGTTGCACCTATTTAAAGCATACAATTTGATGAATTTTGATAAATATACACATTGGTGAAACCACTACCACAATCAAGATCCCAAATATCTCTGTCACCTCCAGAGTTTCCTTATCTCCTAAGCAATAGTTCTTTCCCTCCACTTTTATCTTATATAATCACTGATATGCTTTCTGTCACTGTAGATTGCAGTGTACTCTCTAAGGTTTTTACAGATAGAATCATAGAATACACACTCTTTTGTGCCTGGCTTCCTTTACCAAGCAGAAAGATTTTGAGATCCATTCACGTTGTTTCACGTATTCATAGTGCATATATTTTATTGCTGAGTAAATATTCCATTATCCAGATATACCACTTTTGATTATCCAGTTACCTCTTTTTTTTTTTTTATTGTTTTTGCCATACATTGTCATGATATCACCATGGGTTTACATATGCTTCCCCTCTGGAACCCCCCTCCCTCCTCCCTCCCCCCCGGGAAATCTCTCTGTACCAGCCCCGAGCATCAATCCTGGGCTGGCGATTGATTAGACACATGACAATTAACATGCTTCAATGCCCTTCTCCCATATCATCCCACCCTTACCCTCATCCACAGAGTCCACGAGTCTGTTCTATACATCTGTGTTCCTTTTGCTGTCTCGCATGTTGGATCCAGTTACCTCTTAATGGACATTTGGATTGTTTCATTTGCTATGAAAATTCAAGTACAGTTCTTTGTATGGACATATGTTTCCACTGCTATTTTGTAAACACTTTGGAGTGTAATTGCTGGGTCACATAGTAGATTGATTTTTAGGAGGGTGCAACACTCTTTTCCAAACTGGTTGTACCATTTTACACCCCCATAAGCAGTGCTTGATAGTTACAGTTGCTTGACATACTTGCCAATACTTGGCACTTTCCAGCTTTAATTTTGGTTGCTCTAAGGAGTGTGGTCTAAGGACCCCACAGAGACTGAGACAGAACTGTGTTTGAGCATCTCCTGTGGAGGTACGGGTCAGCAGTGGACTGCCACATGGACGGGGGCTCTGGGTGCAGCAGACTTGGGTATGACATAAGCCCTCTTGGAGGAGGTCACCATTAACCCACCACAGAGCTGCCAGAATTTACACAGGACTGGGAAATAGACTCTTGGAGGGCACAAACAGGACCTTGTGTGCACCAGGACCCAGGAGAAATGAGCAGTGACCCCACAAGGACTGACCCCAGACTTTCCCAGGAGTGTCCAGGAGTCTCCAGTGGAGGTGTGAGTTGGTGGTGGCCTGCTGCAGGGTCGGGGACACTGAGTGTAGAAGTACATGCATGAGATCTTTTGAAGAAGGTCACCATTATCTTCATTACCTTCACCATAGTTTGGCCACAGGGAAACATCAGGGAGGGAACACAGCTCCACCCATAAATAGAAAACTGAATTAAAGATTTACTGAGCATGGCCCCACCCATCAGAATAAGACCCAGTTTCCCCCTCAGTCAGTCGCTCCCATCAGGAAGCTTCCATAAGCCTTTTTATCTTTCTCCATCAGAGGGAAAATCACAATCACAGAAAACTAACCAATCTAATCACATGGAGCACAGCCTCGTCTAACTCAATGAAACTATGAGCCATGCCGTGTAGGGCCACCCAAGATGGACGGGTCATGGTGGAGAGTTATGACAAAATGTGGTCCACTGGAGAAGGGAATGGCAAACCATTTCAGTATTCTTGCCTCGAGAACCCCATGAACAGTATGAAAAGGCAAAAAGATAGGACACTGAAAGATGAACTCCTCAGATCTGTAGGTGCCCTATATGCTACTGTAGATCAGCAGAATCTCCAGATCAGACCAGAAAGAATGAAAAGACAGGGTCAAAGCAAAAACAATATCCGGTTGTGGATGTGACTGGTGATGGAAGCAAAGTCCGATGCTGTAAAGAGCAATATTGCATAGGAACCTGGAATGTTAGGTCCATGAATCAAAGTCAATTGGAAGTGGTCAAACAGGAGCTGGCAAGAGTGAACATCGACATTTTAGGAATCAGTGAACTAAAATGTACTGGAAAGGGTGAATTTAACTCAGACGACCATTATAT
The DNA here is from genome assembly GCA_007570785.1 of Antilocapra americana. Taxonomy (NCBI): domain Eukaryota; kingdom Metazoa; phylum Chordata; class Mammalia; order Artiodactyla; family Antilocapridae; genus Antilocapra; species Antilocapra americana. The sequence goes on from ML664227.1 coordinate 800,981, forward strand.
CTACTAGTTTGGGCAAGAATCCCTTAGAAGAAATGGAGTAGCCATCATAGTCAACAAAACAGTCCAAAATGCAGTACTTGGATGCAATCACAAATGTGACAGAATGATCTCTGTTCATTTCCAAGGCAAACCATTCGATATCACAGTAATCCAAATATATGTCCCAACCAGTAATGCTGAAGAAGATGAAGCTGAAAAGTTCTATGAAGACCTACAAGACCTTGTAGAACTAACACCCAAAAAAGATGTCCTCTTCATTATAGGGGACTGGAATGCAAAGGCAGAAAGCCAGGAAACACCTGGAGTAACAGGCAAATTTGGCCTTGGAGTACAGAATGAAGCAGAGCAAAGGTTAATAGAGTTTTGCCAAGAGAATGCACCAGTCATAGAAAACACCCTCTTCCAACAACACAAGAGAAGACTCTAGTCATGGACATCACCAGATGGTCAACACTGAAGTCAGATTGATTATATTCTTTGCAGCCAAAAATGGAGAAGCTCTGTACAGTCAGCAAAAACAAGACCAGGAGGTGACTGTGGCTCAGATTATGAACTCCTAATTGCCAAATTCAGACTTAAACTGAAGAAAGTAGGGAACACCACTAAACCATTCAGGTATGACCTAGATCAAATCCCTTACAATTTTACAGTAGAAGTGAAAAATAGATTTAAGGGACTAGATCTGGTAGACAGAATGCCTGATGAAGTATGGACAGAAGTACATGACATTAATAGGAAACAGGGATCAAGACCATACCCAAGAAAAAGAAATGCAAAAAATGCAGAAAAGTCAGAGGAAGCCTTAAAAATAGCTGTGAAAGAAAGAGAAACAAAGGAGAAAAGGAAAGATATACCTATTTGAATGCAGAGTTCCAAAGAATATCAAGGAGGGAAGAAAGCCTTCCTCAGTGATCAGTGCAAAGAAATAGGAGAAAGCAATAGAATGGGAAAAACTAGAGATCTCTTCAAGAAAATTAGAGATACCAAGGGAACATTTCATGCAAAGATGGGCTCAATAAAGGACAGAAATGGTATGGACCTAACAGAAGCAAAAGATATTAAGAAGAGGTGATAAGAATACACAGAAGAACTATACAAAAAAGATCTTCAAGGGTGGGATGATATGGGAGAACGGCATTGAAACATGTTAATTATCATATGTGAAATCAATCGCCAGCCCAGGTTTGATGCTCAGGGCTGGTGCACCGGGATAACCCAAAGAGAGGGAATCGGGAGGGAAGTGGGAGGGGGGTTCTGGAAGGGGAACACATGTATACCCATGGCAGATTCATGCCAATGTATGGCAAAAACCAACACGATAATGTAAAGAAATTTTTAAAAAATTAAAAAGAAAAAAGATCTTCACCACCCAATCACGATGGTGTGATCACATCTAGAGCCAGCCTGAAATGTGAAGTCAAGTGGGCCTTAGGAAGCATCACTATGAACAAAGCTAGTGAAGGTGATGGAATTGCAGTTGAGCTATTTCAAATCCTAAAAGATGCTGCTGCTAAAGTGCTGCACTCAGTATGCCAGCAAATTTAGAAAACTAAGCAGTGGTCACAGGACTGGAAAGACCGGTCCCAAAGAAAGAAAATGTCAAAGAATGCTCAAAACACCACACAGCTGTACTCATCTCACACACTAGCAAACTAATGCTCAAAATTCTCCAAGCCAGGCTTCAGCAAATATGTGAACTGTGAACTTCTAGATGTTCAAGCTGGTTTTAGAAAAGGCAGAGGAACCAGAGATCAAATTGCCAATATCTGTTGGATCATTGTAAAAGCAAGAGAGTTCCAGAAAAACATCTATTTCTGCTTCTTTGACTGTGTGGATCACAAGAAACTGTGGAAAATTCTTAAAGAGATGGGAATATCTGATCATCTGACCTGCCTCTTGGAAAATCTGTAAGCAGATGAAGAAGCAACAGTCAGAACTGGACATGGGACAACAGACTGGTTCCAAATAGTAGAAGGAGTATGTCAAGGATGTATATTGTCACCCTGCTTATTTAACTTATATGCAGAATATATCATGAGAAATGCTGGGCTGGAAGAAGCACAAGCTGGAATCAAGATTGCAGGGAGAAATATCAATAAACTCAGATATGCAGATGACACCACCCTTATGGCAGAAAGCGAAGAAGGACTGAAGAGCCTCTTGATGAAAGTGAAAGAGGAGAGTGAAAAAGTGGGCTGAAAGCTCAACATTCAGAAAGCTAAGATCATGGTATCTGGTCCCATCACTTCATGGCAAATAGCTGGGGAAACAGCCAAAACAGTGGCAGACCTTATTTTTGGGGCTCCCAAATCACTGTAGATGGTGACTGCAGCCATGAAATTAAAAGACAATTACTCCTTAGAAGAAAAGCTATGACCAACCTAGACAGCATATTAAAAAGCAGAGACATTACTTTATCAACAAAGGTCCGTCTAGTCAAGGCTGTGGTTTTTCCAGTAGTCATGTATGGATATGAGAGTTGACCTATAAAGAAAGCTGAGCGCTGAAGAATTGATGCTTTTGAACTGTGGTGTTGGAGAAGACTCTTGAGAGTCCCTTTGATTGCAAGGAGATCCAACTAGTCCATCCTTAAGCAAGTCAGTCCTGAGTGTTCATTGGAAGGGTTGATGCTGAAGTTGAAACTCCAGCACTTGGGCCACCTGATGCAAAGAACTGCCTCATTTGAAAAGACCCTGATGCTGAGAAAGATTAAGAGTGGGAGGAGAAGGGGATGACAGAGGATGTGGTTGGATGGCATCACTGAGTCAATGGACATGAGTATGAGTTGGTGATGGACAGGGAGGCCTGGAGTGCTGCAGTCCATGGGTTCACAAAAAGTGGGACACAACTGAGCTACTGAACCGAACTGAAGGAGTGTGTAGTGTGGTATAGTGTTATTTCACTGTGATTTAATTTCCCCAATAATCAATGATATTGACTGTCTTCACAATTCCCTATTAACAGTTTGCAGATCTTCTTTTGTGAAGTGTCTATTCAACATTTTACCTTGTCTTTATTGGATTTTCTTATTATTGAGTTGAAAGAGTGTTTTTTATTTTTTAATTTCCCCATCTAATTTAGGTGTTGCAAATGTTTTTTCCATGTCTATAGCCTGCCCTTCATTTTCTTAATGGTGTATTTGAAGAGAAGATTTATATTTGTTTGTTTTGATAAATCTCAGTTAATCAGCTTTCTTATTTTATTGGCAAGCTTTGTGTTTTATATAATAACATATACCCTGAAATCAAAAGATTCCTTCTTATTTATTTTTCTAGAAATGCTATAGTTTTAACTCTTACATAAAAACCTAGGAGCCATTTAAAGTGAAAATTTTTCTGTGTATAGTATGAGGAAAAAATGTTTATTTTCTTCCTGTGAATATCCAGTTGTTCCAGGACTTTTTGCTGAATAAGCTTTCTTTTGCCTCTTTATAATTTGAGTTCTCTTCTTATTACTGAGGTACTGAATTCTTTATTCATTTGGAATATGTGCACCTTCATCAGATACATGCTTAGAAAATATTTTCTCCTGATATGTGACTTGCCTTTACATTTTCTTAACTGAATCTTCCAAAGAGCAATAATCTTAAATTTGATGAAAAGTATTTATCAGTTTTCTCTCTCTCTCTCTTTTTTTTTTTTAATTTTCTTTACTTTATTGTGTTGGTTTTGCCATACATTGACATGAAACCGCCATGGGTTTACATATGCTCCCCCTCCAGAACCCCCCCTCCCTCCTCCCTCCCGATTCCCTCCCCCTGGGTCATCTGGGTGCACCAGCCCCGAGCATCAGCCCTGGGCTGGCGATTGATTTCACATATGATAATTAACATGTTTCAATGCCATTCTCCCATATCATCCCACCCTTGCCCTCTTCCACAGAGTCCACGAGTCTGTTCTATACATCTGCATTTCTTTTGCTGTCTCGCATGCAGGGTTCTCGTTACCATCTTTCTAAATTCCATATATATGCGTTAGTATACTGTATTGTTGTTTTTCCTTCTGGCTTCACTCTGGATAATAGGCTCCAGTTCCGTCCACCTGAGTAGAACTGATTCAAATGA
>ML664227.1:810471-1169175 GCA_007570785.1 Antilocapra americana
GTGGCTCTTTCAATTCTGGTTTCCTCGGTGTATATGCCCAGCAGTGGGATTGCTGGGTCATATGGCAGGTCTATTTGCAGCTTTTTAAGGAACCTCCACACTGTTTTCCATAGTGGCTGTACTAGTTTGCATTCCCACCAACAGTGTAAGAGGGTTCCCTTTTCTCCACATCCTCTCCAGCATTTATTGCTTGTAGACTTTTGGATGGCAGCCATTCTGACTGGTGTAAAGTCGTACCTCATTGTGGTTTGGATTTGCATTTCTCTGATAATGAGTGATGTGGAGCATCTTTTCATGTGTTTGTTAGCCATTTTTATGTCTTCTTTGGAGAAATGTCTGTTAAGTTCTTTGGCCCAATTTTTGATTGGGTCGTTTATTTTTCTAGCATGGAGCTGCAGGAGTTGCTTGTATATTTTTGAGATTAATTGTTTGTCCGTTGCTTCATTGGCTATTATTTTCTCCCATTCTGAAGGCTGTCTTTTCACCTTGCTTATAGTTTCCTTTGTTGTGCAAAAGCTTTTAATTTTAATTAGATCCCATTTGTTTATTCGTGCTTTTATTTCCAATATTCTGGGAGGTGGGTCATAGAGGATCCTGCTTTGGTTTATGTCGGAGAGTGTTTTGCCTATGTTATCCTCTAGGAGTTTTAGTTTCTGGTCTTACGATTAGATCTTTGATCCATTTTGAGTTTATTTTTGTGTATGGTGTTAGAAAGTGTTCTAGTTTCATTCTTTTACAAGTGGCTATCCAGTTTTCCCAGCACCATTTGTTTAAGAGATTGTCTTTTCTCCATTGTATATTTTTGCCTCCTTTGTCAAAGATAAGGTGTCCACAGATGCGTGGATTTATCTCTGGGCTTTCTATTTTGTTCCATTGATCTATATTTCTGTTTTTGTGCCAGTACCATACTGTCTTAATGACTGTGGATTTGTAGTACAGCCTAACGTCAGTTAGGTTGATTCCTCCAGTTCCATTCTTCTTTCTCAAGATTGCTTTGGCTATACGAGGTTTTTTGTATTTCCATACAAATTGTGAAATTATTTGTTCTAATTCTCTGAAAAAGACCTCTGGTAGCTTGATAGGAATTGCATTGAATCTATAGATTGCTTTGGGTAGTATACTCATTTTCACTATATTGATTCTTCCAAACCATGAACACAGTATATTTCTCCATCTGTTTGTGTCCTCTTTGATTTCTTTCATCAGTGTTTTATAGTTTTCTATATATAAGTCTTGTGTTTCTTTAGGTAGAAATACTCCTAAGTATTTTATTCTTTTTGTTTCAATGGTGAATGGAATTGTTTCCTTAATTTCTCTTTCTGTTTTCTCATTGTTAGTGCCAGGGATTTCTGTGTGTTGATTCTGTATCCTGAAACTTTACTATATTCACTGATTAGCTCTAGTAATTTTCTGGTATAGTCTTTAGGATTTTCTATGTAGAGGATCATGTCATCTGCAAACAGAGAGAGTTTTACTTCTTCTTTTCCAATCTGGATCCCTTTTAAAATTCTAGCAAATAGAATCCAACAACACATTAAAAAGATCATGTATTGTTTTTTTAGAAATTTAATAGTTTTCGGTCTTGTGTTTAGAAATATGATGCATTTCAGGTTAACTTTTGTATGCATAATTAAGTAAAAGTTGATGTTACTTGTTTTGTCTCACATAGATATCCAATTGTTTCACCATCATTTCCTGAACGAAAAAAATCTAACTTTTTCTCATTGGATCACCTTGTCAACTCTGTCAACCATCAACTGACCATGTCAATGTGGGTCTACTTCCACACTATTTTGTTTCATTGTTACTATGTATCTACCTATCTGAAAGAGTTTGCGTGAGACTGATCATTTTTCCTTAAAAATATTTAATAGAATACATCAGAAGAAGCTACTTGAATCTGGATTTTTCTTTGTGAAAAAACTTTTTTTAATATAATAAATTTAAGTTCCTAATACACAAAGGACTATTCACACTTTTTTTTCTTTTGGTGTCTATTTTGGCAATGTGTATTTTTCAAGAAATTTGCCCATTTCATCTGATTGTCAAATTTGTTGGCATACCATTTAATATAATATTTTATTATCTTTTTACTGTCTTAAGTATTTGTAGTGCTACTCTCATTCCTAATATTTTTGGTGTATCTGTTTTCTTTTTTTCTTGATCTGTTTAGCAGGAAGTTTTTAAATTTTGTTGATCTTATCAAAGAATCAGATTTTCTCTTTACTGATTGACTATTTTTTCTGCCTTCTATAGTTCTGACTCATTGTTTCATTATTATTTCACTCCTCTGCTTATTTTGTGTTCAGTAGTGATCTTGGAGGGAGAACATTGAGTGGTCCTGAAGAGAGATCTTAGTTCCCTCCCCAGGAATTGAATCTAGGTAGTCTGGATGAAAACCACTAATCCAACCACTGGACCTCCGGGAGCCAGAGGCCAGAAACAGTGGTTCTGATTCTTTTCCCTGCTTGCAAGCAAGACTGTTTCAAGGAGGTGAAAACTGTAAAAACAGGCACAAAGTTATCGTTAGAGACACAGCACAAGGCATGGGAGAGCACTCAGCAAAGCAGCTGATTTAAGCCAGAAGCTAGGCATTACCGTTGAGTCACCAGGGAATCCCTATATAGGACAGTCCTTCCAGGTCTTTGTTTACCTTTGGCCAACTATCTTGTTTCTCTCTTCACACCTGCCTAGTCCTAGTGTTGCTGAAACTTGGCCCCTGTTCACTGGTGCCAAAGAGAAATACAGAGACCGAGTTTTGGGTGAAGTAGAAAAGGTTAGCTTTTATTACTTTGAGAGGCAAAAGGGGCCACAGGAGGCTGATGCCCTCAAGGTTGTGTGAGCCACCCTGGAGTGGTTAGTGCGGAGTCTTACAGTGTTCAAGGAGCAGGGCATTAGCTCATGGACCATTCTTGGATTGGTTGGCATCAAGGTGAAGTTTCAAGCATCATCAGCCCTCTGGTTTTCATCAGTCTGTGTTCTTGTGGTCAGCAGTTTTCATCTGAAGGGTATCTGCCTACTGTAAAAACAACTTAGGAATGCCTGTCAGGCCTTTATCTATATCTTTCAGGGAGCTGGAAGTTCAGTGATTCTGCTCTTTGGTGGATTTATAGCTTAATTTTTTTTTACCAGTTTCCCTTTCCCTGGTCATTAACTCTTGAGTCAGCCTTTTACTTTAAAAGACAAGGACACAGTGGTTTGTACATGGTTTCGATACTGATTTCTCATTTAACTGCATTGTTATTGGAGAACATTCTAGTATTTCAATCATTTCAGACCTACTGGGACTTGTTTTATGACCCAGTAGGTAGTCTATCTAGATGAATATACTGTGTACACTTGAAAATAATATATATTCTGCAACTTTGAAGCCTCCTATAAATATCAGTTAAGTTGAGGAAGTTCAGAGTGGTATTCTGAATTTTCTGCATTTTTATTGAGTTTTTGTCTAATATTCTTTCAAGAGTTGAGAAAAGAATGCTAAAATTCCCTACTACCATTGTGTAATTACCAAGTTTTCCATTTTTACCATCAATTTTTGCATCACATATTTTGAGGCTCTCATACTAGATGTGTATACACATTAATAATTATGGCTTCCTGAAATTATCTCTTTTATCATTATGAAATTCTATTTTATCTCTAATAATAATCTGCCTTGAAATCTATTTTATCCAATATTAGTGTAATCGCTCCAGTTCTCTTATGCTGATTATTTGAATAATATGCTTTCTATCCATATACTTTTGATCTATTTATATTTATATTCCAAGTGTGTTGCTTGTAAGCAATGTATAGATGGGCCTTATTTTTTAAATTATTCACATAATCTCTTCCCATTCATCAGTGTTTAGACCACTAACATTTCATACAATTATTGAAATAATTGGATTTATTAATTTTATTTTTGTTTCCAATTTTTCTCTACTGTTTTTTGTTCCTTTATTCCCCCATTTCCTCTTTTGAATTATTTGCATATTTTTAGTTTCTTATTTTAGTATGTTAAATATGGTAATTTTATTATCTTTTTAGCTATATGTGTGTGTTATTTTTGGAGGCTGGTCTAGAGATTACAATGCACATTCTTAATCTTTCCTGATCTACTTGAAATTAGTTTTCTACTTCTCCATAGAAAATGTAGAAAGTTTGAAACCATATAGATATCTTTATATCCCTGGCTTTTGAATTCTTTATAGTATTTTTGTCACAGGAACTGTATTTACATACATGTAAAAAAAATCACAAAAGTGATGGTTGTAATTTATGTTTTAAGAAGCCACACATATTTTAAATAGGTAGAATATTGTACTCTTCTATTTTTCTACAGATATTTGCCACTTCAATATTAACTTTTCCTGAAGATCCAAGTTTCCCTCTGATATCATTTTCCTTCAGTACTTAACATATTTCAACATTTTTATGCTCTTAAATGCTCTTCTAAAACATGAGTTTAATAGTTATATAGTATTATACCACATAGGTATACTCTAATGACCATTGGGAATATTTGATTTTTTTTTCTACTCTTGTAAAAATTTTCAAATGTAATAACTTCTGTCTGCATCTCTGATTATTTTTTCACAATAAATTCTTATTAAGAGAAGGAGTATAAAGAATATTAAAGTTCTTAATCCAATACAAATTTATATTTTATTTTTCCAGAAATGTACATGAGTTCCAACTTTGGATGGTATATCTTTTTTTTTTACATATATGAAAGTGGAAGTTATATATGATTGCTTACAGTTTATTTAGTCGTTAGCAAAGTTGAATATCATTTCACGTGTTTGGGGTATTCTATTTTTTTTAAACCAATGGTCAGTTGGTGATAATATTTTTGTATTTCTTTCTAGAAATTGAAATCTTCTTTTTCTAGTGAACTATGTGATTACTTTCAGGTGGGTTCTTTACCATTAAAGCCACCTGGGAGGCCCCATGAACTAATGATAGATAGTAATTCTTTATCATGTATGCTGTAGATATTCATGGTGTGTCTTTTGCCTTATACTTTTGCCCATGGTATTTTAATATGCCAAAGTTATCTAGTAGAATATAAAGGTATATTCATTTATGAAAATGCCTCCTCTAGCCATGTGTAAAGAGACAGGACATCTGCTGAAAGTTCTCTAAATCCTCTAAACATGAAACCAAAACCTGGCCTGAGGAGAAGAAACACCCATGTGTAACACAGAAGACCAGCCACTTCTTGAGTTGCATTCTTCAAGCAGAGTAGTGTCATGATGCTCAGAAATCTGAAAATTAGATGCCAGACAGAAATAATTAAAGCCAGGGATTCCTAACTGCAAACAACCTAACAGTAAGGGACAATTTCAAGATCATGGACTAAGGGTTACTCTTTAAAAGAACCATAGGCATGCTAAGTTGCTTCAATCATATCCAACTCTTTGTGAACCTATGGACTGTAGCCCACCAGGCTCCTCTGTCCATGGGATTCTCCAGGCAAAAATATTGCAGTGGATTGCCATGCCCTCCTCCAGGAGATCTTTCTAACTGAGGGATCAAACCTGCAGTTCTTATGTCTCCTGTACTGGCAGGTGGGTTCTTTACCACTAACACCACCTGGGAAGCCCTAAAAGAACCACAATCCTTGAGTTATTCCATCTAGAGAACAGCTGCATTTTTCCAAAAGCAAGTATGGTGGAATATATATTAAAGCATCCACTTTCGCCTGTGCTATGCACTTGCAGAGGGACTTACTCTTAATACGCAAACAAAAAGCAGTGACTTGTTCATGAATAAAACCACATTTATATCAAGGATTATAACTTACAATGCAATAGCCTCTCACAGATCCCTTTGGCATTTTAGTTTCCTCCCTGTACTGTACTTTTAATAGATGAAATCATATTTTCAAATTACCCTCCCTGAAAATCGTGAATTCTTCTCTCTCTCTCTCCCTTGGATTGAAGGAAGTTCCCTCTTTTCTACTGATGAATAATTGATGTTTAACAACTGCTATTTCTTCAGTCCTTCAACTAGGACAGGACTGCTTTACATATGGTGTGAGGGGTTAAAAAAGGAACAGAGGGAAGTAAGCACAAAAGGAAGAAGTAGTGGTTAGTAGGTTGCTGAGAAAGTTCTCAGAAGTTTGCAAATTGAAAAGATTGGAAAATGAGCAATTCTGTGCAAGTGTCTGGTTTCTTTTCTTTGACAGTTCCAGGAAGAAGAAGAAGAAAAAAAAAATCCTACAACTTCTGTTCTTGCTTTATGATTTCCAGTCAAGGTTAGCTCTTTTTGTCAGTAAACCAGAAGAGTAGTAAATATCTATCCCACATATTGGATAGATATCTGTCCAAGCCCCTTCTCTCTAACGCTACAAGAGTGTGGCACCCATCACTTGAGGTCAGGGGAGCATTGTGGTTATACTCGTCTGTACTCTAATCGCCTGCCTGTCGTTCTGTGTGACCAGGGTCTGTCTTCCCTAAAAGGTAACCCTAGATGACACCACCCTTACGGTAGAAAGTGAAGAACTAAAGAGCCTCTTGATGAAAGTGAAAGAAGAGAGTGAAGAAGTTGGCTTAAAGCTCAACATTCAGAAAACTAAGATCATAGCATTTGGTCCCATCACTTCATGGAAAATAGATGGGGAAACAGTGGAAACAGTGTCAAGTTTTATTTTGTGGGGCTCCAAAATCACTGCAGATGGTGATTGCAGCCATGAAATTAAAAGACGCTTACTCCTTGGAAGGAAAGTTATGACCAACCTAGATAGCATATTAAAAAGCAGACATTACTTTGCCAACAAAGGTCCATCAAGTCAAGGCTATGGTTTTTCCAGTGGTCATGTATGGATCTGAGAGATGGATGGTAAAGAAAGCTGAGCGCCAAAGAATTGATGGTTTTGAACCATGGTGTTGGAGAAGACTCTTGAGGGTCCCTTGGACTGCAAGGAGATCCAACCAATCCATCCTAAAGGAGATCAGTCCTGAGTGTTCATTGGAAGGACTGATGTTGCAGCTGAAACTCCAGTACTTTGGCTATCTCATGCCAAGAGCTGACTCATTGGAAAAGACCCTGATGCTGGGAAGGACTGAAGGTGGGAGGAGAAGGGGACGACAGAGGATGAGATGGCTGGATGGCATCACCGACTCAATGGACATGGGTCTGGGTGAACTCTGGGAGTTGGTGATGGACAGGGAGGCCTGGCCTGCTGCAGTTCATGGGGTTGCAAAGAGTCAGACATGACTGAGCGACTGAACTGAACTGACCTGATCTGCTGAGAAAGGATAATGAGAAGACTAAGAGTTTTCAAAGAGAAGGGCAGGTTATACAGGGGGCTATTGATGGGATGTCGTCTGTGCCATCCATCTCCCAGGGGTTCGGTGATTGAGATGGACCTTGAAAGCAAAGGGAATCTTACAGATAAACCCACGATCCATGTCCAGAATAAAGTAGTATTCTTGTGATCAACCTCTGCTTTCCAAATCCAACCCTGTCATTTAGTTTCAGCTTCAGATTAAGCAGGTGCCTTAAATATTTCTACCTGCAACTTTTTGTCCTTCAATACATGATGGAGAGAAAGTCCCCTAATACTAACACTAATATGGTAAAGAGAATAGCCTTGCTCTCCACACAGGTTTCAATCCGTTGAAAGTGGAAATTGCTCTTTTATTCATAAAAGACTGACAGCACTCTTTTGGGATCAGGAAGCATGGACCAACTTATGTGACCTTAAATAGAAATGGGGAATTAATTACTATTTAAAAAAACAACTGCTTTTAGAAAACTAGTTTGAGAGGTCAGAAACAAACTGGCATCAAAAATTGGGGTGCTGTGGGAACCTCGACATTAATCTGCCTGTGAAACCAGGCAGATACCTCCACCTGTGTCCTTGGACAAGATACTCAACTTTCTTATTCTTCAGTTTCCTCATATTAAAATGAGATTAATTTATTTTCTCATAAGATTTTGTGATGATTAAGTGAGTTAACATATTCAAAGAGCTTGGAACTATGTCTGAAATTTACTAAACATTTAAATAGTAGCTATTTTTGTTGCTATTGCTGTTGCTTGTTTCATTCTATTTGCCTGCATATTTTGATTTCTATTTTGTTTCTTTCATAGAAAGCCCCACAGTCTGAAATTATCTTATTTACATAATCATTTATTTGTATCCCATCTGCCTGCTCTGGTAGCATGTAAGTTTCTTTACAACCTCAAGGACAGCGGGAGTCTTGTGTGCCCCATTTGCTGGTGCAGAGAATCCTCAGCTTGCTTCTTACCCAGACTTGTACTCTGGAAACTGTAACTATGTCTCATCTCCAGGGCTGGTCCTGTCTCCCTAGCTAAATGCTGCACTTCCTGCTCCATGGAGGGGAGCTCCTTGAGCCTCAACTGTAAGGATAAATTAATCAGAATTCATCTGGTTTAAAGTCAGACTGACGGAGAAGATGACCATATATAATGCTTGAAGTTCTGCCCCTTGGAAGGAATCCCTTCATCCTTTTCTTTCAAGAACAATCCTAGTTGGGGTTGTAATGCTATAGTGGTTCACTTCCAATCAATTTCAGCATTTTGTACGAAGTCATCATGAAACAAGCACTAGTTTTTCTTCTTTAGTTAACTAGTTATAAGGAACTCAACATGAAGCTGCAGGTGTGGACAGAGAGGGAGGAGGAAATGAGGCAAAAGTTGTTTTCATAGCAACCTGAGCTACCTGCTCATACAACCTACTTACGTCTGCTTGAATCCAGTCTTTTTTATTTTTTTTTCCTTTCTTAAGGATACGCAGTATGATTATACATCAGGTGGTTCAGATAGTAAAGAAACTGCCTGCAATGCCAGAGATCCAGGTTTGATCCCTGGGTTGGGACGATCCCCTGGAGTAGGAAATGGCAACCCACTCCAGTATTCTTCCCTGGAAAACTCCATGGGCAGAGGAGCCTGGTGGGCTACAGTCCATGGGGTCACAAAGAGTCCGACACGACTGAATGACTAATGGTTTCACTTTCAGTTCATGAGGAGAAGTTCAGAAGGTCACTTGATGTCCCACAGTTAAGCATTTGATTTCCAGTAAGACCACATAACAATTTTGATGCCACTTCTCAAAAGAAGGAGAGCTACCTGAAGAGCTATCTGCAGAAGAGGGTATATAGTTTTGCTCTAAACTCTTAGGATCCTGTGTTGTAATTCTCCCTCCCTGGCTCCTCAGATGCCCCATGCAATATCCTTATTTGCCACAGTCACTTCAGGCAACATCAGATCTTCTGTATCGTACCCCTCACACAGTTGAGCAGCTTCCATGGCAACTTGGACTTGTTGCAGAGTGGCCTCTTGCCCTGGGCCTCCCTCAGAACTGACAGTCGTTTGGGCTACTCAGTGACTGGGTCAGAGGAGTATACTTAAATGTGAAAGACAGTGACTCCAAAATAAAAACAAAAGTGTGCCAAATATTTTGCCTCTTCTTTGGTGATAAGGGGGGTGCAAATTGCAAAAATTTGGCTTTGACTCTGGTGATGACCTGAAATGGGTGTGATGATATCATCTAACTTATAGCTTTGGGAGGAGAACATGAGCTACTTGGCATAATGAGTGGCATTGAATAGGGGCTTAATAAGTATTAGCTCTTATGATGATGGGGGTGATGGTGATTCTGTTTGTTATTGTTACTATATTTGAAATTTCATCAAGACTGCATAGTGAAGGCCTTTCCAACCTTTAAAAAGCTTTCCTTCTTCCCACTCCTCACCACTGCACAACACAATAAACAGTCAGAAAGGAACAGAGACCACATGTGAGGTAGTCACAACTGTATTCATATCTCATAAAGAGCAGCTATCAAATTCAAGAAGCCAGCTCAGGTCTCTGCAACGTGAATGAACAGGAACTGCAATTGGAGCTAGGAGACCAGCAGGGGGCGCTCTCACACCCTGTCACTGTAGTGGAACCGGACCTGAAGAAAGGGAGGAAGTCTTTCTTCTGGCAAGACTCAGCAGCTAATGAAGTCCTGGACTCGGTTTACTGTAGCCCTCTCAGCTTCCTTTCCATATGCAGAAGCATTCATCTTCCCTTGCTGTACGGGGACTTACATGTGACTCACCACGGTTGCAGACCCTGAACTGTCATTCTTTCCTGATTCCGAATAAACCCATCTTTGCTTGGAGAAGTATCTGGTGGCCTATTTAGATCAGGTCAACAGTACCATCTGCCGTTATATGTTCAAATAATTTCATATGTATTATATTCTAGTGAAGTCCTAGACTATTATTTTTTTTAGCAAGAAAGTGACAAGAAGTGAAGAAGTGTCCTTGGTTCATACTTGCTGAGTATATTTGAGTGAATGTGTATTCAGGGCAGGGGTGTGGGGACGGACAGGGGAACAGCCACCTCAACCCCCAGAGGGCAACAGGCCTTTGGGTTCCTAAATACCAAACCCTCTATAATTCTAGGAAGAATAAATAATACTTTATGTGTTTTGTGGGCTAAGGCCTTCCTAGTAGATAATTCAATTTGTTACTTTCAAAAAAGGAATGAATACTTTCAGTTTAGAAGGTGTGAAATGAAAATGAGTTCAGTTCAGTTCAGTCGCTCAGTCGTGTCCGACTCACTGTGACACCATGGACTACAGCACGCCAGGGTTCCCTGTCCATCAACCAAGTCCCAGAGCTTACTCAAAACTCACCTCCATCAAGTCGGTGATGCCATCCAACCATCTCATCCTCTGTCGTCCCCTTCTCCTCCCGCCTTCAATCTTTCCCAGCATCAGGATCTTTTCAAACTAGTCAGCTCTTTGCATCAGGTGGCCAAAGTATCAGAGCTTCAGCTTCAGCTTCAGTCCTTCCAATGAATATTCAGCACTGATCTCCTTTAGGATGGACTGGTTGGATCTCCTTGAAGTCCAAGGGACTCTCAAGAGTCTTCTTCAACACCACAGTTCAAAAACGTAAATTCTTTAGCACTCAGCTTTCTTTATAGTCCAACTCTCACAGCCATACAAGACTACTGGAAAACCATAGCTTTGACTAGATGGTCTTTTGTTGGCAGAGTAATGTCTCTGCTTTTTAACATGCTGTCTAGGTTGGTCATAGCTTTTCTTCCAAGGAGCAAGCGTCTTATAATTTCATGGCTGCAATCACCATCTACAGTGATTTTGGAGCCCAAAAAAATAAAACGTGACACTGTTTCCATTGTTTCCCCACCTATTTGCCAGGAAATGGAATCTATTTGCCATGAAGTGGAAATATCTCCTGCTATATCAATAAACAAGAAATGTCACAACCATCAGTGATTTATGGCCTCCAAAAGTGAATGAAGGCTCCCCAAACTGTAACCTCACCCCCGTGGTGATTGCTGAGGAGTGGGGGGGGGGGAGCTGGGCAGGGCTGGAAGCAGCCCATCTGCCACACCTGCCACCCCTTAAGGTGAATAAGGAAACAGGATTTGGCCCCAGATAGCTGAGGTGCATATGAAAGGAATGAATCCAATGAGCCCAGAGGCTTGCATATTCCCATACACGAATGCTGAATTTCTTAACTTAATAGCTGATCTTGGATGTTCAGACTGCTCCCTTTGTTGCAAACTTGTATGTAGCCTGATTCTGACTCCCACTTCCTTGGAGCTGTTTTCTCAGAGCTACTGAGATGATGGCTCCCTGGCTCAGAGTCCTAACTAAGCATTCCTACCAAATAAAATAACTCTCTACTTTCAGGTTGTGACTGTATTTTTTTAGCTGACAAGGCAAAGGCAGTGGTAGACCTGGAATGAGAATAGGGGAAGGAAAGAAACAGAGGCTTTGGGTCAAGGAGAGAGAGAGTCACCTGCTCCGGAACAGATGGCTCTCCTGAGTATCTCTCTCACACTGCTTCCCGGTTCTGTCTGTCCCAGGACGTCCCAAGATCAATCAGCCACAGGCTCCACTACTGGGAGGGGCATCTTGAAAGTGTCCAGCCGTGATGGACACTGCTAAATGGACAGTGATGGACACTAGCAGTGAGGGACAGATGCTAAAACAGAGGACCCACCCTGGAGGTACTCTTTACAAGGCAGCACTCTTGCCACGTGAGTGATGTCATCCTCACCCAGGGGCTTCAGTGCACTGAACACCACTTGCCTGTGGAACTTGAACAGGACATATCCCAGGAGACTTGCAAGCCCTATGGACTCACTAGAAAACCTGGGGGTGGAGGAGCTGGAGTGCCTGTGAAAGGGACTCTGCAGGAAACTGCCTTCAGCAAGAAACCCTTTTTCTTGTTATTTTTTATCAAAGCTACATTGCAACTAACTTTTAAGCCAAGGCCCCGCCTCCCACCCCACCCCCTGCCCTGGGCTCTGCTCACCTCCAGGCTTAGCACACCCTTCAAATCGTTTATCACACAATACTTGGTTGGTTCTTGCCTAGATCAAAGAGTAGAAATGAAGACTAAGTAATTAATAGAAAACCAGGTCTCTTCCCTAGCTTCCTCTTCAGTAATCTTGCAAACAAACTATGTGACCTTACTAGCATCTAGGGGAGATCACGAGAAGTCAATGGGCCTGCACATGGTGGGGGATGGTGATGACTCCATCCCCTATCTCAGTGATTAACTGATCACTTCCCTTTTTTCCTTTAAAACTTTCATGGTCCAACAGAGTCTTTGGAGATGGTTTTTGGGGGACACTGAGTCCCCTATCTTCCCAGATTGCTGGCATTTTGATTAAAAGCAACTTCCCTTCTCACCAACATCTTTCTTGAGGTTTTAGTTTTTGAGCAGTGAGCAACCAGACCTAATTTGGTAATGCATACACTCTGGAGGTGAATAGAAACAATTTGGTGTACACTGAATATGGGACAGACAGACAGCTATTCCCTTCTCAATCATTTATTTCATATATGTGTCAGGTACGGATTTAAGTGTTTTTACATAGCAACATTTAGTGGAGAAGTTGAGATTCTGCTCAAGGTGAGCGACAATAAGCCTTAGAGCATATGAGTGTGTTTGCAGGCTGTGGGCAGAGTAGAAACTACCATAAAGAACCACATGGAGCATAAACAAGTGATAGATGAGAAGCATCCTGTTGAGAGGCATCAAGTAAGTTTTTGATCTTACCAGGAAAATAGGAGATATGTCTTTCTTTATGTCAGCTTCCCTCAATACAACACTATATAATTCAGTCCGTGAGACTGTACATAAGCAATGCATGCCAAGTCATTTCAGTCATGTTCAATTCTTTGAGACCCCATGGACTGTGGCCCACCAGGCTCCTCTGTCCACAGGGATTCTCCAGGCATGAGTACTGGAGTGGGTTGCCATGTCCTCCTCCAGGGGATCTTCCCAACCCAGGGACTGAACCCACACATCTTATGTCTCCTGCATTGGCAGGTGGATTCTTTACCTCTAGTGCCGCCTGGCAAACCCAAATAAGCAGTAGTTGAAATGAAACCCCACCAAAGACAGAAACTAGGGAGATTATAATATTATATAATATTATTATAATGAGATACCAAGTCTCATGTTTCTGGATGACTTTCTGACTACTTTAGCTACATTGTTGATCCATATTTAAGCAAATCTATAAATAAGAGAACAATTTCACTTCCTTAGAACCACGGCAGAGGAAATGGCAATTAGCAAATATCGGTGTCCTTGGCTTCCCCTTTTTAAAATCTTCTGGGCCATGCTTATTGGTGCCACTGTGGACAGCCTCTGTCCTCAGATCCAAGTACAACTGTCAGTTTCTGAGAGAAACTTCCTCGGAGTCTCCTGGAACAGGACTCCGTGCTGCTATGGTTCTTGCTGCTGTTTCTAGGTGAATGGGCACCACAGAGCAGAACCTGGATGAGATGGCTTGCTCAGCCTCCTCAGAGCACTCAGCTCAGATGCCCATAAAAACTTCCCTTGGGCTTTGCACGCAGACATTCTCTAGAGTTAGAAGGCACTGGGCGAGCTTTTCTTGGAATGTGGGTCCTTATCTTCTTAAATGAGAATTTAGCAGCATGTCAAAATAAAAATGATGACAATAGAAACGCTAATGTTTACTGAGTGTTCACTAGTATCTGTGTGCCCCTTGTGTATGCTCACTTGCTGTCATATCCAACTCTTTGTGACCCTAGAGACTAGCCTGCCAGGCTCCTCCATCCATGGAATTTTCCAGGCGAGAATACTGGAGCATATTGACATTTTCTACTCCAGGATATCTTCCCAACCGAGGGATTGAACTTGCATCTCTTGTGTCTCCTGCATTGGCAGGTGGAGTCTTTACCACTATGCCACCTGGGCTCCTCACTAGCAATTTGCTTGTGTTAAGTATTTTCATCTTACACTATCTACTACCAAATAGAATTTGTGTCAGAACTGAAGAATGTGTAAATCTATTGCTATTATATAATAATCCACACCAAAATGCCAAATAAAAATAAATGGTGACAACGGGTGTCAAAGATATTAGATTAGGTATGAAAAATCAATGAAGTGAAAGTGATAGCTGCTCAGGCATGTCCGACTCTTTGCAATCCATGGACTGTAGCCCACCAGGCTCCTCTGTCCATGGAATTCTTCAGGCAAGAATACTGGAGTGGGTTGCCATTTCCTCCTCCAGGAGATCTTCCCCCAGGGATCAAACCTCAGTCTCCTGCTTTGCAGGCAGATTCTTTACCATCTGAGCCACCAGGGAAGCCCATATAAAAAATCAATATCTATTCCTAAAATAAGTATTTCAGAAGACTACTTACTTAACATAACAAAGAATGCTTGTTCTAGACTGACAGCCAATATTATACATAACAGAACAGCACTAAAATTGCCATTCAAATTGAAGCTAGAACCAAGATGCTTGCTATCATTGTCATTTGTTATCATTTTTAAATTCTGCCAATACACTAACATTGGTAGCAAAAGTAAGAGGTGTACACATTGGAAGGCAAGATTTAAAATGTATTATTCATTCTTTATACATTCCCACCATACTTATTTGGCACTTGCTTGCATTACAAACCATACAGCCTCTATTCTTGATTACATCATCTATGTAGTATAGTTAGAAGTACATGCATATGAATGAATTAATTAGGAGGATTCAAGATAAAACATCCAAAACAGTGACATCCTTGAAAACTATCAAATACTACTTTCACATTATAGTGAAGAAATTCCATCTAAAATAGCCATAAAAGTGAAAGAATAGGAGTGATAAAAATGGTTTTTGACTTATAAAAGGAAATCTATAAAACTGTACAAAGAAAACTCCAATGAATGAAGACATGTCATTAGTCTAGATAGAAACACTAAAGTAGAAATGTTATAAAGATGTCAGTCCTCCCCAAGTTGATTTATAGATTCTATATAATTTCAAACAAGCTACCTGCAAGTTTTTTCCTTAGAACTCAATAAAATATTCAAAAATTTATCTGGAAAAATTTATTGGTGAGAATATCAAAGAATAGATTTTTTTTAGAGAATAATGTTGGAAATCTAGGTCATAATATTTAAAAAATAGATTGTAAAACAATATAGAAAGATGGTGTTGTGGGTATAAGATAAAAGTATAGGTCACTGGAAAATAACAGAAATCTAGAAATACATTTAGCTACATATTAGCTTAATTTATGATAAAAGGACATCATCACACAATAGATATTTACAGATTCCACTGTAAATTTTAAAATAAACCAGATAATTGAGATAAGTGTATTTTTTTAATTCTAAAAAACATGATGGAAAATGAATTAAGACTATATTGGATTTTTATACAGATTATGTTCTTCTAAATATTGAAGTAGTAGAAAATTCTGATAAGATTTTATGAAATAAACTTTATTTCTGCATTATGATAATAATATAACTATAACAAAAGTGAGTACAGCCTTTGGAAAATATTTGCAGCAAATAAGGCGAAGAGTTGAGAAAGGATGCAAAGTATTCATATAAGTTGGCAAGAAAACTTGAAAATGATTTGGGTAAACGGATAAAGATCATGATGATCTGCTACGAATTACTTCCTCCAGCAACTGCTTCCTTGACCATCAGCCTCACAAAAAGCATTGTCTGTCCCTAAAACCTAGCTGAGTCCCTGGCACATGGTTGGCACTCAATTAATATTTTCTATATGAATGAATAAATCCATTCAGGAAACACAGACTAAAACACGACAGTACAGTTTATAGTCATGAAATTCACCGCAACAGCAACAGCCCCAGAAGGCTAAATGCTGATTTCCCGGTGTGAGAAGACTGAGTGAAGCAGGTGTAGTCATACACGGCTCTTGGCAACAGAAGTGGTAAAGCATGTTGGGAAACCAGTTAAAAAATGGCATCCATGCTGACCGAGTAATCCCAGGTCTGGGAATCTAAAATAAACTGGTAAGCATGGAGAAGATAATATATACAAAGATGGTTTCATTGTATTTATTATGATATGACAATATTGAAGTAATGAGAGCAAAATTCTAAAATATATCTTAACAAGCACTAAAGTTAGGTTAAGCAAATATGCATACAAGAAAAATATATGGAAGGAAATAGTGAAACCTAATGAGCCGTGGAATTGAAAGGACACATGGGCTGTTTTATTTTTTTAAATATAAATAATATCTAAATATTTGAAAAATGATGTGTTTCAATTCTGGTAACAGGCTTAGCATTTTTACTCTGATGCATTCCTGTAATATTGCAAAACTACCTAAATGATCTTTTCTTATTCAGTAAAAGAGAGAAGTTTTATACACTTCTGTGTTTTTGATGATTCTCTCTCTTCCCACTGTATTGTGATTCCTTACCAATTTAGCATCTCCTCCATTAGACTGCAATCACCTTGAAGGTAGGGGCAGTGTTTTATTCTTGGTACCTCTAGTATTTAGACTCACTCCTGACACAGTAAGTATTTACCAAATGCTTGCTGAATAAATGAGTGAGTGAAGAAGGAAGTTGCCTCTACTGAGTACAAAGGGACAATCCCTCATGTGAGGACCTGGTGAGATCAGACTTCTGCTAAACCCTCCCCTGGACACCAAAGTCAAACCAGAAAGCAGGTAGGGGAGATCAGAGCTGAGGAAAGGGAAAGGCTAGAGGCCTTCCTCCACTGTCCTTCCTGCTTTCGTGCTGTTCTAAACCAGCCTCTGGGACTGAAAAAAGACAAACAGAAAAAAACAGAACCGCTGAGTGGCCAACAGGCTCTGATAATGAACTTGAGAAATGTCCGGCAGTTGTTTGGGTAGGGACAGGGCGACATAGAAAAGGCAGAGGAAGTGTGAGTATGCAGCTGAGCGAGGGGTCCCTGTGCTGGGCTCATTTCTCATCTCTCCCTCTCTCTCTGTTGCAGTCCCTGGCTGGCAAGAGTCCTGTAAGTTCACCTCTGTTTCTTCTTCATGGCCTTGAAGTTGCAGCCAGCACGGGCGCCTGGGCAGGTTGCACCCTTCCTTCTCCCCACAGCTGCAAGGAAGTGTCCCCCTTTCCACTAGACCCAGTCACTCTGGTCCTTCTACCTCTCTGTTCCTGACACCTTCCTGCTCTGCTCTGCTCAAGAGCTTGCTCTTTGACCTCTTCTGCAGGAAGAGGAGGACAAACCTGATAAAGGAAAGGCAGGCAAGGAGACAATGTCATCACCTGTTTGCAGGTGCACTAAGGCTCCTGGGGCAGGGTAGCCCCAGCTGGAAGTCCCTACTAGGAGCAGGAAGGCAGCTCTGAAAGAAATATTCACAGGCACAATCTCACGCAAATCTTTGACTGAGGCTCAGAACAAACTCATCTTTTCCATCACTTTTACCTACAAACTCAATATTTCATACTGACCTTGTTTTGTCTTCTTATTTTCTTGTCTGAGCAAGAATCAGAAGTGTTTTGGGTGTGGGAGAAGAAACTCCTAACTCATTCGCCTGATTCATTTCAGACCCTGATATTCATAAAGATTCATGAAAGAAAGTCCCAGAACTACCCCTGAGCAATGTGGGCTCATCACTTCCTTGGCAACTACCAAGCAGAGGATGAGGGTTTTGGCAGCTTTCTCAAGCATAGAGCATGGTTTAGTAGGAAGACTATGGTCCTAAAATTTAGTGAATGAAGTTCAAATCTTACCTTTGCTACATTCTAGTTCTGTGACCATCGGCAAAAAGGTCTGAACCTCCGCTCATTTACATGCTTACAAAGTAGATGTGGTGATAATGACCCCATGGGTGTTTGTGAGGACTCAACGACCTCACACAAAGAGTGTAACAGGTGTCTGATGCCTAGCGGAAACTTGATTCATGTCAGATTCCTTCCATCAGTCACCCAATCAGGAGCTGTGCTATCTTCTATTCTCCGTGGACCATCACAGTGGTAACAATGACATGCAAAGCATCTGTCTATCCTGGAACAGAGAGAGCATGATGAGCCTAAGAATGAAGATAGACTAGTAATTTCCTCTCAAACACTCTTCAAGAGACACATGCTGGAAAGTACCAGTTGTTCAGCCGCTAAGTTGTGTCCAACTCTCTATAACCCCATAAACTGCAGCATGCCAGGCTTCCCTGTCCTTCATTATCTCCCAGAGTTTGCTCAGATCCATGTCCATCGAGTCAATGATGCCATCCAACCATCTCGTTCTCTGTCACTCCCATTCTCCTGCCTTCAATTTTTCCCAACATCAGGGTCTTTTCCAATGAGTCAGCTCTCACATTGGGTGGACAAAGGATTAGAGATTCAGCTTCAGCATCAGTCCTTCCAATGAATGTTCAGAGCTAATTTCCTTTAGAAGTGCTATAACCTGAACTTGAGTCCCAGTGACCCTGTGCACCATGTAGTTTCTTGAAGTGAGGGAGAAGAGGGTCAGACTTCAGATATCATCTGTTCCTCAGCAAAGGATCAAACTCATGAAGAAAAAACAAAACTGTCATTGAATACACTGTGAGTGCATAGGTTTTATGAGGAAAGTGAGTGCAAGGTATCGCCAGGCACACAGATGATGGAAAATCAAGGAATGAATTGAGTGTCTGCCGTCTGTTGCAGGCCAGCTGATTCTCCAGGTCCCTGGCTCTATCTTTGAAGATGACAGAGTGATTCTGAGACGCTAGGGAAGGGAAGGAAGGGAGCTGAATGAAATGTTTTACAAGGATGAGCAAAACTTGCTGTAGCAAGGAATCATGCATTTTAGTGTACAAAAACCAGTCTCCAGACACAGTGGCTTGTATATTCATAACTGCACTGTTTTCTGGAGAATGGTATGTATCTCTATGGGAAAGGATTTCAAACCTTGTAAAGGTCAAAGTTCAAGGTAATGATTACACTCCAGGTATGGCAGTGAACGTGAAAGGCATTCAGTCGTGTCTGACTCTGTGCAACTCCGGGGATGATAGGCTGCCAGGCTCCTTTGTCCATGGGATTTTGCAGGTTAAAATACTGGAGTGGGTAGTCGTTCCCTTCTCCATGGGATCTTCCCAACCCAGGGATGGAACCCGGGTCTCCTGCATTGCAGGCAGATTCTTTACCATCTGAGCCATCAGGGAAGCCCAAAGGATCAAAGTTCAAGGTAATGACTGTATTCCAGGCATAGCAGGGTCGGGTGCAAACAAGGCTGGTCAAGGAGTACTGAAGGAGAGGGTATATCTGGCTAGAAAGCCAGAGGTAGAAGTTATGATAATTCAATTGTGTCAGGGAGATGGTGGTAATGTTATTGACTTGATTCTGTGAGATCTATTAGATAGTACTGAGGACACAGATGAGTCTCTCCAGGTGTTCTGACCCTCGCTGCCCTGAGATTTGTTCTCTTTAGAACTGGTTCCAACTCCTGTGTGGATAGCCAACACCCTCTGGCCCACCAAAGGGAGTCCAGTAACCCTGATCTGAGACTCCGCTCTTCTCAGAGTCAGATGCCCAACTTCAAATCCATCTCTTCAGAGAAGTCTGGGAGCTGGTTTCAGGCTGGAGCAGCCCCCCAAAGCTCCAGGTCGCTGCCAGGTGAAGAGAAGACTCAGGGTCTTCCTGGTACGAGGCACAGACAGTGGCTTCCTGGGTCTGAGAACAGAGTCAGAGATCCCAAATTCACATGTGGAGTGAGTTTTGGTGAAAAGGGACACTGGGCCTGGAAAAGAGAGGTAGAGCAGGGCATTATTCAGACCTTAGCTCCTTCTGTTCCCACAAGGTAGGCATGAGGGGCTGCTGTAGAGAGATACTGATGCTATCCTGTGTTCCCCTCATTTATAATCGTGCTTCAGGACTAAAACGGTTTTTTTTTTTTCAATTTTCTTTACTTTATTGTGTTGGTTTTGCCATACAATGACATGAATCCGCCATGGGTCTACATATGCTCCCCCTCCAGAACCCCTCTCCCTCCTCCCTCCCGATTTCCTCCCCCTGGGACATCCCGGTGCACCAGCCCCGAGCATCAATCCTGGGCTGACGATTGATTTCACATATGATAATTAACATGTTTCAATGCCATTCTCCCATATCATCCCACCCTTGCCGTCTTCCACAGAGTCCATGAGTCTGTTCTATACATCTGCGTTCCTTTTGCTGTCTCGCATGCTGAGTTCTCGTTACCGTCTTTCTAAATTCCATATACATGCGTTAGTATACTGTGTTGTTGTTTTTCCTTCTGGCTTACTTCACTCTGGATAATAGGCTCCAGTTCCGTCCACCTGAGTAGAACTGATTCAAATGAATTTTTTTTTTAATGCTGAGTAATATTCCATTTTGTATATGTACCACAGCTTTCTTATCCATTCGTCAGTTGATGGGCATCTAGGTTGCTTCCATGTCCTGGCTATTGTAAACAATGCGGCAATGAACATTGGCAATGAACATGTGTCTCTTTCAACTCTGGTTTCCTCGGTGTGTATGCCCAGCAGTGGGATTGCTGGGTCATATGGCAGGTCTATTTGCAGTTTTTTTTTTAAGGAATCTCCACACTGTTTTCCATAGTGGCTGTACTAGTTTGCATTCCCACCAACAGTGTAAGAGGGTTCCCTTTTCTCCACATCCTCTCCAGCATTTATTGCTTGTAGATTTTTGGATGGCAGCCATTCTGACTGGTGTAAAGTGGTACCTCATTGTGGTTTTGATTTGCATTTCTCTGATAATGAGTGATGTTGAGCATCTTTTCATGAAGAATAAAATACTTAGGAGTATTTCTACCTAAAGAAACAAAAGACTTGTATATAGAAAACTATAAAACACTGATGAAAGAAATCAAAGAGGATACAAACAGATGGAGAAATGTGCCGTGTTCGTGGATTGGAAGAATCAATATAGTGAAAATGAGTATACTACCCAAAGCAATCTATAGATTCAATGCAATTCCTATCAAGCTACCAGAGGTCTTTTTCAGAGAATTAGAACAAATAATTTCACAATTCATACGGAAATACAAAAAACCTCGTATAGCCAAAGCAATCTTGAGAAAGAAGAATGGAACTGGAGGAATCAACCTACCTGACTTTAGGCTGTACTACAAATCCACAGTCATTAAGACAGTATGGTACTGGCACAAAGACAGAAATATAGATCAATGGAACAAAATAGAAAGCCCAGAGATAAATCCACGCATCTGTGGACAAAGGAGGCAAGAATATACAATGGAGAAAAGACAACCTCTTTAACAAATGGTGCTGGGAAAACTGGACAGC
Organism: Antilocapra americana; assembly: GCA_007570785.1. NCBI lineage: Eukaryota > Metazoa > Chordata > Mammalia > Artiodactyla > Antilocapridae > Antilocapra > Antilocapra americana. The sequence goes on from ML664227.1 coordinate 832,006, forward strand.
CACTTGTAAAAGAATGAAACTAGAACACTTTCTAACACCATACACAAAAATAAACTCAAAATGAATCAAAGATCTAAGCATAAGACCAGAAACTATAAAACTCCTAGAGGAAAACATAGGCAAAACACTCTCCGACATAAACCAAAGCAGGATCCTCTATGACCCACCTCCCAGAATATCAGAAATAAAAGCACGAATAAACAAATGGGACCTAATTAAAATTAAAAGCTTCTGCACAACAAAGGAAGCTATAAGCAAGGTGAAAAGACAGCCTTCAGAATGGGAGAAAATAATAGCCAGTGAAGCAACAGACAAACAATTAATCTCAAAAATATACAAGCAACTCCTGCAGCTCCATTCTAGAAAAATAAACGACCCAATCAAAAAGTGGGCCAAAGAACTTAACAGACACTTCTCCAAAGAAGACATAAAAATGGCTAAAACAGTTTTTAAGAGACTTCAAGAATCACAGAGCCTTGGCAGGTATACCACATTCCTCTTGTAAAATAGTCAGATATATACTGTGTGTGTGCTCAGTCATTCAGTCGTGTCCGAGTCTTTGCAACCCCACGGACTGTAGCCCTCTAGACTCTGTTCATAGGATTCTCCAGGCAAGAATACTGGACTGGGTTGCCATTTCCTCCTCCTGAGCAGATATATACCAGGTGCCTATAGTTATGCTATAGAGGCTGTAAAAGGAGCTGACAGCCAGAGAATAGCTCAGCAGCAAATCCAACACAATAGGATTTGAAGGAACATAGAGACTCACTTTATATTGGGGCAATTAGAGAACACAGTACTGAAGCAGGGGTCTTGAAGTAGGTCTGAAGAGATGAGAGAAAAGCAATTTACCATCTTGTGTGATGTCATCTTAAAGGAAGGTTAGTATTTTCCATCTCCTTCCTAGTTCTCAACACAAGATTTCTACTCATTGTCCCCAAACACAGACCCAAGGACTTCTCCCTGGAACTGCCCACTCTGGCCCCCGAGAGGAATCAGAGTCCTGAAGTGAACACCTTATGAGATGAGAAACCTCATGTGACTGAAGGCTGGGAAGTGAAGAACTTGCCTCCCACAGAAATATACTCAGAATTGACAATCACCATCCTCAATTCTGTCTGCAAATATCTGTTTTCTGATCTTGCTCAAAATTGCTAATTCGATCTGCTGTCATATTCAGAGTGATACCAACCACTTCAGCTTTGATGTTCCCCAGAGTCAAGTCATATCTGCTGTCTCCTGTTCATACAGGGATGCTGTGTCTTATGTCTCCATGGAAACTCTGCCCCAGAAGGCAGGTGATTGAAGGGAAGACACCCGTCCTTGCCTACTCTGTGTCTGAAGGCGCAGGGGAAACCACCTTTTCCTGGCACAGAGGGGACATGAAAGAGAGTTTGGGGATGAAAACGCGGCATTTCCAGGGAGCAGAGCTGGAAATACTGGTTATCACCGGTTGTGGGGGATGCAGATAGGCTGCAGGATGCTATACCACAGCTGATGACAGTTCTGGCCTCATCCAGACTGAGGCCGGAAATATCCCTGTGAAAGGCGAGATCCCACAGTTCAGAGGTTCTCAGATAAGGCTCAGGGATCCTACAGGATCGTGAGAACACTCTAAGGTGGTCATAGCTACCAGAGCTATGAAGAGCTAAATCTTTTCTGACAAAACAGACCTTCCAAAATAAACAGCTGCCTTAGGGGAGCTAAACATGTCATATAAAAAGAGCATACTAAGGTGGAAGAGATGGTAAGGTGAAAGAACACTGCTGCAGTCAGCAAGCCAGAGAAAGACTTCCTAGAATTCATCCTCATAGCTTAGGGTAAATGCCTCTACACCTGTGCTGTTCAATACAGGTGCTGCTCGTTACATATGGCTATTTACATTTAAATTGTTATTAGTTGCTCAGTCGTGTCGGATTCTTTGCGACCCCATGAGCTGTAGCTTTCCAGGCTTCTCTGTCCATGGGATTCTCTATGCAAGAATACTGAAAAAAAAAAAAAAAAAAGAATCCTCCAGGGAATCTTCCTGACCCAGAGATCAAACCCAGGTTTCCTGCATTGCAGGCAGATTCTTTACTGTCTGAGCCACCAGGGAAGCCCCATATTTAAATTAATTAAAATAAAAATATATTCTTTTATTCACACTAGTCACATTTCTAGTTCACAACAGCCATATGTAGGTAGTCTGCTGGGCAGCACAGATGTAGAACATTTCCACCATCACAGGAAGTTCTGTTGGACAGCCCTGCTCTAAGGATTAAATCTGGAATGTGGGGACAGAGGCAGGGGTGGGTGGTAAGATGTCAAGCAAAGAGACACCCTCTGACAGCCCATTTTCCCCTTCAGGTCCAATGTCTTGCCCTGTCCTCTCCCTCAGAGCTCCAGGGACCCAGGCCATGTTGGGACATGGTGGAGCTTCACTCTGAGACCCAGAGAGGCTTTCCCCCAATCTCATATCAGTTTTATCATGAAGATGTAACCCTGGGAAGCAGCTCAGGCCCCTTTGGAGGAGGAGTGTCCTTCAACTTCTCTGACCACAGAACATTCTGGAAACTATTATTTGAGATGGACAATGGCCTGGGGGCCCAGTGCAGTGAGGCAGCGCTATTAAGTGTCATTTGTGGGTTACTTGAGCCAGGGCTATGGGATTCCCTTCTAGAGGAAAGGCTGCAAGCGTGCCAATCAATGTGTGCTAAGTCACTTCAGTTATGTCCGACTCTCTGCAACGCCATGGACTGTAACCCATCAGGTTCCTCTGTCCGTGGGATTCTCCAGGCAAGACTACCGGCGTGGGTTGCCATTTCCTTCTCCAGAGGATCTTGCTGACTCAGGGATTGCACTCACGTCTCTTACATCTCCTGCACTGGCATTGGCAGGCAGGTTTTTTACCACTGAAGGGCTTTTGGTTAAGATTGGGATTCCTCAGAAAGTAACATTGACATATATACGCTATCTTGTACAAAACACGTAGCTAGTGAAAAGGTGTTATATAACGCAGGAAGCACAGCCTGGTGGTCTGTGATGACACAGAGGGCTGGAATAGGGGGAGGTGGGGGAAGGCTCGAGAGGGAGGGGATAGATGTGTAATTATGACTGATTCATGTTTTGCTGCAGAAACCAACACAACACTGTAAAGCACTTTTCCTCCAATTAAAAAATAAATTTAAAAAATAAGTAAAGGAAAAAAAGAAGATTAGGGTTCCTTGAGAATTCCCTCCTGCCCCAGGCCTGTGTTTTCACTGCTGTGGCCCACTTTAAATCCCTGTTTGGGGAGCTGAGATTCCACAGACCACATGGCACAGTCGAAAAAGAAAAAAATGCTTGAAATTCCTCAGTGACTTGTTCGCAAAGCAGAGACTAGAGATTGTGAAAGTTAACAGCCAGCCTCACACTAACCAGAGAGGAGTCAGGTCACTGGGCAAATAACTGGACATCCACTTCACCACTTCTAGCTAAGGCAAAACTCACTGAGACCTCTGCCCATCCCCACCTCACACCCCTCCCGCACAATATCCACAGGACTCCAGCTTGAGTCCCAGGCCTCTGTCCTCAGGGTTTACGGAGGACAAGGGCCACCTTCTGTCCGCGGTGATGGAGGTGGGGATTGGCGGGATCTCTGCTTGGTTTACTGGCAACTGCTGCTCTGTTGGTTTTTACTTAAGTTTCCAGAGGAAGTCAGGTTTGTAACTTCTACCTTTATTGCTCTCTCGGAAATGCTGCTTTGGTGGAGTAGATGGCACACAGGTAGCCCGGAAGCTGCCACCCAATGGGTGAGACTGTCAGGTAAAGCCATTCAGCCCTTCAAGAAAGTATTGATTGCACATTTACCTTTGTTTCTTTGGTAGAACTCTGACACAATAAGTCTCAATGAGAAACAGTTTCCATGAAGATGCATAAATGGGAAAAACAACAGGGAGCTAGATTTTAAAAGAAGTAATTTGAGTATTCTAAGTACTGTAGACTATAATGGGCTTCCCAGGTGGCACAGTTAGCAAAGAATCTGCCTGCCAATGCAGGAGACACAAGAGACGGGGGTTTGACCCCTGGGGTAGGAAATGGCAACACCCTCCAGTATTCTTGCTTTGAAAATTCATGGACAGAGGAACCTGTTAGGCTACAGTTCGTGGGGCAGGAGGAGAAGAGGCAGCAGAGGATGAGATGGTTGGGTAGCATCACTGACTCAATGGACATGAGTTTGAGCAAACTCCGGGAGATAGTGAAGGATGGGGAAGCCTGGTACAGTGCAGTCCATGGGGTCCCAAAGAGTTGGACATGACTTAGCAACTGAATAGCAACAATTGACTATAATACAATGGATATATTAAGTATAGGATAACTGATATTTAATTAAAATATAACATACTATACTATGTGTAATTATATATGATAAAGTATGATATAATAGAAAGAGCTTTGGGCTGGAAGTGAAGAGGTGAGTTCTAGCCACAGCTCTGCCACTTGCTGAGTGGGATATATAAAACACCTACCAAGACAATGATTTGATCTGAGTTTCATTTTCTTTCTCTGAAAATGGAGTTATTCATGCATCCTCTCCTTGCCGTCACAGAGGCATTCTGAGGCATTTTATATAAGATGTCTCTCTCTATTTTTTCATTTAGTTATACTCCTAATTCACTTCATGAGAAGGCTTGGGACAAAAAACTATCAACAGAGGAGAATGACTTGCAAATAGAGAATCAAGCCCGTGGAAAACATGAACAGATGGACGTTAGCTACAGCTTGCTTGCCTCAGTTTGTAATCACAGAGTCCAGTCCTAGGCTGCTCGTTTGGTAGCAGAATTCTAGCTGCTCCAAGCCTGCTGCTTGTTTAATGCTCAGGCTCCAGGTTGCTCCTGCAGAAGTCTTAAGAACTTGGGCTGAGCCGGCCTAGGGCATGCAGGGCACACAGCCCTCCCTTCACCGGGGTGAGGAAGGAGGAGTCAGCTTCACCAAAACCTCATGAACCAAGCACAATTGTCATATAACGGGTGAGGGGTGCCTCTCCTGTGGGCTTCCCAGGTGGCGCTAGTGGTAAAGAACCCATCTGCAATGTAGGAGGCTTGGGTTGGATCCCTGGGTTGGGAAGATCCCCGAGAGGAGGGCATGGCAACCCACTCCAGTATTCTTGCCTGGAGAATCCCGTGGACAGAGGAGGCTGGCAGAACCCTACAGCCCCTAGGGATATAAAGAGTCAGGCATGGCTGAGCCACTTGGCACGCATGCTTGCCTCCCATCAAAAGAAGGTTTCACTGGGCACACAAAGCCACCTAAGAACTTGACAACAGACAATCAGGCATTACTACCTTGACTCCAAGAAGTCATTTTTCCAAAATTACTATAGGGTAGATCCTTTACCCACAGTAAAGTAATCACATTTCTTTCCCAATTCACCTCCCTCCCATTACCTTTTTCAATTCTTGGGCATAAGAAGAGCTGTTCATCCCAAGAGAGGCTTTTGATGTTTCTCTTTGAGAAGTCTCTCTGGTTCTTTTACCTTTTTTAAAAAAGCCTCTTGTAATATTATGACATAATGCACTCACTAGATGCATTAGGGATGTCCAGCATATTGGTGCCAAGGATGCACTTTCATTCTGAAGAGCCTTCCCGATACCCAGTAAGCTCACATAGAGATGAATAACAAACTTAGGGAAAATCCTAACTAGCATAGGGAGGGAAAAGGATCCCAGCCCTCACTAAGTGTCCCCCAGTCATGAAAGGAGCCTGTTAAAATGCCCTGTGCCAAGAGACTGCAGAAGACCTCCAGAGTGAAACGTCCCCATGAAGATGTTAACCAGAAAGACAAGGAGAGCCTGGTGTACATCAAACAAGCAGCTGAAGATCTCATGTCCCTAAAGGATGTCTAGAAAATTTCAAAGTGCCTTACCTGCAGGACAAAGGAAGGGAGAATATAGACTCAGCAGGGTGAAGACTACTGTGCCTGCTGAGGGTACCTATTAAAGTTCATATGGATTTAAGTATTCACTTTTTAAGCCTTCCAGGTAAGATTGAATAAGTGAATCAGTGATGGCCAGATAATTAAAAATCCTCAAGGATTCAAAATTGTGACTGCTTTAATTTCAAAATCAAATATGTCCTGAGTTTATGTCATATGGCTACTCTGAACTGTGCCTATTTGGGATACACAACAGAACCACAACCTAAGACTGGGAGAAACCAGGTCAGAGCCACTACATGGTATTCACAAGGGGATGTCATTCACTTTGCAGTCTTTAGAGACAGCATCCCATAGCACTGAGCATGGCTCTGGAGCCACTAAATCTGACTGCACAACAGAATCAGCCGTGAAATAAACAACTATCCCATCCCAACCCAGACTTACTGATTGTAATTTCTGGAAATGAAGATCAAGAAACAGTGTTTGTATAGTATATAGTAACCCAAATGCATAGTGACATTGGGTTAGTTTGGGCTATTTAATAAAAAATGACAATAAAATAATCAAAACAAAGATTGAGTGCTTACTATGTGCCAAATACTATTATAATCACTAAGTAAATCTTCACGTTTTATTATCATTACTGTTTTCCTCATTTCATAAATACAGAAACCGAGATACAGAAACGGTGAGTAATTTACCTAAAGTGACCCAACCACAGTGCGCTACACTATGCTCGTGAAGGGCACATCAAGGTCTTGAGAAGCAAGCGATTCACTTGGATTACACAGACAGTAGCCAATGACCATATTTTCCAGGTGTAAAGCATTTGCTACCTGCCCCTGAGAAGACAGGCATTTCATATTTTTCATTCATTCCACTAACATTTTAAGCACTAATTCGGCCCCAGGCACTGTGCCAGGAGCTAGAAACACAGTGGGGCAGAGCCAGGAGTTTTTGGCCAAGGAATACACATACAGTGGTCGTGTGGAATGTGTGGAATGTGGGAGCGTGAATTTCCCAACACGGGGCTTTCCAGACCATCATCCATGAACATGTGAAATGAGTAGACTTCTCTTAGGTCGAACCCGTCTGAGACAGAGCTTCCCCTTGGAGGACACTAGCTGTTCCCTGCCTCAAAGGAACAGGTTCTGGTGTCAGTCCCCTTGGGTGAGGCCTCTATGTCTTGCCCACATTCATGTGTTGGTTCCTAGTCAATATCTTGTGTGTATGTCCCATGCGCTAAAGATGCTGGCATTCTCCTTCTGATTTATTCAACGCTCAAAATGGCAGATTTGGGAAATGATTCAAAAATGAGAATTTGGACATGCCATGTTCTGCATCCCTCCCCCTTTCTGGAACTAAGCTCAAACTATTTCCCAGGAGCACCCCCTTCTACCAGCCTCACCCTGTATCCCTGCCTGATTTCCACTGCTTCACATTTCAGTTCATATGTCAATGTATCTGAGAAGTCTAACTCTCCTCCCAACTCTGCTTTCAGAGATAATGAAATACCATAACTCCTGCTGATAATAATAGCCAGTTCTTAACATAACACTTACTTTGTTCTAATGCTTGACATATGTTAATTGATCATAGAGTATGAGGGAATTAGGCACAGAGAGGGTATGTAAGTTAGTCAAGATCACACAGCTAAAAAGTGACAAAGTCCAGTTTTGAAACTAGATTTCTGGCACCAGAATCTATGCAAAGATGCTATAGATTTAAGACAGTATTTTATGACATATTTTGGAACACAGAAAAGAAACACTGTTTAAACATAAACTAAAACCTCATGGTGATGGTAATTGATACATATTCACATGATGGCATCCCATTTTCTTCCTGGATATAACAATTTTTTTTTTTGTCTAAGACTTCATCACATTCAGAGTTTGAACTTTTTCTGAACTGCTTTGGTCAACTGCAATATGCACAGGAGTCTTTATTTTAGATGTGACAATATCATTGTGAGGTACATAAGAGACAAAGGAACTTTAAAGTCCAAGATTCTTTTTGTCCCTTGATTAAATCATGAGTTATTGAAAGTTAAGTATCTTTTCTGTGATATTAGCCAAGCATAACAGAAAGATACTTACGCAAGCTATATCTTTGAAGGAAATGATAATAAGCTATACTTTTGATGAAAATTTCCAAACAACTGACTGTTATTCTCTGAACTTGATTTGGATGTCCCCCGCTTAGACTTGTCTTGGTCCTACCGGGTCCCAGGGGCTGCCCTTGCTGGGCCTCCGTGACAATGCCCGTGCACAAGTGTACCAGGCAGCAGTTTACCAACCTTCCATGACCCTGTGCCTTTCTGGGCACTGAATCCTCTGAAACTCTGTCTACCTGTTAGCCCCCTTGCCAGCCTTTCTTCTGCTCTTAATTGAGCTGTTCCCAGGACTGACACTTATTTCTGTGCTTTCAGAAATCTTTCAGCTCAGGTCTGAAGAAATGCCTCTCCTCCAGTTCATCTCCCCCAGCCAGGGACCAGGAGCTTGGGTATATCAATGGTGAATGAGCTAGGGCTCTTAGGTAAGGTCTCCAGGTAAGGAAAGGTATAGGGAAAGGACCAATGAGGTGAGGCTTGTAGGGATGTCCTTAACATACCAGGTTCTGCTGAGACTCCACTGGAGTGGTCAAGGGAAGTATGAAGCATGTGGTGGCGGAAAGTGCCTCTGTGAGCCCTCGACCACCACCGCCTCTCTAACCCTGTCCCCTCTTCTCAGTGACTCCAGTGTGTCCATGCATGGTTCATCCCCAGGTCTAGAGCACCCAGCAGGGACCAAAGGGTGCAGGTGAGCTTTGGGGCAGTGCTTCTGTCTTTGCTGTAGCTGGGGGGTTAAGTGGGCTCTGGACACAGCAGAGATTTCCAGAGCAGTAACTTCTGCCCCTTGACACTGATAGCAGTCATCACTCTGCACAGAGGAAGAGAATGTGGGTCTCTCTCAATGGCCGGATCTTTCAGAGCCTCTGTATCTCTTCCCTGTCTTGGGAGAGAGACAGAAACCATGGCAGATGAAGTTTAAGGACTGGAGAGAAGAGGCTTCCCCCCGACCCCACCCCACACCCTCTTTTTAATTTTCTAATTTTCTCCCCAGCAGAGCACTTAGGAATACATCTGGAAGGCAAAGTGGCTTGTCTTGTCCCAGTATTTATTCTCCCTCAGTGAAACGTGTAGTTCAGTGTATGAGACACAGTAGTCCCTCAACAAAACATTAGGTTCATTTCTCTTTATGAGTTTTTTCCTTTTCAAAATTTCTGCATTGTCTCTTCTGAAATGGAGAAAGGACAGTCCCCAGCAGCCCCACTGAGCAGGTCTGAGCGTGAAAGGCGCCTGAGAGGAACCTGCAGTGAGTCAGAACAGGTCCTACAGGCGTGTCTTGACCTTGACTCAGATCCCTGGTGTCTTGAAATACCCACCAGGATACCCATGTGCTTCTCTCCCAGGAGTCCTCAGTCATTGTTTCAAGGATAAGGATAATTATCTGTCAGGACTCAGCAAGGAAAATTCAACAGAAGAAAAACTAAAATCATGGTATCTGGTCCCATCACTTCATGGCCAATAGCAGAGGAAAAAGTGGAAGCAGTGACAAATTTTCTTTTCTTGGGCTCCAAATCACTGCAAATGGTGACTGCAGTCATGAAATTAAAAGATGCTTGCTCCTTGGGAAGGAAAACCATGGCAGTCTTAGACAGTGTATTGAAAAGCAGAGACATCACTTTGATGGCTAAGTCCATAGAGTCCGTATGGTTTTTCCAGTAGTCCTGTATGGATGTGAGAGCTGGACCGTGAGGAAGGCTGAGCGCCGAAGAATTGATGCTTTCAAATGGTGGTGCTGGAGAAGGCTCTTGAGAGTCCTTTGGACTGCAAGGAGGGCAAAGCAGTCTATACCATACTACAGTGAAGCCAGTATAGCCTAGGGCCCTCAGCTGACAGAACCAGGTCACAGACAGGACGAGAGGGAGAGAGAACCTTTGTGAGTAGGGGCTGCCCCCAAATCGCCTGAGGGAAGCCATGCAGTCAGCACCTGGCTCACAGAGTGAACAGGAGCCTTGCCCCAGGCCTTTGGCTGCGAGTCACAGACGCCCTGGGGGAAACTTCGCGGCAGTTCTTCGGTTTAACTGTGACAGAGGGCCCTCAACCTGGCAAGCAGTGGGAGGAGATAACCTTTCAAGCACTTTTGCCATCAGGCAAGACCTTCTGGTGTGCGTGTCATGTTCTAATTTCACTCACGGTTTGTTTTACTAATTTACCCCATTTCTTCATTTCTAATCTTTTGACATGCGTTCAAGGCTTGATCGTCATATTATTGATGAACATTGTATCATCATCTACTTCATGAGGGTAGAATAAATCAACAAACTAAGCATAATAATGGGGTGTAAGTAGTTCTAACTGGAATAAGAAAACTAGTTGTGAAAAACAGACGGTTACAATGACTCCGTGTCAATGGTATACTTTCATATTCATCTGCCTCTACTGCAACTATGTAGTGGGGCTACATTGTATTACATTAATGTAGCTTAATTATATGAAAAACTACCTTAAAGTCATTAAGTTCCTAGATAAAGGCTTTCCCTCCTCCCTCTGCACCTTCTATTTTCCATTTTCCCTGACCAAAACCCCAATTAATTCTTAATACTGTTTCTATCAATGGATTAACTTTCAACTTTACATAAATTCAAAAGAATAAAAAAGACTTCCTTAGGCAATTTAAGTGGAAATATTCTTTCCAGAATCCATTTAATCCCTAGTCCTAGAGATTTTAAATAGTTATGAAATGAGGTTTCCATAACATGAAATGCAAAATAATTAAGACCAATATAACCCTGCCATTACAGAAAGTTTATTACACTGTCCCTAAAGCACAGACTTGCCTCTCTCCTTTTATACCAAAATTTTAAGGGTCCATGGTCCCCCAAACACCACAGTCTCTCGTGTCCTCCTTGTCCCCACCTTCACTTCCTGCCATATACCACCATCAGACTCTTTGCTCTTCACTGAAGGAAAAATTTAAATCTTTGAAATGGTTTAAATTTAAAAATAATTTAAATCTTTGAAACATTTCCAGAAACTTTTAGGCAAAGTAGGCAAGACATATATTTCAGGAAAATAAAGGGAAGAAAATTAATTCTAAAAAGAGAAATGGTGGGTCAAAAACAGCCCCTGCTGTCTGCAGAAATAATATGTCATAAACAAAAGGAAGGTGAAAAAAGAAAAGAAAAAATAAAAATCTGACAGATAACTTCAGATGAAAACAAAAATATGACAAACAACTTTAAGTTGAGACATAACGATGGTAAATTTTGTCAACAGAACTAGGCTCAGAGATGCCCGTGTTGCTAGTAGAATATTATTTCTGGGTGTATCTGTGGAGGTGTTTGTAGAAGAGAATTGATTTGAATCATAGACTGAGTAAAAACCCAGCCTCATCAATGCAGGTGAGCATCACCTAATCTGTTGAGGACTAGATCAAAACACAAAGGCGAAGAAGAGGCTTGAGCCAGGACATCCGTCTTCTCCGGACTTCAGATATTGGCACTCCTGGTTCTTGGGCCTTCAGACTCAGACTGTTACACCATTGGCTCCCCTGGTTCTCAGGCTTTCAGGTTTGGACTAGGACAATACTACTGGCTGTCTTGAGCCTCCAACTTGCAGACAGCAGATCATGAGACTTCTTAGTCTTCTCAATCATATGTCATACCCTTTTGCTATATCTATAACTGCAGAGACTTAACAAGGTAATCTGGACTAGAATCTTCTCCTCTGCTTTTGGAAGAGAGGTGACACGGCAGGACAAAAAGACAAGATTTGGACTGGATGGAAATGCTGATTGATTTTTTACCACTTGTCTGACTTTGGGAAATTATTATCCTCTCTGAGCCTCAGTTATCTTATCTATAAAATGGGAATAATTGTTCTTATAGGGCTGTTAGAAGATTGAGACCTTCTAAGAAATAAATGCCTATTGTAAAGAAGGCATATCAGTTCAGTTCAGTTGCTCAATCATGTCCGACTCTTTGCGACCCCATGAACTGCAGCACTCCAGGCCTCCCTGCCCATCACCAACTCACGGAGTTTACCCAAACTCATGTCCATCGAGTCAGTGATGCCATCCAACCATCTCATTTTACGTCGTCCCCTTCTCCTCCTGCCCTCAACCCTTCCCAACATCAGGGTCTTTTCAAATGAGTCAACTCTTCGCATGAGGTGGCCAAAGTATTGGAGTTTCAGCTTCAACATCAATCCTTCCAATGAACACCCAGGACTGATCTCCTTTAGGATGGACTGGTTGGATCGTCTTGCAGTCCAAGGGACTCTCAAGAGTCTTCTCCAACACCACAGTTCAAAAGCATCAATTCTTTGGCACTCAGCTTTCTTTATAGTCCAACTCTCACATCCATACATGACTACTGGAAAAACCATAGCATTGACTAGACAGACCTTTGTTGACAAAGTGATGTCTCTGCTTTTTAATATGCTGTCTAGGTTGGTCATAATTTTCCTTCCAAGGAGTAAGCATCTTTTAATTTCATGGCTGCAATCATCATCTGCAGTGATTTTGGAGCCCACTAAAAAATAAAGTCAGCCACTGTTTCCACTGTTTCCCCATCTAATTGCCATGGAGCGATGGGACCAGATGCCATGATCTTAGTTTTCTGAATGTTGAGCTAGGCCAACTCTTTCACTCTCCTCTTTCACTTTCATCAAGAGGCTCTTTAGTTCTTCTTCACTTTCTGCCATAAAGGTGATGTCATCTTCATATCTGAGATTATTGATATTTCTCCCTGCAATCTTGATTCCAGCCTGTGCTTCTTCCAGCCCAGCATTTCTCATGATGTACTGTGCATATAAGTTAAATAAGCAGGGTGACAATCTACAGCCTTGACATACTCCTTTTCCTATTTGGAACCAGAAGGCATATAATAAGTGGTAATTTTAATATTTGGATTGCTATTATCATCATTGTTATGAAAAGGACTGTTCTTTACAGACATTCAAAAATACAATTTATCAAGAGGTCTTTAGTGAATTTTACCCATGTTACTGTTACCACCTTTTGTCTATGCAAAACAGGCAAATGCATAGACTCCTATATACACTCACATAGTCTAATCAATGGAGAAGACCACAGAAAGCCCACTTCTCTTCTCTAGTCTTCAGATAATATTTTAGTCAGGGTTTTTTGTTCTAGAACAGAAATCAGTTCTGGATCACTTTTCAAAATGGGGATATTTAACTGAAAGTATATTAGTGACTCAGAAAGTGGAATGACTAGGCTTCTTAGGAAATGGATAGGAAAAAGAGAGTAAGTGGCCCAAGCAGTAGAGAACACAGCAAATGTCATGCTACAGAAATGTGATCTACATGGAGAAGGGCATGGCAACCCACTCCAGTATTCTTGCCTGGGGAACCCCATGGACAGAGGAGCCTGGTGGGCTACAGTTCATGGGGTCACAAAGAGTCGGACACAACTGAGTGACTAAGCATACATACATGTTACTGTTAAGAAGTTAGGAGTTCATGTAAGAGGTGGGCGTTATGAATATATAAAATATGAAAAAACCTCCAAAACTACCTCTTCTGAAAAACAGTAGCAAAGTAATTATCATGAGAAGATGTTCATTTAAAGGGTTGTAAAATTTGAAGATTAGAAATGGAACAGAAGAGTAGCCAAAAGAAATCTGCCCAACTGAGGAATCTAAAACCACCTCCTCTGGTATCATTTCCAGAGAATCAAAACTAAAATTACAAACTAGAAGTGAATGGCAGTGAACTCTGCATATCAAAGCCAGTTTGTGGGACTTCCTTGGTGATCCAGTGGTTAAGAACCTGTACTTGCACTGTAGGAGGCATGCTGCCTGATACAGTCAATAAATAAACAGTTCAATGTAAAAAAAAAGAAATGTGATCTACACACTGATCTGTCCACTGCAGCAACCCCATACCCTAATACCACCAGCTCAAGCTGCAAAGTCCTGGGGTAGAGGACTAACAGGCTTAGCATGGGTCACACATCCATCTCTTGACAGCACAGGAATGGGGGGGGTGGAGTAGGGGGGTTGGAATAGTCTTGTTCATTGGGCTTTTAAAAGGAGACGCTGCACTATTCCTCACCAAGACCATGCATCAGGTTGAGTCCACCTAAAAGGAAATCAAAGTGATGGTAAGAAGGGTGTGTTATACTCAAGACATCAAATAAAGCCAATGACAAGAGTCTGCTAGAGCCACTAACTCAGTCATCTTAAAATATGACTAATTGACCCATATATATGTCCTATATATCCATGCAAATAAAGTATATCTTTTCTTTTTTTTGGCCAAGCCCTATGACTTGCAGGATCTTAGTTCTCTGATCAGGGATTGAACCCAGGCCATGGCAGTGAAAGTGCCAAATCCTAACCACTAGACCACCAGGGAACTTCCAAACTATGTCTTTTTTGATTAGATACAAATAAAGTTACTACTGTGAAACAGCCTATAGCAAGAATTATGACAGGCTAGAGAAAGATGCACATTGAAAAACTTAATGAACTAAAAAATAAAAGGCTGAACTTTAAAAAGGGCCTCTTTTTAGTATTCATAAATTAAATATTGCCACTATAAAATGCAGCTATATGCCCAATAAGAAACAAAAAGTTTTCTAAGTACAAGAACTTTCACAGAGCATAAATCTATAAAAGAATGTTTCTTGAGGGCAAAAATATTGTGTTTCCTGATGAGAATTAAGCATTGGCTGATGTTCAGGAAGTTGAAAATATGATTTAAGAGCTGAAAGGATAACTGTGTGACATTTTTAACCAATGCACGGCCTTTTTACAGCAGTTTATAAAAGTAGAAAGATAAATACTACCACCACCTGCAATAACTATTTACTTCAATATCTTTAAGAATTAAGATGGGACTAAAAGGTTTGGTCCTGATACTAATAACGTATTGAGATAAATCACATCAGGTAGTGTGTGCACGCATGCTCAGTCGACTTAGTCTTGTCTGACTCTTTGTGACCCACTGGACTGTAGCCCACCAGGCTACTCTGTCCAAGGGATTCTTCAGACAAGAATATTGGAGTGTGTTACCAAGTCCTCTTCCAGGGGATCTTCCCAACCCAGGGATCGAACCATCATCTCCTGTGTCTCCTGCATTGTAGGCAGATTCTTTACCACTGAACCACCAGGGAAAGCCATCAGATAGTAAATCTGTGTAACAAGTCACCCTAAAACCTAATGGTTTAAATCAACATACTTTTATTTATCTTATGATTTGGCAATACTACAGTTACTTGGCTGAGGTTTGTCTCAACAGCTGTTTCAGCCTAGGCAGTACTCAACAGTTATTGGCTGGATTCCCTTACGCATTTCTGCTGTCACCTGACGATTGAGTTTGGGCTCTCTGGTTTAAGCAGTGAAGGCAAAAGCTTGCAAAACCTCTTAAGACATTCATGATTTTCATAGCATTGCTTCTGCCATTTTTTATTGGCCAAAGCAAGACATTAGGTCAGACTGCATTCAAGAGATAAAGAAACAGATTCCCCTCTTTTATGAGAGAAGCTACCAAGTCACATTATAAGGTCACAGATGCAGATTGGGGAAGTTTATGGCTATTTTTGCATCTACCACAAGTCTTGAAAAGTTAATATGTGCTCAGTCACTCAGTCATATCTGGGTCTTTTGTGACCCCTTGGACTGTAGTCCACCAGGTTCCTCTGTCCGTGGGATTTCCCAGGCAAGAGTACTGGAGTGGGTTGCCATCACCTTCTCCAGAGGCTCTTCCCATCCCAGGGATGGAACCTGCATGGCCTGCGTCTCTTCCGTTGACAGGCAGATTCTTTACCACTGAGCCACCTGGGAAGCCCAAAGTTGAATACAGCCTGGTCAAAATTAGTAAGAAAAACATAAGTTTGCTCTTACAGTGGTCGATGCTAATGCTGAACTTATGATTTGCAATGAAAAGGAACTAAATTTGACCATTGTACCATTCATGAGAAATCACTCTGTGCTGAAAAAAGAGCACCTCTCAAACTCAATAAGTAAAACCATAAGCCAGATATATTCCTGGGATTAGGATCACAGAAAGACTAGCCATTTTATTTGATGAATAAGAGGCAGAGTATAGCTGTCATTCATACATGAATTTTAGGTGACTTACTTGTGACATGATACCATAGAGAACTGAAAGAAACTCATTCATGTCATCGACCTTGCCTCCCCACCAAAGATTAGGTCAAATACTTGTTTTTTTAGTAGATGATTCAATACATTTAAACACTATCTCTCAGGGAAACATTTATTAGTAGTATGTGCTGTGCTGTGCTCTCCTTAGTCGCTCAGTCATGTCCGACTCCTGGCGACCCTACGGACTACATGTAGCCCGCCGGCCTCCCCTGTCCATGGGGATTCTCCAGGCAAGAGTGCTGGAGTGGCCTTCCTCTAGGGGATCTTTACAACCCAGGGATTGAACTTGGGTCTCCTGCATTGCAGGCAGATTCTCTACAGTCTGAGCCACCTGGGAAGTCCCATTAGTATTATAATTACCCAAAATTGTGATCCCGTTCACTGAAATTAGTTTCTAGAAATAAAAGAGATGACCCAAACTATATATCTCTAATTATGGAGTTGAAAAGTAAATTTAGAAAAAAATGTCTGAAAATAAACTAACACAGTTAAATTGGCCTTTTCCAATGAACATGATAGTTGAGCTCAAGAGTTTCGAATAGAAATAACTAAAGAGGAAGGCAGTGTAACAGTGAAAAACAAATATGGCAATGTAGGGATGTCAGAATTCCAAACATCTAAGTCATTCTCCTGCATATGAAAACCACTGTGCAAACTTTCTACCCATGATCAGAGATGCTTACACTTGCAAATAGCTATTTAACCTGATAAAACAACAAAACTAAATATTGTGACCGTTTGTCTTTTTTCCTTCCAGTTTTATGAAGATGTAACTGACACGCAGCACTGTATAAGTTTAGGGCTTCTCAGGTGGCACAATGGTATAGAATCTCCCTACCAATGCAGGAAATGCAAATATGTAGATTTGACCCCTGGGTTGGGAAGATTCCCCTGGAGGAAGAAATGGCAACCCACTCCAATATTTTTGCCTGGGAACTCCCATAGACAGAGGAGCCTGTAGGCTACAGTCCATGGGGTCGCCTCAACAGTCAGATCTGACTGAGTGACTGAGCAGGCATGCACACATCATATGAGTTTAAGGTGTACAACAGTGATTTAACTTACATACATCATGAAATAATGATCATGAGGTTAGCATACATTCATTATCTGATTTAAGTGCAAAATTAAAGAAATAGAGGGACTTCTGTGGCAGTCTAGTGGTTAAGATTCTGTGCTTTCAACACTAGGGGCATGGGTTTCATTCCTGGTCGGGGAACTAAGATCCGACATGCTGTCTGTGATCTTAGTTGAAAAACACTTTGTTTCCTTTTGATGAAAGTTTGTATCTTTTGACTACCTTTATCCAACTCCCCCTCACAAACCCCTCCCCCATCTCAGATAACTGCAAATCTGATCACATTTCTGTGCATTTGTTTGTTTTCAAAGTATAATTGACCTATATTAGAATTAGTTCCTGTCATAGAGCATAGTGATTTGATGTTTCCATACATTTCAAAATGATCATCATGATAAATCTAGTTACCATCTGTTACCATACAAAGACATTGCATAATTGTTGACTATATTCTCCACACCATTCATTTCATACCCATGACTCATTTATTTTGAAACTGGAAGTTTGTTTCTTATTCTCCCTCTTCTGTTTCTCTTTCCCCACCACCCCTCTTCCCTCTGTCAACCACTGTTTGTTCTCTTTACCTGTGACTATTCAGGTTTAGTTATGTTTGTCCATTTGTTTTTTAGGTTGCACATATAAGTGAATCATACAGTATTCATCTTTCTCTGTCTGACTTACTTTACTAAGTGTAATACCCTCTGGATCCACCCATATCATCACAAATGGCAATATGTGATCCCTCTTTATGTCTGAGTAGTATTTCCTTGTGTGTTTATGCATCCATATATCTATATGTAAACATATATACATATGCATAATACTTCCTTGTGTGTATATATCACATAATACTTTATTGTGCGTATGCATCTTCATTCATTCATCTACTGATGGTCATTTAGGTAATATCCATATCTTGACTACTGAAAATAGTAGTGCAGTGAACATAGGGGTGCATATGCTTTTAAATCAGCATTTTCATTTTCTTCAGATAAGTATCCAGGAACAGAATTGCTGGATATACAGCAAATTCCCACCAGCTATCTATTTTACATACGGTAGTGTGCGGGTTTCCAGGCTACTCTCTCCATCCATCCCACTATTTCCTTCCTCCCATCGCTTGTGTCCTAAGTCTCTTCTCTATGTCTGCATCTCCATTGCTGCCCTGTAAATAAGTGCATCAGAATAAGGTAATTAAACTTTTAATGCATTAGGGCAACTGATTTTCCTCACACCTGGCTTTTTTCATCACACCTGACTTTGTTCATCCTATGTTGCTTGCCTGATTTCCATAGGTTTGGAATTCACACTCCCTGAAACAGACTGAATCAGATTAAAACAGATGCCAAGAGCCTCAATCTGTGAGAAGCAACTAAAATAGAGTAAACTGGTAAAACATAAACTTGCCCCACTCCCATAAAGTAGAGAGCATCCTCCCATGTAATTGTTCAGGCTCTCTAAAGCAGTCTTCTCTCTGTCAAGGTTTTTGTGAGGAGCAGTTGCAGCTAAAAATGTGTAGTTACAGACAAAATTTAGAACCAGATGCATAGTTTAATGCTGTTTACCAGTAATGGGTGCCCTTATTTTAGTATCTAGATTTTTAAATTATTTAATATACAGTTTGCTAGTGAATTGCTTGGTTTAGAAAATTACAAAGTCTAACTAAAAGTTATGGTTTAAAAATTTTTACTTTGCTGATTCTTTCTCAAAATGTTTTGGCCAATGGAACTGAAGTAGTAAGAAAATTAATTTCTATATGTAAGAAAAATCATTAAATCAGTTTTTCACTTTCTCTTCCAAATAAGTAGGGACCCTCTCACATGTGTCATCCAAGACAAGAGTAGAAATGGAGGCTTTCATCGTATATATGTGGAGGTTTAAACATTATAAATCAACCTAGTGAACTAGTAAAATATGTTTTTTTCCTTTCACTTAAGCAAAAATGCCTTTATAATGACCTGCCAGTCTAGGTTCAAATATAAACTCCTTGGATCTTTGGAACTCCATACTGGAACATGGCACCGTAAGAAATGCAAGCTCTGGTCGCAGGTCCCAAGCCTGCAGCTTCCTCCTTCTCTTGCCACCCCTAGCTTCATCCTATAGCACAATGCATGTCAAAAGGAAATGGAGGCTCAATTGCAAGAGTTCCCAATGGCCAAAGCAGGAATCATTTAAGCAATGAGATAAAGTAGCATTAGATTATACCTAAAGTATAAAATGAATACACATGAGTTCATAGTGATATAAACAAAGATTGAATGAATGAGTGAACACACACAGACAAATAAATAATGGAGACCAAAAGACAAATCTTCCTTACAAAATTGGAACTTGACACCCTCTCAACCCCATTTCCTGAGTGTGCATTGGACTTAGGAACTTGCTTCCAAACACTGAAGGATAGAAAGGGATAAACAGTAACATTATACTGAAGAAAACTGGCAACCACCACCATAGGGAGTGCCTGAGATAAGTAGCCCTTGCGATAAGACCTGTTGATGTTGTCTGTCCCTAGATACGAAATGAGGAGGAGCACGCTGTGGCATTCTTCCTGCAAACCCAAACCCCCAGTCGAATCCTGAGAGAAACAGCAGATAAATGCAGATGAAACAGCATTATGGGATATCTGGCCAATGATCCTTAAAGGTGTCAAAGTCATGAAAAACAAAGACAGAGGAGCTGTTCCAGACCCAGGTAGCCTAAGCAGAAATATAAACATAATGTGGTACTTTAGATCGGATACTGCAAAGAGAAAAAGGATATTAAAGGAAAAAATGGTGAAGTCTGAGTAAAATGTGAAGTTAAAATTAATGCATATATATAGAATCTAGAAAAATGGTACAGGTGAACCTATTTGCTGGGCAGGAATGGAGATTCAGGAGGAGAGAATCCATCCCCCCTTCTCATTTCTTCCCAGGTGAGGAAATGGGAAGGGGGGATGGATTGGGAATGGACATATATACACACTACCATGTGTGAAATAGACAGCTAGTGGGGCAAAGCTACTGTATCGCAGAGGAGCTCAGCGTGTGCTCTGTGATGACCTAGAGGAGAGTGGGATGGGGTGGGGGTGGGAGTGAGGTTCATGAGGGAGGGGATATATGTGTGCATATGGCTGATTCCTTCATTGTACAGCAGAAACACTGTAAAACAATTATACTCCAATTAAAGTTTTAAAAAGGTAATATACCAATCAGGGTATATTAGTTTTGACAAATGCATCACTATAACATGAAACAATGGATGAGAGATTTGTAGGAACCCTCTGTACTACCTCTGCAATTTTTCTGTAGATCTAAAATTATTCCAAAATTGAAAATTGATTTTTATGCAGAGTTTTAAACATTTTTTCATACATGGAAAAGATTAGTTTCTTACATTGTCAGTAAATATAAATTTTACTGTTTCTAATTAATATAAAATCTAAAAGTTGTTCTTGATTGTTAAAGCAACTGCCTAATAAATTGTAATATTTGCTGATGTTTTGAAATGAAACTATAGTTATGATAATAATAGTATGCATTTATAGCAGTGACTTAAACACAATAAAAATAGTACTTGACTTAAACTATGTAAACTTTTACATAATGATTGTCAATGTGATTTTTGTGCTTGGATATCTTTTGTGATGTCATAAATATAAAATTTTATTTGCTAATTGAATATCCTTTAGTTATCAAAATTGATGCCAAAACAAGAATACAGAAGATATGATTTCAATAATATTGCAATACTTAGTGTAAAATACTTTTTGTAGAATATTGTATCAATTATAAAGTGCTTTCTAGGTCCCAGTCCTAAAACAATAATAGTGACTTATTGAATGCTTACATTGTGCCTAGCACTGGGCCATGAGTTTTACATCATTATAGCATTCATACACATGACAATAGCAACATCCCCTTTGAAAAAAAGTGTTAGTCGCTCAATCGTGTCCAACTCTTTGCAATCCCGTAGACTGTAGTCTTCTAGACTTCTCCATCCATAGGATTTCCCATCAAGAATACTGGAGTGGGTAGCCATTTCCTCCTCCAGGGGATCTTCGTGGCCCTAGGATTGAACCCAGGTCTCCTGCACTGCAGGCAGATTCTTTACTGTCTGAGCCACCAGGGAAGCCCTTAGGTGAATATTATATTTATCTGGTTTTTACTAGTGTTGAATCTGAGATCTAAAGAGGTTAAGTACTTGACCAAAGTCATACAACTAATAAGAGGTGGGGACAAGACCTGAATCCATGCCTCATCTCTCCAGAGACAAATAGTGACAGCTGGAAGATGATAGAAAGGTCACAGAGCTAGGTGATAAAGGACCTAAGGGCCACCTTAACACTCTTTATGTTCCCACGGTGCCTTATGTCTATGAATACTTTGATCCTTACCACATTTTACGAAGTCTTTAAAGGAGATGCATTTCATTTATTTTGTGATACTTCTAAGGCCATGGACATTGCCTGGAATTGATATCCAATACAATTCCTAGTTAGAGAAAGAAACTACTTCTGTATATATATAGACAAATGTGATTATAAGAGAAAAGTACAGACCTAATTCATCCTGCATCTGTTATCTCCTCCTCCTAAGGCCAGGGGCCATTTAGTCACAGACATTATGAGTGTGATGGTGGCAGTGTGGTGACTGCCTCCACCTTTGACCACGCTCATCTCTCAGTCTACTTGGATGTCTCTTCCACAGGAAACTTCTCCTGATTCTCCAGAACTGGGTCAGATTTCCCTCCTTCTGGACTATCAGAGCACTTTCCATTCTATTTAACTCCCTGTCTGCTTTACTGCCTTACTACTAGGATGAAAGCTTATCAAGTCTTGCTTACCACTATTCTCCTGTCACCTTGCATTATGCCTGAAAGTGAAAGTGGCTCAGTCGTGTCCAACTCTTTGCAACCCCCTTGACTATACAGTCCATGGAATTCTCCAGACCAGAATACTGGAGTGGGTAGCCTTTCCCTTCTCCAGGGGATCTTCCCAACCCAAGAATCGAACTGGAGTCTCCTGCATTGCATGTGGCTTCTTTACGAGCTGAGCCACAAGGGAAGCCCAAGAATACAGGAGTAGGTAGCCTATGCTTTCTTCAGTAGATTTTCCCAACCCAGGAGTCAAACTGGGGTCTCCTGCATTGCTGGTGGATTCTTTACCAACTGAGCTATACTTATGTAATTAATATATATTGGTCAAGACATTCTTGTAGCAAGTTTCGTGTTCTAGGATCTTAAATCAAAATTTTCACAGTCCATTTTCCAGGAAGAGCATGATAGGCCTATAGTTTATTCTTTGCAGCCTTCGCAGATCAAATTCTGTGTTTTCATTTGAGACAAACAAACCAGGCTATTTTCATAAAGGTCAGACAAGGTACAAGTTGTCTTATGATTCAGATACTTTGTCCTATATAGATGGTTATCAGGAAGTGGCCCAGTCGAGTTTGTCAAGGGTCATTTTTGCATTGAATGGAAGTTTTTCAACACTGGAATGATACAGCCACATCCTTGGATTATGTGAATCTCAACTGCACTGCAGTCTTACCTGATATCTGGTAGCAGAGAGAATAAGTTACAGTTTTCTCAGAAGATGGAGGCTGGAGGGTTCTGAAAATAAGACAACTAAAGCCTTGGGAAGCTATTTGTACCAAGATATCTGAGCAGTTCTTAAATATTTTGATCAAGTGTTGACTTTCATCATTAAGATTTTCTCACACAGGGTAATGTGCCATTTGGTATTTAAAGAAGGATTGCTCCACTTCCCCTTTTCACTTCATTAATTTGAGCAGCGATACTCAGAGAGACTTGCTGAACTCACTCCTCAGTGCTGGGAACTGGGTTGTCTCCTGTGAGATGCTCCTCAGGATGCTAGAGGAGGCTTCTGTGCTGCTGTGGCCATCCTTGCTGGTCCTTGGTAAGTGGTGGGGAGACATCTTGGCTCACTGGGAAGACTGAGTCTCTCCATAGGCAAACGCATTTTCTTGGCTGGCTGCTGAAAAAAGATATTTTACTCCCATTTAGAACAGCAGAAAATGAACAAAGGAGAAAGATATCAATTTAATGGAATGATAGGAAAAAAAATTATTTCCAAAAACGTGTTTCTCATTTGCTTTTTAACTGCCTAATTGAAAAATTCCTCTTATGCTCCAAGAAGTGGGCTTGTTTCCCTATGTAAAAAAAAAAAAAACCCTACAATTAGATTTAGTTACCTCTTTAATCACAGATCATGAAGACCTGGAGTAAAAGATGAACTGACTACCTTGTGAAAGGACCATGTTCTGACCATGGGCTGATGTAGAATGATCTGCTGAAAATAGTTATTTCTTTCTCTGTATTAAAAGATCACATCTGTTCTGATGTTTGCAAAGGGCATGAATAGAGAGGAAGTAAGACAGTTTCCCTTTGATTTTTCTTCCCTTCTTCTGTGTTAATTGCTAATATTTATCCAAATGAGACAATGAATCTCTAGCAGTTCAAACTTTGGGAAATAAGGACTAGTCAGTCATTTGTACAATGAATTTTGTTGAACGTGTTTGTCTTGTTCTCAGCTATATCTCCAGGCTCTAATTAAGAAAGGAAGAGTTATTAGTGTGACTGGTGCATTATTATTGTTAGTGTGATTATATTATTAGTGTGACTGGTGACTCAGTAAATAGTGAATGAGTGGCTATATGGGGTATCACACAGTGTTGGGCAATGCAGAGGATACAGAACATGGAGGACATGGCCTCTGTCCTTAAGAACTGACACTCTGATAAGGAAATCAAAGGACGTATGAAAGAGTATCTGACTTGACAATGCAAGAAAAATATTGTGCAATGGGTTATAAGATAATGTTAGATGATAATTAATTATTGCTGATAACCCTGTGTCAGACAGTCTTCTAAGAATATCTCATATTAATGTATATAATTCCTTAACAATCGAAGAGCTGGAACTGCTGTAAATCCTGTTTTATGGGTGAGGAAACTAAGGCAAAGAGATGACGTCTTGCCTTAAGTTTCACGCACCAGTTAAGTGGCAGAGTCAGGATCCAAACCTCTAATCCGACGGTGTAGTTATGCTTTTAACCACTCCCTATACTGCATGCCCAGTTGAGGGTTTCATGCGAACTCGAATGGGAGGGGTTCTACGTCAACGAAAAGTGACGGTGCTGTGGCTTAGATGTATCTCAGAGGGTTTCGTGAAAGAGGTGGAATTTCATCTGGGCTTTAACGCATGGGTGTAGCTTGCTTTTGCTTCATATTGAGAGAGGAGAATAACACTCCGGGCAAGAAGATAGCAAAGCTAAGCCTCAGTAGCAGCCGTAGTTATGTTAAAAAATAATTATAGCAACCCTTAACTGACGACTTACTAATTTAACTCCTTAAAACAAGGCCACGAGGTCACTTTGATGGTCCTCACTTTACAGATGGAGAAATTAAGCCTTGGAGTTTTTATGTAGCTTGCCCAGGGTCACACAGCTAAAACTCAAACCTGTTTCCACCTGAGTCTGCAGCCTGAGACTCCAGCCGTGGCAGTACCTTGTTTCTCCAGGGTGCGTGGAACTGGGCAAGTTTTTTCTCCTTTTGGGTGGAAGTTGAAAATGGTCAGGTGGGCTCTCAGGGTGAAACGGTCTGGGACTCATCGCCTGGCGCTGACACCTGACTCTTCACTCTCTTGCAGCAGCTCCGGTCAGTGGGCCACTTGGTAAGTCCTCCTTTTCCTTCCTCTTTTACGTTTCTGGATGTCCTAACAGCCATCCTGTATCTCAGCTATTTGTCAAATGGGGCCTTGTTGTGCCCGCATCCCTTTCTTGAAGACTACGGGCAGGTAAAAACGCATCTTAGGACTCTGACCCTAAGAATTTTGGGGTCACACTCCCGGACCAAACCTGCTGTTGCGCTGGGTGACCTTGGAGGAGGACCTGGGATATATGCCATGGAATTCAAGGAGAAAGTGTGTCCCCATCTAATGTGGGATTCTAGCTGATCTGACAGAATGCATAGAGTCCTGGGGAGGGGGGAGAATAGAAATAAACCATTACCTCAGTGGGGGAGGTTGAGGCACACACAACTTGCCGGCTTCTCCATACTCCCCCAGCTTGACAGATCAGCTGCACGCTCATGCTCACCTCTGTGAGTCCATGGACTGCAACCCGCTAGGCTCCTCTGTCTATGGGGTTTCCCAGGCAAGAATACTGGAGTGGGTTGCCACTTCATCCTCCAGGGGTTCTTCCCCACCCAGGGATCAAAGCCCATGGCTCCTGCATTGGCAGGCGGATTGTTTACCACGAGTCACCTGGGAAGCCCCTGGCAAATCACTGCCCCTAAGCAAGTACAACCAACTCACCCCAAACTTCAGCATTCTTTGTAGACATTTCTCTGTTAACAAGCTCTATCCTACTACTTAGCAGAACGTCCAGGCCTCTTTTGGGAGCTGTTTCCAGGAATTTTGGCAGTCCCTGAGGATTCATTCAAATCTCCTCTATCCAGGGAGCTGATTATGGTCAGTCAACTCCAGTCAGCGGGAGCCACTGCCCCTTGATGCACAGCGTCCTGTGAAACTTCCCAGAAGAGTCTCCCCCTCAGTGCTGTGGATACAGACTTTTTCCCACAAAAAACTGGGAGGAGAACATAACTTGACAAGCCTTTGTTAAAAGTTCTATGGTGGCGAAATAAAATACAGAGAGTGTCAGCTAATAGACGTGGGTAATCTCAGAATCCATTGCCTCCGTTGCAACCTCAGAAAAACCCTGACAAGATGTGTCTCCTCCTGGCCACAGGGCTGCCTGTATGTAGCAGGAGCAGCTTACTTGGTGTGGCAAGGAATGAAGCTGTGTCCACCAAAGGAAGTTTTCCCTTCTCCCTAGAACAAGACCCACTGCCCAAGTCTCTGTTTCCCCAATCCCAGGTTCTTCCCAGGAATATGGATAATGCAGATTCCTATTCTCTTCAAGAGAAACACAGTCCTGTACCTGCTGGGAACATACATATCTGTACAAACCTCTAAAGAAAGAGAGAGGAAAAAGGTCTGCAGATACACATGAATGTTTATATAATCAAACAGAACTCTTAGTTTTCTTGTTTAAAACAAGCATTCAGGTGACTCTACAGTTTTTTCCCCCAGAGTATTTTCATCACAGTTGGGTATAATTCTAAGGTGTATTTGGGCACTTCTTACAGAAAAAGTTGAGAATAGGTAGTCTCAAGTCTTCCCTGGTGGCTCAGCAGGAAAAAAAAAAAAATCCACCTGCAATGCAGGAGCTTCAGGAGATGTGGGTTCAATCCCTGGGTCAGGAAAGTCCCCTGGAGGAGGACAGGCAACCCACTCCAGTGTTCTTGCCTAGAGAATCCCATGGACAGAGGAGCCTAGAGGGCTATAGTCCATAGGGTCACACAGAGTCAGACACAGCTGAAGCGACGTAGCACTCATGCATGAAAAGTCTCAAGCTTTAAAATAGTAATTGCTTATACACCCTTAAATACAGATGGTCCTCCTTATCTGAGTATGAAATGTACTAAGACAAAAACACACTTAAGGGATTCCACTTACAATTTTATGGTAAATTGCATATCCTCAACATTCAGATATTATTTTTGAAAAAAATATAATATAAATGGAAATAATGTACTTTGTTTTCTACATCACAGAATTTAAATTACCATAGGCAATTTGTAGAACAAAGCATGAAGCAAATAGTGATTTTTTTTTTTTTTGGGTATGTGATCGCAGTCACCGCTTCAGGCATCATGACTGTGTACAAGGCAGGAAAGCCAGGGGAGGGAGGAGTAGGAAGCTGAAAGTGCTGAGGAGCTCCCCTGCTATGCTTCTCTCCCTTCATCATAAGGAACAGCCTTTCCCCAGAAGCCTCGCCCCTTGGTTCAGTCCTAGCTTTATTCTTCTGCCACCTCCTTACTCAGGACTGTGTCACATGGCTGGGCAGTTAGTGCTTCCGTTTTTCACACTTATTGGCGGGCAACAGGCTCAACAGATGGGCACTGGGACTAACTTTCAGAAGCCAAACAAGTGTTGTCCCTATCACGATTGTCCCTCGTCAGTTGCTAACAGAACTTGCTCGACCACACATGTCAATGACCTTGGAGGCATCAGAGCAGTGGTCTCGCAGAACGTTTACCACCTTCACGAGTTACTGCATCTTTGACAGAACCTGAAGTGTCACTTTAACAATCAATTTTCATTGTATGTACCATGAAAGATTAGCCTATCAAAGCATTGTTCTGGCTAGATAGTAGCATTAAAAGAGTGGGAAAGTTTGACTGAATGCTTGTCAATAATTTGGTTTGCAATGACTTTTATTATGTCAAAGATGGAAACTGTTTTTTTCTACCCTCGTATGTTTATAATGGAGGATTGCAAATTAAACTGACAGAAGACAGATTGGAAAGATAAAAGGAAAATTTTTATTCAAAACTTCAGGAGCACATAGAAAAATATAACCTAAGGAAGCATTAAAATTCAGGAGTTATGTAATATCTGGATTGGAAAGAAGGGGAGAAGGACAAGAAGGTCACTTTATTGTTGCTGTTCAGTCAGTCATGTCCAACCCTTTGCGACCCCATGGACTGCAGCACACTAGGCTTCCCTGACCTTCACCATCTCCCAGATTTTGCTCAAGCTCATGTCCATTGAGCCAGGGATGCCACCCAGCCACCTCATCCTCTGCCGCTCCCTTCTCCTCCTGCCCTCAACCGTTCCCAGCATCAGGCAGGGTGTTTTCCAATGAGTCAGCTCTTTGCATCAGGTGGCTTCAGTATCACTGCTTCCAGTGGATATTCAGGGTTATTTCCTTTAGGATTGACTGGAAGGCCACTTACTGGAAAACAAATAAGTTTTAGGAAAGATAAATAGGCCCTTAAAAGAACAGATGGGAGCTAAGCTAGTTTTGTCACAATGACTGTTTAGGTGTGGTGTCGACTTTCAGTATCTGGTGATAAGAGCTGATCATTTATATGCTCCTGGGGAGGTGATTTATCACAATTGAACTGTTTTCAGTGGCTTTGCTTTTAGGCAGATAAGGGAATTCAGAATAAAAATGCACAAATAAAATCTTTTATCTTATGCCCTCATTTCAGAATAATTTTTATGCCACAGTTGTACCTTCACCCTTCACTTACTAACTCTCACAACCTTGAAACTACAAAACTTAGAAAATAAACATTCAGAGAAGAAAGAACCACAATAATAACTGTGGGAAAGTAAAGTTAAAATAAAATCTACCAACCCAGAAATCCTCTCCACAAAGATAAGAAAGAAAGCAAATGCTTTTAGTACTAAATAAGCATTCAATTGAATCCCTTATGATTATACAGTGGAAATGAGAAATGGGTTTAAGGGACTAGATCTGATAGACAGAGTGTCTGGTGAACTATGGACAGAGGTTTGTGATACAGTACAGGAGACAGGGATCAAGACCATCCCCAAGGAAAAAAAATTGCACAAAAGCAAAATGGCTGTCTGAGGAGGCCTTACAAATAACTGTGAAGAGAGAATCCAAAAGCAAAGGAGAAAAGGAAAGATATTCCCATTTGAATGCAGAGTTCCAAAGACTAGCAAGAAGAGATAAGAAAACTTTCCTCAGTGATCAGTGCTTTGGAAAAGGAAATGGCACCCCACTCCAGTGTTCTTGCCTGGAGAATCCCTGGGATGGAGAAGCCTGGCGGGCTGCCATCTATGGGGTCACCTAGAGTCGGACACAACTGAAGCGACTTAACAGCAGCGGCGGTGATCAGTGCAAAGAAATAGAGGAAAACAATAGGATGGGAAAGACTAGAGATCGCTTCAAGAAAATTAGAGACACCAAGGGAGCGTTTCATGCAAA
Source organism: Antilocapra americana (assembly GCA_007570785.1). Lineage (NCBI taxonomy): Eukaryota > Metazoa > Chordata > Mammalia > Artiodactyla > Antilocapridae > Antilocapra > Antilocapra americana. The sequence continues at coordinate 860,971 of ML664227.1, forward strand.
GATGGGCACAATAAAGGACAGAAATGGTATGACCTAACAGAAGCAGAAGACATTAAGAAGAGGTGGCAAGAATACACAGAAGAACTGTACAAAAAAGATCTTCACTGTTATGGCCCTTTAATGGGCTGAGGCTTGGGGGTGCAGAGTCGACGATAAGAAAGTAAAGGAAAGAAAAAGAGGCCAATATCCCCTAGTTTACGCAAAGAATCAGTAAAACCTCTGACACGAGGTTTGCGTCACTTCACGTTAGGCACAGGGCGCCCTCGCATGGGGGACTTGAAAGCCCGGGCAGCTTAGTGAGCTCAACGGACCTTTGCACTCTATGGGACTGGCCAGAAGGAGAGAAATAGAGAAAAAGGGAGAGGGAGAGAAGAGGTGAGACGTGGGGACCAAGGCTCTGATGGAGCAAAGGCGTTTATTCAACATAATGTTGGCATATATATACTGTCTTAAGATCAAGAATCGTACAGCACATCCAGGAAACATAAGGCTAGAATCCAACTCAAAGAGAGGGGGTTGCAAAACTCACTTTCCATAACAGAAAGTGAGGAAGGCTATAATTAGTTACTTTTACTTTAAGAATGTATGCATTCCTTTTGTCCCTGGGAGAAGTATGCCTCTCCACTCCTCTCTGAATATTCAGGGATTAATAAGGGACATCAGGAAACAGCACACAGGATGCCTCCTGCCAAATGTTCCCTGACACTTCATGACCCAGATAATCACGATGGTGTGATCACTCACCTAGAGCCAGACATGCTGGAATGTGAAGACAAGTGGGCCTAAAGCTCAACATTCAGAAAACTAAGATCATGGCATCCGGTCACATCACTTCATGGCAAATAGATGGGGAAACAGTGTCAGGCTTTATTCTGGGGGGCTCCAAAATCACTGTAGATGGTGACTGCAGCCTGAAATTAAAAGACACTCCTTGAAAGGAAAGTTATGACCAATCTGAACAGTGCATTAAAAAGCAGAGACATTACTTTGCCAACAAAGGTTCGTCTAGTCAAGGCTATGGTTTTTTCCAGTGGTCATGTTTGGATATGAGAGTTGGACTGACAAGAAAGCTGAATGCAGAAGAATTGATGGTTTTGAACTGTGGTGTTGGAGAAGACTCTTGAGAGTCCCTTGGACTGAAAGGAGATCAAACCAGTCCATCCTAACAGAGATCAGTCCTGGGTGTTCATTGGAAGGACTGATGTTGAGGCTGAAACTCCAATCCTTTGGCTACCTGATGGGAAAAGCTGACTCATTGGAAAAGACCCTGATGCGGGGAAAGATTGAAGGCAGGAGGAGAAGGGGATGACAGAGGATGAGATGGTTGGATGGCATCACCAACTCAATGGACATGAATTTGAATAAACTCTGGGAGTTGGTGATGGACAGGGAGGCCTGGCATGCTGCAGTCCATGGGGTTGCAAAGAGTTGGACACGACTGAGCAATTGAACTGAACTGAACTGAACTGAACTGAAGCATTAAAGCAGAATACAATGCCCATCACAGGCAATACACCAAGAGATTGCAAAGATAGAAAGGGATCTCTCATGCTTGTGTGGCCAAAGGGGTTCAGCCCATTACATCCATGTTTTCAAGATTAAACAATAATTAGTTTTCAAGCAGGAGGACTTGACAGCACTTTTTGCCACATATTTAGTGTCAGTCGCTCTGTTGTGTCTGACTCTTTGAGACCCCATAGACTGCAGCCCACCAAGCTCCTCTGTCCATGGAATTCTCCAGGTAAAGATACTGTAGTGGGTATCCATTCCCTTCTCCAGAGGATCTTCCTGACCGAGGCATAAAACCCGAGTCTCCTGTATTTCAGGAGGATTATTTACCTTCTGAGCCACCGGGGAAATCCAGTTTATCACATTAGTTTTCTTTTATCCAGAGGAGAAATAACTGTTTCATATATTTATGTAGGGGACTTTCCAAGTGGCTCAGTACGTAAAGTATCCGCCTTGGATGCCGGAGATGTGGGTTCAATCAGGAAGATCTTCCTAGATCAGGAAGATCCCCTGGAGGAGGGCATGCTAACCCATTCCAGTATTCTTGCCTGGAGAATCCCATAGACAGAGGAGCCTGCCAGGCTACAGTCCATAAGGTCACACAGAGTCAGACACGACTGAAGCAACTTAGCACAGACGTATCTTTAGGTAAGTCTGGAGGTACTCTTGCGTAGTGGAGCAAGGTACACACCAAAGGTAAACTCTTACCCTTCATGGTAATGGGGAGTCAGGAGCCAGAGGAACTGTCTCCCTACATATCTGTATTTCAGAAAGATGGCTCCTTCTTGAGAAAGATGGTTCTGAGTTGTGAGACAGGCAAGATATCTTTTTAGCAATTATAAAGATTCACATACATCTGAAAGACATTGTGAAGAAAAAAAAAGAGAGAGAGAGAGGAGTTGCTTCTCCTACTTTCAACAGCAAGAAAGAAACCTCTTCTGTTTCATTTGTATTTACCCTGGCATTCTCCAGCTTCTGTCCATCAATAATTCAAAGATCTTAAGGCTTGATTTTATGCAGGGCCCACATTTTATCTTCATGAAAGAGTATCTTTGAGGTGTGGGGATTGAGAAGCACCTAGTTCCCACACTCATACCCTTTGTAGTTATTTCAGGGTAATCCACACTTCAGACAACAGCCTGCTCATTCCAGCCCTACCTACTTCTTGTTGGTAAAAATACTATTTAGACCCTTTTCCATAACAGCAGAATTGACCCCAATTTCCTACACTTCCTCCCTCTATAACCCCCTCATCCCACTTTGTGGCCTTGACACACAAATGCTCATCTTAGAGAAATGAGTGTAACATGAAGAGTCCAGGTGGGAGGGAGCCCAGGAGGAATCTACTCGAGGATGTGGCCTGTTGGATAAGGTAGGAGGGTTGGCACTTCTCCCACCACTGATCTCCCATGCTGAGCAGGTCCTGCTGGGGCTGCCCTCTGAAAGGCCAGTATTCTCCTGTAGACCACAGAGCTGCTGCTGACACTCTTGGGTAAGATGAACAGCCAGCAAATTTGAAACCTGGGGAAACAGCAGATCGGCCACAGGTTCTTTCAGAGATTCTCCAAAGCCAGGTCTTCTGGTCAATCTACACAAACCACCCGGGTGGGGATGCAGGCACCTTCACCCCAGGCTTATTTCTCTTCTGTCCAGCTACTGTGCACAAATCCCTGATTTCCGTCCAGCCTCCGTGGACCACTGTCTTCCGTGGAGAGAGAGTGAATCTGACTTGCAATGGATTTCACTTCTACACACAAGAGAAATTACAAGGCTACCGTTGGTTCTCTGGGAGAGCACGTCCACGTGAAACTCCAGGAAATACCCTTGAGGTTCGTGATTCTGGACACTACAGATGCCAGGCCCCAGGCTCACTCCCAAGTAACCCTGTGCACTTGATCTTTTCTTCAGGTGAGAAAGTAGGTGAATTAGTGAAAACTTGGGAAGCGGTTTCAGTACATCTTAGCTCCCTGGATTTTCCAAGGAAAGTCTTCATTCTACTCTAAGCCTTGACCTTTCAGTTTCACGTCCTCCCTCCCTCATTGTCTATAGGTGGCTTTCAAACGACTATTGACATCAGAGTTTAAACATCTAACATTAATCAGCAGACATCTTGCACACTTACATAATTAAAGGAAGGAGTTAGTTTTAGGGGATTCAGAAGTGAAGCTGTCTTAGGTCCTGTCTTTGATGGCATTATAGCCTCCTTTGGGAGAAATCTCATCTACATGAATGCACTGAGCACAAAATAGAAAGTAAGAAGTGCCTTAAAGCAAGAATTCAGAGGCGGAAAATCTCCAGCCTCAGGCCTCGTGTCCTCACCTGTCTTAGGATCTGTCCCTTCTCCACAACTTTTCTCTCTAACTGGCACACATATCTCTTCGTCCAGCTTTTCCTATTCCAAAGATCTTCATTGAGAGCAGTGGTCCCCAACCTTTTTGGCATCAGGCACCATTTCAGTAGAAGATAACTTTTCCACGGAGTAGGGAGTAAGGGGATGGTTTGGGGATGAGTCAAGTGTAGTGGGGTTCACCCTCCTATGAGAATCTAATGCTGCTGCTGATCTGACAGGAAGTGGAGCTCCGGTGGTAATATGAGCAATAGGGAGCAGCTGTAAATGCAGGTGAAGTTTCGCTTGCTCGCCTGCTGTGCAGTTTGGTTCCTAACAGGCCACTTTCCATGGTCTGCATGTTGGGGACCCCTGGGTTGATCATTCCCCAGGCACTGGTTGGTAGGATCAGGCTTTCACTGCTGTCATCTCAGAGAGAAAGGGTAGAACTTGCCTCTAATCAGAATCTGTAGAGCATGAGAGTTTCGTGAGAGGGCCACATTTACTGTCTCTCGACCCTGGATTGGTGTCTATGACCACAAACCCTCTGCATAGCGCACTTCAATGCACTGTACCACTTCCTAGAGTATATCTCCAAAAACACCTTTGATAACTCCTGTTATTTAGTCAGCAGGTTGGTGCTGATCTTTGCTGTATTCAACGATGTCAGAGACTTTGGTCATGTCTCTCAGCTTTTCCTCTCCATGTTGGAATCCTTTTATTTTTGAATCTGTCCTTGAATGATTAAATAGATGTATCTAGGATTTATTTAGGAATTGTATCTGAAGCAAGTCACACTATTTGGAAGGAGATGAATGAGCTTGGATCAGGAGACTAAATCCTGGGGAAGGAAAAGGAAGAAAAGAAAAACTCTGCAGTTCAGGAGACTCAGAAGAAAGAGAGCCTGAATGACAGTGTCTTATCTTTGTGTGATTTCCAGCCTCCCTCATCCTCCAGGTGCCATATTCTGTGTTTGAAGGTGATGAGCTGGTTCTGAGATGCCAGAACAGGGCGAGAGAGAAACTGGCGGTCGTGAAGTATACTTGGAACGGAAAAATTATTTCTGGTTCTGATGAAAGCGTGGCTCTTTCGATACCAAAAGCAAGTTTAAATAACAGCGGCTGTTACCAATGCATTGCATTCTTGGAAAATGCTTATGTATTGAAATCAAGTCAGACAAATATTCAAATTCAAGGTAAACCCTTCATTTTATACAAATTTCCTTAGTGGTGTCAGAGCGGGGTAAACTGGGCACCTGAGTGGGGATCTATATAAGTAGTGTTTCTGTCTGTTTATTGATTTGTTTTGGTGCGCCTTGTGGGATCTTCTTAGTTCCCCGATCAGGATCAAAACAGGGCTCTCGGCAGTGAAAGCACAGTGGCCTAACAACCAGACCTCCAGGAAATTCCCTGTATAAGTTGATATCATAGCAAATGTTGGATAAATTTGTGACCTAAGTCCTCTAAGAGGTAGAGCAAGTGGAGTAATTTAACTTAAATAGTCCTGGGAAAGAAAAATGTAGTAGAGGGGCCAATAAATTTGTCTTGGATGTCTGAAGTTTTCTGGAACCAAGAATCCAAACCTGCCTCATACTGAGAGCTTGGTTTCCCTCTTCTCTCTAGAACTATTTTCACTTCCAAAGCTGGAAGTCACAGATTCCCACCCTATCGAGGGGAATCCTGTCAAGCTGAGCTGTGGGACACAGCTTCCGCTGGAGCGGCTGGACACTCGGCTCCACTTCGGGTTCTTCAGAGACAATGGGGTCATGATCTCAAACTGGAGCGCGTCCCCCGACCTCCAGATGACAACCATTTGGAGAGAAGACTCAGGATCATACTGGTGTGGCGCTGAGACAGTGACCCGTGGCATCCACAAACGCAGCCTCCCGCTTCGGATTGACGTGCAGAGTGAGTGTTGGAGGGCCAGGCTGTGATGTCTCCCCTGGCTGCTCCGTCTGGCCCCTTGGGGGTAGGGACTGCCCAACACAGATGGATTTTGTCAGCCTGACAGAGGCTCCAGGCTTAGCTCTCATGATAAAAGAAACACAGGATTTTGCTTCCATCTATATTCCTCTAAAAAACTTAGCCTTTCTTTAAAATTCCAGCACCTTGAAATGACAGAGGTGATTCATGGAGGTAGATACAGAATTGGGGAAAATGAAATGAAAACAAGAAGCTAAAAGCTTTGCTACTGAATCACCAGATTCTAGGATGTCAGGTCTTTGGGGAAACTGTTTAGAAAACACATAACCACAGAGGTAGACCTCAACTGGCAACAGCAAACAGTGTGATGTGTAAAGTGGAAGAGGAGGACGTACATGCATAGGGAGATAAACACAGTAGATGTTGGCTTGTCTTAAGTACCAAAGCAGGACTGGTGGAAATGGATGTAGTCCAGGCCAATGAAATGAAAGCAATTATTGCTATTACCTCTCTGGGATCAAAATAATTCAGACTGACAACTAGGACATGACACAAAACCCAAACGCTTTCCCAAGGAGAGCCAATTTTTCTCTCCTGGAGCCGGTGTATCAGGATGGAAAGGTTATTACATTGAGTGATGCTCTAGGTCTGAAATCTGCAGTCTCTGGGCTACAGGGCTAGCACATGCAAAAGAGTACATCTTCAAGTCCCATAAAAAGTGCCCCGGTCCAACAACAGCCCCATCCTCCTCTCATCATGCCCTCCCCTGTCATCTTGTGTTCACACAGGAATCCCTGTGTCTGGAGTGTTCCTGGAGACCCAGCCCCAGGAGGACCATGTGGTTGAAGGGGAGATGCTGGTCCTCGTCTGCTCTGTGGCCAAAGGCACTGGGAACACCACATTCTCTTGGCACAGAGAGGACACGAGGGAGAGTCTGGGGCAGAAAAGTCAGCGCTCCCAGAGAGCTGAGCTGGAGATCCCCGTTACTGGGGAGAGCCATGCTGGAAGCTACTACTGCACAGCTGACAATGGCTACGGCCTCATCCAGAGCGAGGCAGTAAACATCACCGTGAGAAGTAAGTTTTAATCCCCATTGATCTTATTTATTCTCATATTTCTCAAATTAGGGGTGGACATAGCCAACACGATCTTTATGATTCTCCTTTTTAAATTTCATTTCCACTTTGCCATCTTCCAAGGTGATAGACATTTTCTTCCATTAAATATCAATAATTCATGTTGTAAGGAGGTACTCCAGTGAGCTCCTGCTGTCCAGGAGCCATTTCACCCCTTGGGGATGATTTTGTGTGCCTTTATGCTGATCCATTGTTTTGTTGCTCTCCAAGAACAGCCTTGTGTCATTAGTAGTGTTTTAGAGTAGGGCATAGCTCCACCATCCTAAGTGTCAACTATACTCTCCTTTCGGTAAATCATCCCACAGGACCAAAGATCTAAGGCATCATTTTACTCTGTTACTGAGGGTCTAAGAGTATCTTAGTACCAAATGGCATGCAAGTTAAGAAACTTACAAGCGCCAAGAGTGAATACAGAGCCCCTTTATGTCCATAGCGGAGATAAGCCTTCCTTCAGGATTGCACAGTCCTAACTTATACCTTTCTCTCCCTTCATCTATCTCCAGGGAGTCATATAAAGTCAAGCCAACTTCCCACTCAGCTGCTCTGGCACTGAAGAAATGATTCCTATGGGGCTTCAATGCAGGCTCTACTTCAGGTTCACTTGCATCCTGGGCTAGCCAATACAGCTAACTTTTATGGAGGAACTAAGGGAAAGCAAAGATTTTCCTGCTTTCCTTTATATTTAAACCCCTTAAAGAGCTATCTCTACTGACTGTCTTCACTTCTATTTTCTCTCAGACCCAACACTATCAGGCTTTCCTCACTCCAATAAGTACTGTTATACCTATTCGTCAGATGCTCCTTTTAAGTTTTCGTTACTGGATCTTCATCACATTTTTCCCTGGAGTAGGAAATGGCACCGTGCTCTGGTATTCTTGCCAGGAAAATCCCATGGGCCCAGGATCTTGGTGGGCTACAGCCCATGGGATCACACAGAGTCAGACACAACTGAACAACTGGGCATATCACATTTTTAATGATTATATTTTGGGAAATCCTCCCAAGACTCTATCTTTCCCTACTCTCTGCATCCATTCTCTAGATCATCTCACCCAATCCTGTGACTTTAAACACAATTAAAACGTGTATATACCTGTGACTCTCAATCTACAGCCTAGATCTCTAGTCTGAACCCAAAACCCATATATTCAAGTACTCAACTACTTCACAGGATTGGCTAATTGGCATCTTAAACTTAATTCATTCAAAACCAGATCTGTGATTTTTCACCCTAATATGTGCCTGCTTAAGCTTTCACTTGGTATGTATAAAACTCCATTCTCTTAGTTGTCCAGGCCAAAAAGCCAGGAGTCATTCTAGATCCTCCACCTCGAATCTACCTGCAAGTCCGATAGCTCTGCCTTCAAAATATCCCCAGAACATGACTAATGCCCCCCACATCCACTCCTACCACCTGATCCAAGCCACCTGGATGATTGCAATAATACTGTTCTTCTGCTTCATCTATGGTTCTACACAGCCTGTTCCCAACACAGCCTCAGAAGGAACTCTAAGTCATAAATCAGATCGTGTTTCTCCTCTGCCCGTGGCTTCCGATCTCCTTCAGAGAGAGAACCAATGTCCTCTCAACATCCCACCAGGTCCTGGTGATGGCTGGTCCTGCCACTGTGATCTAACAGCTCCCCACTCCCCTTCTCCAGCTGAGCCACCAGGGCCCCTGTCTCTTCTTCAAACTTTTCGGTCACACGGCACCACAGGGCCCTTGCAGTCTCTTCCCTGATGTCCTCCTGCCCATCCCCTCGCTTCCTTCAGGCTCTACTCACCTTCCCGAGGAGCCCCTCCCAGCCGCGCTCTACAATGTAGCAGCCCCCTCCCTCTGCTGGTCCTTCTTGAGTCTTCCTTGCCTCAGTGTCACCAACTCCCGCAACATGGAGTCTTTGCTGTCTCCTTCCACGCCTCCCATGGGGGCTTCCGGGTGGCTCAGATGGTAAAGAACCCACCTGCAATGCAGGAGACCTGGGTTTGGTCCCTGAGTTGGGAAGATCTCCTGGAGATGAGAATGGCAACCATACCAGTATTCTTGCCTGGAGAATCCCCCAGGACAGAAAGCCTGGCGGGCTATAGTTCATGGGGTCACAAAGAGTCGGACATGACTGAGTGACTGGCCCTTTCAGCACTTCATACACCTCCGATAGGAGCTTCATGAAGGTAGAGCTCTATTTTGACCATTTGTTATCACAGTGCCTCTTCTACTGCTCAGCTCATAATCAGCATTCAGTAAATATTTGCCGAGTGAATATATTTTGCATATATCACTTTTGCTTATCATAGTAATAATCCTAGAAACGAAAGATATCGTTATCTTCATTCTACAGAAAAGGAGAGTGAAACTCAAAAAAGGTTTGCTGATTTGCATTAGGTCACAAAGCTTCTACCTAGCAGCCTGGATTTGAACCTCAATACAACCTTTTAGCTCAGAGAGAGAAACCATTGTCAAAGTTCTTTGAAGAAGTACCACTGTCCACCGTGCTAAATAAGCAGAGGACTGAGCTGTTTATATAAAACCAGTCAGCCCTGACTGAGCCATAAAGCTCAACAGTTTGGTGAGAGGCTCTGGGAAAGGGTTGCTATGCTAATGGCACAGCCGCTCTACAATTTTCCCTTCAACTCCCTAGAGGCATGTCCCGTGATCAAACAGGGCCTTCCCAGGTCAGGGGAACTGACATGTCTTCCCCCAGATAGGTGCCACAGGAGGGTCTGCCTCTCACCCTCAAAATTTCTTGAACAGTAATATTAGGTATAATTCCCAGCAGGGAAGGGCAGGGACTAAACTTGAAATACCATTAAAATGACATTTTAAGAATCAGGTAGGCGAAGGGAAAAAGAGATTAGCAAAGCTGAAAGCTGCCCAAAGACACCCTCTGAAGAGTCTTGAAAGCCCTAGAATCCAGAGTGGCACTGAGGGTAAGAGCATTGCTTCTCCAGGAAGGCTTTTTTTTTTTCTTTTTTGCTAATTGATTTTCCTTTCAATTTTATTGTAGTATAGTTGATTTACAATGTTGTTAGTTTCAGGTGTATGGCAAAATGAATCTGCTATACATACACATATATCCATTCTTTTTAAGATTCTTTCCCCATAAAGGTCATTATGCAGTATTGAGCTATATATGGAGTATTGAGCTATATCCTGTGCTATATAGGGTTTCCTGGTGGCCCAAATGGTAAAGAATCCGCCTGCAATACAGAAGACCCAGATTTGATCTCTGTGCTGGGAAGATCCCTTGGAGAAGGGAATGGCAACCCACTCCAATATTCTTGCCTGGAAAATTCCATGAACAGAGGAGCCTGGAGAGCTACAGTCCATGGAGTCGTGAGAGTCAGACATAGCTGAGCAACTAACAATTACCCTGTGCTGTGCAGTAGGTCCTTATTAGTGATCGGTTTTGTGTGTAGTAGCGAATATATGGGAGGGCATGGCAACCCACTCCAGTGTTCTTGCCTGGAGAATCTGCAAGGACAGAAGAACCTGGTGGTCTCCAGTCCACAGCGTCACAAGGAGTCAGGCACGATTGAAGCAACTCAGCATGCATGCACACTGTGCATATATCAATCCCAAACTTCTAAATTCATCCCCGGTAACCATAAGTTTGTTTTGTATTCTTGTGCTTAGTCGCTCAGTCATGTTTGACTCTGCAATTCCGTGGACCATAGCCCACCAGGCTCCTCTGTCCATGGGATTCTCCAGGCAAGAATACTGGAGAGGGTAGCCATTCCCTCCTCAAGGGGATCTCCCAGACCCAGGGATCAAACCCGGATCTCCTGCAATGAAAGCAGATACGTTACCATCTGAGCCACCAGGGAAGCCCAAGTTTGTTTTATGCATCTGTAACTATTTCTGTTTTGTAGATAAGTTCATTTGCACCCCTTTTTTTTAGACTCCACATATAAATGATATCATGTGATATTTCTCTGTCTGATTTACCTCACTCAATATGAGTCCAGGAAGACTCTTTTACTGAAAAGTTTACTTACAATCCCTAAAAGAGAATAATTGTGAATCTGTTGGTAATTCACACCTACATGTAAAATTTCTCATCTTTCCTTTTGAATTTTAAGGTCAGCAGAATGAATCAGCGCCCTCTGATACAGGCAGTAAACTGGTTCCTTCACACATGCAATTTCATTTTATTCTCACAACTGCTCTGCAAGGAAACAGATGATCTCAGAGTTTAAGCAGATTTCAAGGATTCAGTTGATGTGCAATAGAACCAGAATGTCTTCTTTTTAATTTGTGGACCTCCTGCAAAATCTCTGTGCTTAGAAATGTCATGTAGCATAGCAAATAGCATAGCAGGATAGAAACTCTGAGATAGCCTGGAGCACTAGCGCCAAGGTAGGCTGTCTTAGCTTGCATTGCTATAACAAGATACGGTAGACAGGGTGACTTTAAGAGCAGGAATTTATTTCTTACAGTTTCAGAGGCTGGAAGTCTGAGATCAGGACTGAAATCAGGATGCTGGCATGGTTAGTTTCTGGAGAGACCCTCTTCCTGGCTTGCAGACTGCTGCCCTCTGGCTGTGTCCTCATGTGACAGAGTAGGGGAGAGGGTGAGAGAGATCTCTGGAATCTCTGTTTTTAAGGGCCCTAATCCCATTATGAAGGACCATTCTCACAGCCTCATCTAAACCGGACTACCTCTCAAAGCCACCATCTCCAAACCCATCACCCTAGGGTTAGAACCACTTCAATTTATGAATTTTGATGGAACACAGTTCAGTCCATAGGATGGGCTGAAGTTGGCTAACAGAGTGCTGTGTGCATGCTCAGTTGTGTCCAACTCTTTGTGACCCCAAGGACTGGAGCCCACTAGGCTCTGCTGTCCAGGGAATAGGCCAGGCAAGAATACTGGAGTGGGTTGCCATTGCCTCCTCCAGGGGATCTTCCCGACCCAGGGAATGCAGCCCGAGTCTCTTGCATCTCCTGTGTTGGCAGGTAGATTCTTTACCATTGCCCCACCTGGTGCTGTGTGAAAGTGAGTCTAATGTGTGAGGGTGTCCCTGAAACTGGTCAAAGGGCCATGAAACTTCTAAGGGTCTAGGGTGTTAGAAAAGGCCCTGATGCTGGGAAATATTGAAAGTAGAATGAGAAGGGGATGACAGATGGTGACATGATTGGATGGCATCACTGACTCAATGGACATGGTTTTGAGCAAGCTCCGGGAGCTGGTGAAGCCTGGAGTGCTGCAGTCCATGGGGTTGCAAAGAGTCAGACATGACTGAGCGACTGTACTGAACTGAGGGCATAATATAAGGGCAATGAATAAGAGATAATACTTCCATGGACATAGCACTTATCATATGTTAAGAACCATTCAAAGCACTTTATTAACATTTTCATCCATCAACAATAGTACTGATATAGTTACCATTATTTCCATTTTACAGATAAGAAAACTGACGAACAGGGAAGATTAAATAAAGGTTGCTGGCCACACAGCTAGTAAAAAGAGGAATCATGATTCTAACCTAACAGCCTAATTTTAGAGTTTATGCCTTCCTTTTTGTTGCTATTCCACTTATAGTGAGATATAATTGACATACAACATCATGTAAGTTTGTAGTATGCAATATAGTGAGTTGCTACATGTATGTATTTCAAATTTATTACCACAAAAAAGTTAGTTAACACATCCATCACCTTACACAGTTGCAATTTTGTGAGTGTATGTGTGATAAGAACTTTTATAATCTACTATCTTCAGTTCAGTTCAGTTCAGTCGCTCAGTCATGTCTGACTCTTTGCAACACCATGAACTGCAGCATGCCAGACCTCCCTGTCCATCACCAACTCACAGAGTTTACTCAAACTCAAGTCCATTGAGTCAGTGATGCCATCCAACCATCTCATCCTCTGTCGTCCCCTTCTTCTCCCACCTTCAATCTTTCCCAGCATCAGCATCTTTTCAAATGAGTCAGCTCTTCGCATCAGGTGGCCAAAGGCTTGGAGGTTCAGCTTCAACATCAGTCCTTCCAATGAACACCCAGGACTGATCTCCTTTAGGATGGACTGGTTGGATCTCCTTGCAGTCCAAGGGACTCTCAAGAGTCTTCTCCAACACCATAGTTCAAAAGCATCAATTCTTCTGCATTCAGCTTTCTTAATAGTCCAACTCTCACACCCATACATGACTACTGGAAAAACCATAGCCTTGACTAGACAGACCTTCGTCAGCAAAGTAATGTCTCTGCTTTCTAACATGCTGTCTAGGTTGGTCTATCTTAGCAACTTTCAAATACATTTACAATATATTCTTAACTGTAATCACCATTGTATAAATCACATCCTCCAAACTTACTCATTTTATAACCAGAAGTTGGTATCCTTTGACCACCTTCACCCATTTCTCCTACCCTCCATCCCCTACCCCTGGCAACCTCCAATTCATTCTCTGTTTTTGTGAGTTTTTTTTTTATTTGAAAGATTCTATATGTAAGTGAGATCATAAAATACTTGTCTTTCCTTGTCTGACTTGTTGCACTTAGCATAATGCCCTCAGGCTTCATTCATGTTGTTGCAAATGGCAGAATTTTCTTTTTTATAGCTGTATAATAGTCTATCATATTCACATTCCATCATGATTGAACAGTGTGTGCTTGTTGTCGTTCAGTCGCTAAGTCATGTCTGACTCTTTTGTCACCCCATGGACTGTAGCATGCCACGCCCCTCTGTCCCTGCCATTCCCTTCTGTAGGGGATCTTCCCGATCTAGAATCGAATGTGTGTCTCCAGCATTGGCTTGTGCTTTGTCACTCAGGCACGTCTGACTCTTTGTGACCATTTGGACTGTAGCCCTGAATTGGCAGGGAGATTCTTTACCACTGAGCCACCAGCGCAACCCCATATATACCACACTTTCTTTGTCTATTCATATATCAATGACATTTAGGTTGCACATATCTTGGTTATTGTAAATAATATTGCAGTAAACATGGGGATGCAGATATCTCTTCGAGATGGTAATTCCATTTTCTTTGGATATATACCCAGAAGTGGGATTACTAGATGATATAATAGTTCTATTTTTTTTTAATTTTATATACTGTTTTTTCCTGGGACTGTACCAATTTACATTCTCGCCAACACTGTACAAAGGTTTTCTTCTCTCCTTGTCCTTACCAACACATTATTTCCTGTTTCTATTTTTTGAAGTTATAGGGAATAAAGTTTATTTTGATGAAAAGTGTAAAGCAAAATTAAAATTGTGTACATTAGTAACATAACTCAACATGCTTAATTTGGTATAAGTGTGACACATTTTCTTGCTTTCCTATGTGTTGCTAAATCACCATAACTTTGTTGTTGTTCAGTCATTAAGTCATGTCTGATTTTGTGACCCCATGGACTGTAGCAAGCCAGGCTTCAATATCTCCCAGAGTTTGCTCAAATTCAAATCCATTGGGTCAGTGATGCTGTCTACTCATCTCATCTCTGCTGACCTCTTCTCCTTTTGCCTTCCATCTTTCCCAGCATCAGGGTCTTTTCCAATAAGTCAGTTGTTTGCATCAGGTGGCCAAAGTATTGGAACGTCAGCTTTAGCATCAGTCTTTCCAGTGACTACTCAGGGCTGATTTCCTTTAGGACTGGCTCTGGTTTGGTCTCCTTGCAGTTCAAGGACACCATAACCTAGACTGCTTTGTTAAATAAGGCATGGAAACTTATTTTTACTCTTTTCCTTATGCTCTGATTTAAAACAATTTTATTAAAACAAAAAGCCATTGTAACAGGTGTGAGGTGCTACCTCACTGTGGTTTTGCTTTGCATTTCCCTGATGATTAGTGATGTTGAACACGTTTTCCTGTGCCTGTTGGCTTTTGCATGTCTTCTTTGTAAAAATGACTATTCAGATCCTTTGTCCATTTTAAAATTATTATTTGAAGGGTTTTTTTTTGGCTATAGAGTTGTGTGACTTCCTCATATTATTACCAAGGACTTTTCCCCTATATTTTCTTCTAGGAGTATTATGGTTTCAGTTCTTAAAGTCTTTAATACATTTCTAGTTAATTTTTGTGAGTGGTTTGAGATGGAGGTCCAGTTTCATTCTTTTGCATGTGAATTAGCAAGTTTCCCCTGCACCATTTTTTCAGCTTATCTTTTCCATTGAGTATTTTTGACTCCTTTGACAAATATGAGTTGATGATGCATTCACAGGGTTGTCTGGAGTTTTGATTCTATTCCACTGGCTCATGTTTCTGTTTTTATGCCAATGCCAATTTGTTTTGGTTGTTCAAACTTTGTTACAGTGTTTGAAATCAGGAAGTGTAGAGCCTCCAGCTTTGTTCTTTTATTGCAGGACTGCTTTAGCTATTTTGTGTCTTTTGTGGTTCCATACAATTTTTTTTTTAATTTCTATAAAAAATTATGTTGGGATTTTGATAGGGGTTGCATTGAATCTGTTTGGCTTCAAAAGCTTTGAACAGTATGGACATTTTAGCAATATTAATTCTTTCAATTCACCAACATGGTGATTTTCTTTCCATATATTTGTGTCTTCATTTTTTTAAACCATATCTTATAGTTTTCAATATACAGATCTTTCATCTCATTGATTAAATTTGCAATCAATAACAACTCTTTTAATGTTTTTGATGCTATTGAAAATAGGATTGTTTTCTTTATTTCTTCTTCAGATAATCCCTTGTTGTATAGAAGTGCAACTGATTTTTGTATTGATATTGTAGTCTACAACTCTGTGAATTAGTTCATTAGATCTAACAGATTTTCTGGGGAGTCCTTATGATTTTTCTTTACATAAGGTCACATCATCTTCAAACAGAGACAGTTTTTCTTATTTCTTTCCAATTTTGAGGCCTTTTATTATTATTATTTTCTTGCCTGATTGCTCTGGCTAGGATTCTAGAACTATGTTGAATAGGAGTGGAGAGAGGGCACCCTGGCCTTGGAGAATGGATCTGATGAAAAAAATCAAAATTCTTCAACAATTTAATCTATTCCTTCTATGAGTTTTTTCCCCCACCTCTTCAAAGCACATAAGACTCAGGCTTCTAGGAGGAAGGAAACCAATGTCATTCCATTGTGGTGTCCCAGTATATTATTTTAATGGAGAACAATATCAGAGTTACTGTTGGTTCAACTACTGCCCTAATCAGTGGAGATATTTGCTTTCTTTCTCAGGCATGTTGCTGTTCCAAGTTAGATTCTGCCAAGTCATTATCATACCATCTTTCCATATGTCTAGGGGAAATTTCCAAATGGCCAAATTACAAGAGTACAGAGTAGATAGACAACTGGTCAGACAGACAGATGTAGTGTGTATGTGCTCAGTCACTCAGTCATGTCCAGCTCTTTTCAACCCCATGTACTATATAGGCCGCCAGGCTCCTCTGTCCAGGGAATTTTCCAGGCAAGAATACTAGAGTGGGTTGCCTTCTACTGAAGGGTTCTTCCTGACCCAGGGATTGAATCCACATCTCTTGTGTTTCCTACATTAGCAGGCAGATTCTTGACCAGTGAGCCACCTGGGAAACCATAGATGTCCCTCCAAATATTAATGTCTGAAGTGAAGTCAGTGGGTCAGTGGTGGGAGCTGGCTTCCTTTTCTCCCCTTTGCCACAGTCCCCTCAGATTCCTGCCTTCCGCCCCTGCGTGGTGAGTCACTTCCTGTCATATGCAAGCTCAGGACTGTGCTGCCCACAGGTGGAAACCTCTTCCTGGGCCACACAGTCCTAGTCCAGTCCTCAAGGGCCCCCACGGGTCCCTATCTTTTAGAGCCCTCCCTTTCCCAGGGCGCAGGACCCCAGCCAGGTCGAGGGAAGTTTCCAGGGCTCCAAGGCACCTCCAGGCTCTAGACCCCTCCCCCCGAAGGCTCACACACACACTTTTTCTGTCCAGGCAGCCCAGGGATTAAAAGAGGCCTCGTCGCGGGAGGAACCACTGGGGGGTCTCTCAGCATTCTCCTGGCTGTGGCCCTGCTGTTTTACTGCTGGCACCAGAGGAAACCAGGTTCGTGTTCTCTCCTACCCTTTGCTAACCTCCACAACCTGTTCCTGCCTCAGAAACCCCATTCACTGCAGCCTTGGAAACTGCCACATTACCATTCTCCACCTCACCATCCCAGTGCTAATAGACAGGCTCACGTGCTTTCTTCAAAAGGAAGTTTTCTTAACAGGTGTCTAGTCTAATTTATGGAGCCTCAGGTAAAAGATGGGGAGGGAATAAACATTTTAATGTAAAGTTTCAAGAACTTCAAATGATTTCCTTGGATAGTTTCTTTGGTCCACACAGACTGGTCCACTAGATACTTCAGCCCATCCTACATCCCCCATAAGTGGACAATCAAATAAAACTGAAAGGCCCTATGAAGAAATGACTGAGAACGGGAGCTGACTAATCTCTATCCTTCTTCCTCAGAGACGTCCTTGAGTCAAAGCCTAGGACCAGCATCTTGTATTCCAATGGCTCCGCTCTCTACAGGTCAGGCTACTGGCTCCCCCTCCACCCAGAGGAGAGAGTTTCTCCCATGTACTATCTGTCGTGCTTCCAAAGCTTTCTAGCTTTAGCCCAGGTCAGGCTAGTTTCAGATGTCAGAAAATCTGGTGTTGGAGACACACACGAAAGCTTTTTCAGCTCTAGTGCAGTTACCCACATGCTTTAACTTTGTGATTTGAGTGCATGCTCAGTCACATCCTACTCTTTGCGACCCCATGGACCGTAGCCCCCCAGGCTCCTCTGTCCATGGAATTCTCCAGGCAAGAATACTGGAGTGGGTAGCCTTTCCCTTCTCCAGGCGATCTTCCCTACCCAGGGATCAAATCCAGGTCTCCTGCATTGCAGGCAGATGCTCTACTGTCTGAGCAACCAGGGAAGCACAACTCTGTGTTTTAACTTAGTTCAACTCAACTCACCAGATCCTTCTGAGCACCTCCTGTGTAGCCTGCACTGGGCTGAATGTACGGAGCTTTGGACCTCTGACCAAAGTGTCCTTAACAAGCCTGAGGTGAAGCCTGAGGTTCTGGGCATAACCACAGATGCTCCTGGAAATCCTCCTATAGCCCCACACTACTCTGCAAGAAAAACAATTTGGTTGTATTTAGTATTTCCTAAGGTATATCAACACAGCCTTGAACCCTAATCAAGTCTCAGATGTTTGCATATTCAACACAGCAATGTGTAGCCCTGACCCCAGCAAGTTATGTGGTTGGTTCAATTCTTTTTCACAAGAATCTGAGACGGCACCCACATTTGAATTGACTCTCTTAGGCAGCGCCAGGGCTTCCCTGGTGGCTCAGTTGGTAAAGAGTCCACCCGCAAGGCAGGTGACCCCAGTTTGATTCCTGGGTTGGCAAGTTCCCCTGGCTGCCCACTCCAGTATTCTTGTGCTTCCCTGGTGGTTCAGATGGGAAAGAATTCACCTGCAATGAGGGAGACCTGGTTTGATCCCTGGGTTAGGAAGAACCCCTGGAGCAGGGCATGGCAACCCACTCAGTATTCTTGCCTGGAGAATCCCCATGGACAGACGAACCTGGCGGGCTACAGTCCATGGGTCCAAAAAACACGACTGGGCACTGCATAGCGCAGCACAGCACACAGCACAGGTAGCACATGTGTGTGGAATATTTGAGAACGAGCTCCCTCTGCTGACACATATCTGCCTTTGTTTTTTTGCAGGAGTCGGCGTTCAGGGAGACGCAATCAGGTGAGGTCTCAGCCTTCCACTTTCCCAAGAATAAAATATGCAGAACTGTGGGGGCTACAAGATTAGGCCAAGTGATTTCTCTTTGCCCCTGGGGCTTGATGCTCCCACTTTCACATTCTTTACAATGGCCATAATTACAGCTTCTTAGAATCCTTCTCATAGTGTAAACAATGGATTTTCGCACATAAATAGATCAGTTTCTTATTTCAAATTTTATCCATTCCACTAAATGGATAATACTAGAAGTTATAGATTTTCTAGGCTGGGACAAAATATTTCTGGTACAAATAGTCTTATAGTTAGATCACATGTTACTATAACTGTATAAAATGATTGTTAGTCCTAGATTTTACAGTAGGGTCTCAGCTTCTAGTAAGCCTCTTTTTGTCCCAAATATGCTTATTTACTCATCAGATTTTACGTTTTTAAGTTTGGTTTGGCACCTATGGTCTTGTTCTTCTATCTGCGCCAGTGTCTTGGTTTTAGGTCATGGTCAGGGTCTTGGATCATGGATTATGTCTAATTGCTTCTTGAATTATCCAGGCAGAATGCTGTGAAGGCACTCCCTCCTGATGATGAGGCTGGTTTTTTTTGTCTGTTTGTTTACCAATTGAGAGTGACCAGTCTATTTATGAGATGATCATTTCCATGACATCAAAGACTCTTCTGGCCTTGTTCTGCAGGCTTCTCCTCACTCTTTTTTTTCTCTACCCCACTTTGATGTATAATGCATCATGTTCCAGGGATGATCAGTGTTTCTATGCCTTACAGGAGACCCCCGACCGTAGGCCCACCAGCACCCCTCAACCCCGTGTGCCCCGCCCCCGTGGAGCGGCAGCAGTTGTACATCAATGGTGAGGACTCCCTGGTAGGAAGCTGCTCTGGGCCTGAGCCAGAGAGAGATGCTTGTCTGGAGGCCTGGCAAAAGGCCCTGGTCTCCCTAAGTATCCCAGACATTCACAGTAAACAACTGTTTATGAAGAAGCATCTGTAGCATACCCTGGTTGGAACTGCTTACAAAGTTGTTTTTTTTTTTTCTTCTCAGTGCATCCCAGAGGAAGAGACTTGGTATATTCTGAGATCCAGATTATTCAGCCTGGGGCAGAAGGGGAAGGTACGTTCCTGGGGAGAGATTCTGGCTGCAAATTGCATTCATTTATTTGACACATGTTTACTGAGTCTGAGTAAAGGGAGTGAAGGGACTAAAGGGAGTGAATCACTGATCAAGACAGATTAAAAATCCCTATAGTAGTGCGTAGATTCCAAAGAAAGGGGATAGATACAGAAAGCTATGTAGCATCTTTCCTGATATCAGAACAAAAATTAAACATCCTTTTAATAGACATTGTAATCATGAGGGTTTATCTTCAAAGCTTACCTGAAAGTAATGAATGAATTATTGCAAAACACATACCATGTGATAAGAATATTATCATTATAATATATAAATACAAATATGCATAATATATACATGTTTAGTTAATTTATATAGCAACCCTGTGTAGCCCACATACTGAGCAAGCAAGACTCATGACTTACAAAAATTTTCTGTTCCCCACTGTATCTTTAAATTTTCTTCTGTGAGAGATCTTCCTGGACACTCGGGTTGAAAATTCTGGCAACCAAAGGCTTTTCAACACATTCTCCATTCTCTTAGGTGACAGACAGTTGGTGGACACTTTATGTTATAGTCTCATAGTCTCCTTACTTAGTAAGTAAATAGAACGCCAAGTTTGAAGATGGTTAATCAGAAGTTTCTCCTCTTCTAGCACAGGCAAGTTTCAGAATGAAGCTGGCAATGGTGAGGACCAGGCAGAGTTGTCTTCTTCCCTATCTCTTGAGTTGACTTCCCCTAACTAGCCTGGGGAAAAGAGTGGGAAAGAAGTTACTCCAGCTGGTACTGTGGAAGCTGGCTTCTGCCTTCCTGGGGTGACAGATACCTAAGCGGGCACCCCCTCCTATAGCGTATGTGTGTGGTCTCTTGAGGTTTCCTGCTGGAGCCCTCCTCCCTAAAGTTCCTTTGGCACAGCTGATACATTTCTAATTCCATGAGTTGTTTCTTGCTCCTTCACTGGCGTCACCTCCAATCAGTCACATCCAGCTTCCTGCTGCTGGAGTCCCTTGGTGCCTGGAGGCCTTATTGAACAGGACTGAAGGTGACCACACTTCTGCTTGTTCTGTCTCCCATGTGGACCACATCTGTACTTGGGGACACCTGAGAATTTCAGGTCCTAGCTGACCCAGCAGATTTCTTTTGATCCCACCACTTGTGAGTTAGAACTCTCAATGCTCCCGAAAAGGGGTGTTGAAATAGTTTTTATTGTAATATTCAGTAAGAAATACAAGTTGTGTAAAAAAAAAAAAAAAGAAAGAAAGAAAAGTTGTACTGTTAAGAAATGTGACTGTGCACACACATGCATGCACACACACACCCCCCTAAACCAAAAGTTTTAGGAGATAATACTTAGTGTGATGGACTCAATTTTCTATTCTACTCATATTGATTGTTTTAATCAACTTTGTGGAAGTATAAACAATATAAAATATAATTCACCATTTTTAAATGCACAAGTTATTTTAACAAATGTATCCATTCACAGAACCATGACCACAATCACAGTGTGATGTGTGAATATTTCCAGAAGCCCAGAAAATCCTTTCATCCTCCTTTGCAGTTACTCTCCCTCCAGCTTCACCCTTGACAATTACTGATCTGCCTTCTGTCCTATAGTTTGCTTCTCGATAATTTCACATAAACAGATTCTTATATAATGCAATCCTTTTGTTGGGCTTCTTTAGCTTAACATAATGTTTTGAAATTCATCCACATTTTAGCATAAGTAGTTCACTATTTTTTTGACATGTAAAAAATTATGCCTATTTAATATATATATAGCTCATGAGTCTGGGGATGGATCAACACCAGGGAAACTGACACCACCACTAAGGCCATAGATATATGCCCCATTTTCCAAAGTTTTCTTTCACACCCTTTGTGATGATGATAATGATGATGTGTGGAAAGGACACTTAACCTAAGGTTTACCTTCTTAGCTAATTTTAAGTATACAATAAAATATAGTTAGTGATTGCAATATGTTGCTCAGTTGCCAAGTCCTGTCCAATTCTTTGCTACCCCATGAACTACAACATGCCAGGCTTTCCTGTCCTTCTCTATCTCCTGGAGTTTCCTCAAACTCATGTTCATTGAGTCAATGATGTCATCCAACCATCTCATCCTCTGTCATCCCCTTCTCCTCCTGCCTTCAATCTTCCCTAGCATCAGGGTCTTTTCCAATGAGTCACTTCTTCACATTAGGTGGCCAAATGTTCGGAGCTTCAGCATCCGTCCTTCCAATGAATATTCAGGATTGATTTCCTTTAGGACTGACTGATTTGATGTCCTTGCAGTCCAAGGGACTCTCAAGAGTCTTCTCTCAAGAGTCTTCTTCAGCATCACAGCTTGAAAGTATCAATTTTTTGGCATTCAGCCCTCTTTATAGTCCAATTCTCATGTACATGATTACTGGAAAAACCATAGCTTTGACTAGATGTACCTTTGTTGGCAAAGTTATGTCTCTGCTTTTTAATATGCTGTCTAGATTTGTCATAGCTTTTCTTCCAAGGAGCAAGTGTCTTTTAATTTCATGGCTGCAGTCACCATCTGCAGTGATTTTGGAGCCCAAGAAAACAAAGCCTCTCACTGTTTCCACTTTCCTCCCTTCCATTTGCCATGAAGTGATGGGACTGGATGCCATGATCTTAGTTTTCTGAATGGTGAGCTTTAGGCCAGCTTTTTCCACTCTTCTCTTTCATCTTCATCAAGAGGTTCTTTAGTTCCTCTTTGCTTTCTTCCATTAAAGGGATATCATCTGCATATCTGAGGTTGATATTTCTCCCAGCAATCTCGATATTCCCACTTGTGCTTCATCCAGCCTGGCATTTCACATGATGTACTCTGCATTTAAATTAATTAAGCAGAGTGACAATATACTAGATGTACTCCTTTCCCAATTTTGAACCAGTCTGTTGTTCCATGTCTGGTTCTTACTGTTGCTTCTTGTTCTACATACAGACTTCTCAGGATACAGGTAAGGTGGTCTGATAATCCCATCTCTATAAGAATTTTCCACAGTTGTTGTGATCCACACAGTCAAAGCCTTTAGCATAGTCAATGAAGCAGAAAAAGAATGTTTTTTGGAATTCCTTTGCTTTTTCTATGATCCAGCAGATGTTGGAAATTTGATCTCTGGTTCCTCTACCTTTTCTAAATCCAGCTTGTACATCTAGAAGTTCTCAGTTCATGTACCGCTGAAGCTTAGCTTGAAGGATTTTGAGCATAATCCTGCTAGCATGTGAAATGAGGACAATTGTACAAGAGTTTGAACATTCTTTGGTATTGTCCTTTTTTGGGATTGGAATGAAAGCTGACCTTTTCCAGTCCTGTGGCCACTGCTCAGTTTTCCATATTTGCTGGCATATTGAGTGCAGCTCTTTAACAGCATTATCTTTTAGGATTTGAAATAGCTCAGCTGGAATTCCGTCACCTCCATTAGCTTTGTTCATAGTAATTCTTCCTAAGGCCCACTTGACTTTACACTCCTATTGTGGTTATCTGTGTCATTAAGAGCTTTTTTTGTACAGTTCTCCTGTAAATTCTTGCCACCTTTTCCTAGTCTCTTCTGTGTCTATTAGGTCCTCGCTGTTTCTGTCCTTTACTGTGCCCATCTTTGCATGAAATGCTCCCTTGATATCTCTAATTTTCTTGAAGACATCTCTAGTCTTTCCCATTCTATTGTTTTCCTCTATTTCTTTGCACTGTTTACTTAAGAAGGCCTCATTATCTCTCCTTGTTATTCTCTGTAACTCTGCATTCAGTTCGGTATATGTTTTCCTTTCTCCTTTGCCTTTTGCTTCTCTTCTTACTATACAGTATATCTCCAGAATGTATTCATCCTCGATAACTCAAACTTTGTACATTTTAAGCCTTACCTCTAGTTTCCTTTCCCCAAGCTCCTTGTAACCACCATTCTACTCTCTGCTTCTATGAGTTTGAGAAAATACAGTATTTGTCCTTCTGTATCTGGCTTATTTTTCTTAGTATAATGTCCTCCAGATCCAACTGTGTTGTCGCAAATGACAGGATTTCCTTCTTTCTTAAGGTGGAATAATATTCCATTGTATATGTGTGTGTGTATCTGTGTGTGTGTATCATATTTCCGTTTTCACTCATCCATCAATAAACTTTTAAGTTGTTTCTATATCTTGCTGTGATCTATTCGAGATCCTGATTTCAATTCCTTTGGATATGTAATCAGAAGTGGAATTGCTGGATCATACAATAGTTTTATTTTTAACTTTTTAAGAAACCTCCATACAGTTTTCCATATTAGCAGTACCAATTTACACTCTCACTGACGGTGTTCCAGAATTCCCTTTTCTCCACATCCTTGCCAACTCTTGTTATCTTTTGTCTTTTTAATGATAGTCATCCTAACAGGTGTGATGTGATATCTCACTCTGGTTTTGATTCTGCTGATGATTACTGATGTAGAGCACTTTTTCAATAACTGCTGATCATCTGTATGTCTTCTTTAGAGAAGGATCTCTCTAGATCCCTTGCCCATTTTAAAATTGGGTTATTATTATTGTGAGTTTAGCTGTTGAGTTGTATGAATTCCTTATATATTTTACATATGAACCTCTTATCTGATGGTATGGTTTGCAAGTGTTTTCTCCCATCCTGTAAGTTGCGTTTTTCAGTATCCTTGTGTCTAGTAGATATTTCAATTGTAAGCTGATCCTGAACTTGGTTTACAAATGAGGTTAAGGACTTCTGCAAGGTCTCCAATCCAGTGAAGACCAAGTCTTCCGTTTTACTATAATATTTGCTGCATATTGTAGCTATTGCTCTGTTTGACTAATGCATATCCGCTGAACACCTGCTTTGTCTGTCACTGATTTCTCAGCCATCCTCACTAATCAGGATCTTTTGAATGATAGAATTAAAATTGCCACCAATTTGATTGGGTTAATTGGGTGCTTCTTATAGAGTCGCCTTGATCAGTTGCTGCTCTTCACACTCTGTCTTTGACATATTTGTCAAAACACCCTTGAAGCTGAGGGCTCTATTGGTGGATGAGTTGTATTTCAGGTTCTTTCTGTGTTGCTGATCTGTAGCAATATTTCTTCACCAGTGCCTCAGTGTTTGCAAGAAGCCCCTGAAATTGCATGCAAAGTTCCTTGCATGTGTCTATTATTCCAGGGAGAGAGCACATAGCTTCTATTCGGTCATTAAAAAGATCTGCAACTCTGAAAGATCCATGGAAAAAATATGATGAAAAATAGAGTATCCCAGGATGTATCCTTTTTTCCAGGCTCTATCCCTCCATAAAATTACTATATAGTTCTTATGATTCCATCTGCTCTGAGATTCTGTATGTCTAATAAGGAGGATGTAAATTATACCTGCTGAAGTTTTCTCTTACTGTGGCTCCATCTCTAAGAAACTTTGGCAATCAAATCAAAATTGGAACCTGCTAACGTAAGACAGTTTTTACCTCAGGGCATATATTTAAAGCATTCTAGTGGGAACTTGCAGAACAAGCAGGGGTTGAACTTTGCGACCGATGAGATGGAGGTGCTATAAATTAAGAGATTCAATAATTGAAACTAAGAGAGAAATCATCTCTTAACATCTGGTAAAGAAAGGGAGTGAGGTTTCTCTTTGCAGTATTGAGGGAGAACTTTATAGATCAACAGAGCTTGCAAAGAACATCCAGAGGGTAGGGTTAAGAAATGGTAAAACAAGATTGCATGTGTTGTAGGAGGTGTTAGGTGGCAGAGAAGAGAAAATGACAATCGATGCAGAAGGCTCAATGACTCCCAGATTCTGGGAAATAAGCTGGAAGACTGGGTTTGGAGTGGATCCCAACATTCATCACCCTATGGTTTTCTTTTTCTCCACAGCCAATACCTTCAGAACATCTCTAGAGGACCAGGTGAGTTTTTCATTTCTTGACTGTTTTCTCTCCCGCTCCTACCTACCCTCCCACATTCCCTCTCCTCTCCAGTTCTTCTTCTATCTTCTTTCCACCCCAGCAAACCTCAATTGTCTACTGTGAAGTGAAGACACAGCTCTGAGATGATTCAGCTGGAAAGGTCAGCTCTAAAGATGAAGATGCCATGGAAAGTTCTGAGAATACCCTACTTTAATGACTTGTCTCTGATCCAAAGACCCAGCTTCGTGCAGTCCTCGAGGACTCTGGAGTGGCCAACCAGCTCCCACTTTCCAGTTCTTTTTGCCCATGTGCCTTCACTCCGAGGACTTCTGATTCATCCAGTGTGAGATGGTGATGGGAAGAGCCCTCAGAGACTACACTGGAATGACCAAGATTCACCGTTAAGAGAAAAGCCTATACACCGTCTCTGAGCCTAACCTAACATGCTCCTTACTGTGTGATTTCAGGAGAGGGAGGAAGACTGCTGTAGAAAAACAGAAGGACAAATGTTGGAGAATTGGGATTTGTATCTAGATGGAAAGGACTGGGTGAATCAGGTCTCTGTTTAATACGTATTCAGCAGCTCTCCCCCTGGGGAACAGGTTGCATCAGTTCGCATCACTATGAGTGGCTGCATGCATACTTCACAAGCAAAGCACAGGTTGATCCCTCCTGCTTACACTGCCTGTCAAGATTCAGTTGCAGACAAAAGAATCCATTTCAAGTGGTTTACAGATAAAGGAATTTAAAATTTTGTATTGGCTACTTTGAAAAATCATTTGAAGAGCTGGAGAAGCAAGCTCCAGGCTGAGCTTCCAAAAGCAAAACCTAATTACATTAATGTTATTAGGGACAAAGATTTTTAACACTGAGACAAGAAATACAACAAATATAAAAAGTTAAGTAACAACCTTGAAAACCTAAATTTGAATTGGAAATGTCAATGCAAACTGATGACAAAACCTGCTCATTTAAAAAATGTTAACTATTTCTGAGGTCATCGACTGGAAAGGTCTAGATATAATTAATAACTCAGTTGCAATGAGTATTCATTGCACATTCTGTAGTCTCTAAATACTTTTTCCTTCTCAAAGGATATAGAACTACCTTTCTTGTAGGAGCTGTATCTTTGAGTTATCAAATAGGTGATGTTAGAATAATTCTTCCAATAGATGAAGAAAGAAATAGAAAGCAACTATTTTGTGTGAATGATTCATGCTACCCCTAATGATCAAGCTGATATAAAAAAAAATCCAGCCTAATATTATACCTCCTAATGGAAGTATTCGATACTGCCTACAAAGTATTTAAGCCTGAATTATCAGAAGTAAATCCACTGAAGTCTCCAGATCTAAATACCAGATTATAGGAAATACAGTGGACAAAGGATTTTGTTAAATAGCACCATGGGATTGCAATCAGAAAAATCTAAACTATGAAAAAATTCTAAAGGAAAAATGATCTGGTTTCTTTAACAAAAGAAGGAAGGAGAAAGGGAAGACTTATAAATTAAATGATACGACATGTCAGTCAAAAGGAATGAGTGGATCTTGCCTCAAGCAAATCAAGTTTAAAAGGAATTACTTATGGAATACTAAAGGAAATTTGTACATTATTATGAAGAAATTATGTTTGGATAATTTATGTGTTTGAAGACTTTATGTTTTGGGTATAAATGATAGTATTATGGTTATGTTTTTATTAAAAATATTCATCTTTTACTTCATAATGAAGTATCTGTTCATTAAATATTATGATTTTGCTTGAAATAATCCAATAAGAGTTGGGTTGGCAGGACGTGGATAGAGGTATAGATAAAGTAAGATTGGTCATGTGAGCACCATTTCTGAAGCTGGATGGTAGGTACATAAAGGGAGGAAGTAGAGCTTATACCAGTCTCTGTGTGTCTTAAATTTCAATGATACAAGTTAAGCATTGCCACTGTGTGTATGTACCACAGCTTCTTTACCCATATCACCCATCAGTGGGTCTCCAGGTTGTTTCATGTCCTAGCTACAGTAAACAGTGCTGCAAGGAACACGGGGGTACACGTGTCTTTTACAATTATGATTTTCTCAGGGTAGCCCAGTAGTGGGATTGTTGGGTCATGTCGTAGTTTTACTCCTAGCTTTTTAAGGAAACTCCATACTGGCTTCTACAGTGGCTGTATCAGTTTGCATTTCTACCAAGAATGAAAGAAGGTTCCCTTTTCTCCATGCTCTCTCCAGCATTTATTGTTTATAGATTTTTTGATGATGACTTTTCTGACCAGTGTGAGGTGGTATCCCATTGTAGTTTGATTTGCATTTCTCTAATAATGAACAATGTTCAGCATCTTTTCATGTGTTTGTTAGCCATCTGTATGTCATCTTTGGACATTGCTCAGTCATAAAAAGGAACACATTTGAGTCAATGTTAATGGGGTGGAGAACCTAGAACCTATTATACAGAGTGAAATAAGTCAGAAAGAGAAAAACAAATA
Source organism: Antilocapra americana (assembly GCA_007570785.1). NCBI lineage: Eukaryota > Metazoa > Chordata > Mammalia > Artiodactyla > Antilocapridae > Antilocapra > Antilocapra americana. The sequence continues at coordinate 889,020 of ML664227.1, forward strand.
TGTAAAGTATGTAAAAGCCATATGTAAAGTCGATATGGGGATTGTTGTATGATTGAGAGAACTCAAACCAGGGCTTTGTGACAACCTGGAGGGATGGGATGGGGTGGGAGGGAGGTTCGAGAGGGGAAAGACATATGCACACCTATGGCTGAATCACGTTGATGTATGGCAGAAACTGACACAGCAGTATCAAGCAATTATCCTCCCATTAAAAATAAATAAATTTTAAAAAGATAATAAGACCTAGGGTGGAAGGGATAGTTAGGGAGTTTGGGATGGGCATGTACACACTGCTATATTTAAAATGTATAGACGACAACGTCCTACTGTATATAGCACGGGAAACTCTGCTCAATGTTATGTGGAAGCCTGGATGGAAGGGGAATTTGGGGGACAACAGATACATGTATACGTATTGCTGAGTCCCTTTGCTGTCCAGCTGAAGCTATAATAGGCATTAATATTGGCTATACTCCAATACAAAATAAAAAGTTAAAAAAAGTGTTAAGCACTCCCAATCTCCCTTCCTCTGCTTTATTTTATCCTCCATATCACTTTAAAATATACTATACAATTTGCTTATGTACTATGCTTATTGTATGTCAGTCCTCTAGAAAGTAAATTAAGGGCAACAACCTTTATCTTTTTCATTCACTGATATATCCCAAGCACCTAGAACTATGCTTGATGCATTGTAGGTGCTTAATAAATACTTTTGAATACTTGACTTACCTATTTCATTCTAAAAGATCTGCTATGACAGTTCTTTTAGAACGGTGTGTGTGTGTGTGTGTGTGTGTGTGTGTGTGTACTTTTAGTGTAGCTAGTAAAAGCAGTGTATCAGAATTAATATGGGTTTTAAATCCAAAAGATTTTAGTTCAAGACTTGAATTTGCTGCTTATAATTTCTTAGATAAGTTACATAAATTTTTTGAGTCTAATTTCCCTCTATGCAAAATGAAGATACCTCATGGGCTTCCCAGGTGGTAAGAACTGATAGCTTATGGTTAACAATGTTGAACTTGTGGTCTCTGAAGAAGATTTTAGCTTCGGGACCAGGCATCAGGCTTGATCACTCAAGAGCTTTTGTGTAGCAGAGTTTTATTAAAGTGAAAAAGGAACAGAGAGAGCTTCTGACATAGACATCAGAAGGAGGGTGGAGAGTGCCGCCATCTCTAGTCTTAGCAAGGGAAGTATATACTTTTTAATTGGTTAGTACAATAAACCAAAAGGATGTCTCAAGGTTGTAAAGATCTTACTAGATCCACTCCCATAATACACACTTTAAGATAACAGGATTAGTCAGAAGGTTTTCAGGAAAGAGAAACATGTCCTCAAGCAGGATACATTATAGTTATATAATCCTTACTAAGGACTGTAGAAAAAAAACCTTTGTCCTTTCCTCCTGCTTGAGAATTCCAGACCCCTATCTCCTCCTTGAGAACCCCAGACCCCTTTCTTCTCCCTGGGGACCCTGGACTTCTTACCAACCTGCCTAGGGATTGACTCTCTCAGAACCCACCTGCCAGTGCAGGGGACATGAGACACAGGTTTGATCCCTGGGTCAGAAAGATCTCCTGGAGGTGGGCATGGCAATGCACTGCAGTATTCTTACCAGGAGAATCCCACGGACAGAGGAGCCTGGTGGGCGACAGTCCAAAGGGTAGCAGACTCTGACACACCTGAAGTGGCTTGGCACACATGCACGCACCTTGTATGATCCTTGTGAATACACTCCTAATCAAGGCTTCTGTCCTTGCTGTTCCCTCTGTCTGTAATGCCTTTCCTCCTGATGACCCCTACTTCTTTCCTCTCATCCTTTAGAGCTTACTCAAATGTTGTAATCTCCATAAAGTCTTCCCTTATTATCTGTTTATGATCAACACATCACCTAATCTTCATTAACTCCTCTTCTTACGCTACTTCATATTTATCCAAAGCACTTTTGTCATCTGACATTCTAAATTTTTATTTGTTTGTTATCTGATTACCCAAAGCATAATTTATGCTCTATGTAACCAAGAATGTTATTTGTTCTGTTTAATAATGTATCCTTAGTGCCTCTTTCAGAGCCCAACACATGGTAAACACTTAATTAACATTTAGGAATTATGAGAATTATATAAAGCAATTAATGTAAGAGTCTGATAATGTGCCTTTTGCATATAAGCATTCGATACATACTAACTGTCAGTATTTAGTAAGCCACTGATTTATTTTCTAGGTCAAAAAATATTTATTGCGCACTTAATATACCAAACATAAAGATAGATCAGGAAAAAAGGTTTCTCCTTAAGAAGTTTCCAGTAGAGAGCAGACTTGTGGACACAAGGGGAGGGGAATGAGAGGGTGGGACAGATGGGGGTTGCAGCATTGGAGCATTGGCATTGCCAAATGTAAAACAGACAGCCAGGGGAAATTTGCTGTATGATTCAAGGAACTGAAACCAGGGCTCTGTGATAACCTAGAGGAGTGGAAAGGGGTGGGGGTGGGAGGAAGGTTCATGAGGGAGGGGATGTATGTGTACCTATGGCTGACTCATACTGACGTGTGGCAGAAACTAACACAATATTGTAAAGCAATTATTCTTCAATTAAAAATAAAAACAAGTTTCCAAAGTAATGTCCTGGAAGAGATAGATACATAAAGAGATAGTTCCGGTATAGCAGGAAAGTACGATTAGACGGAGCGCTCAGCCCACGTGTTAGGGAAAGTAGCATTACAGTTGTAACAGGTGAACCCAGAAGACTCAGGAACTTTCCAAACAAATCATCAGTTGCTCTCAGGGTGAAGGGCAAGGCTGCACTCCACCCAGTCATTCAGGAACGTAGGTTGCTTACATCTAGTGGTACTGCCATCTGCAGTGCTTCCAGTTCCTCTGCAAAAGAGGACCGTATGGAAGGTCAGCCAAGAGATTTTAGGGCCCAGTCCTGAGAGTGGAATACATTTCATTGCTCCCACAGGCCGCTGACCAGAACTTCGCTGCAGTTTCCCTACCTGACTCAGGGGTGGGAATGGGAATCCGGCTCAGGCCTGGGAATCAGAGGACACAGATCTTGTGGACACCCTAGCTAGTCACTCCCTGACTCAACAAAGGGAAATTTTTGTGGAAGTTTTTTCCTGGAAGAGATAGCACACAATGAGCAAGAGCGTAGTAACATGTAGGAACCAACCAGATCTGAGTTCAGACCCAGGTCACAGTTCATATCTACGTAACCTTAACTGTTGTTCATTTGCAAAGTTGTGACCAACTCTTTGTGACCCATGGACTTGTCCATCACCAGCTCCCAGAGTCTGCTCTAACTCATGTCCATTGAGTAAGTGATGCCATCCAACCATCTCATCCTTTGTCGTCCCCTTCTCCTCCTGCCTTCTATCTTTCCCAGAATCAGGATCTTTTCCTATGACTCGGCTCTTTGCATCACGTGACCAAAGTATTGGAGCTTCAGCTTCAGCATCAGTCCTTACAATAAATATTCAGTGTTGATTTCCTTAGGATAGCCTGTTAAGTTACTCAAATATCTCCTTAGAGATTAAAAATGAGAGAAGCAGTAGAACCTAATTCATAAACTTGCTGTGAGGATTAAATGTGTGGAGTCTTAAGCATAATGTTTAAGGCACAGTAAACATTTATTAATAAGAAATGTTAGCTGTCAGGAGGAGAAGAAAGGAAAGAACAGTAAGGGGAGGAAAAGGAAACAGAATTAGAAAACTAGACACAGAGAGAATGGGCTAGGAAATGAAGCAAAGGGCTTTCGACAGACATAGACAACTGTGCTCAGGTATAAAACAGAAAAAATGTGTTCAGGAACTTATAAGCAGATTAGTATATGTGCAGAGTAAAATTCTGCTTACTGGAAAATTGTGTCAGTCTGGAAAGGTAGCTATCCCAGTAACCTTGGCACCATAAGGAGATTTATCTTGTAACCACCAAGAACCACAGATGATTTAGTTTAACAGCGTGTCTCAGTTTGTGTCCTTCAGAGACATTTTTATAGTGGTTGTGTCATAGACAGCATCATGGTGGTTGAGCCTGGTGACAGGGAGAGTGTTTAGGTGCTGTCACTGAAGTCTAGGTTAGATGAACAGAGTAGAGCCACAGATGCAGTACCTGGGAAGGGCACAAAACTTGTTTTGTAAGAAACTCAGTGAAAGTAATTGATTGGAAGTGAAGGAAGGCATCGAGGACAGCTCCCAGGGATTTGGCTTAGGCTGCCCAGGGGAACTATGATGCCATAGATGAAGATAAACTGGAGTATAACTCAAAAATTTCTTGGCAAAACTGCAGTCTCATTTTATGTGCTAGGACTTTATCTGCCAAAAACCTTGTGGAAAATTTGAGATTCACATCATGCTTCTCTCCTCCTGGCCAATCACTTCATGGTTTAGTCTTTTCCTTGTTCTTTAAGAATTTGATTCGTTGCCTTCACTCTTCAGTTATCAGAAAGTGCATCTAGATAATCCCTATGATACTTCCATCTTGTATATTTGAGGATTCTTCTGTGCTTGCCACCAGCCTTTGGTTCTCACTAGCACCATCCCAGCTTCTTGCTTATTATATTTAATAATATCTCTAAAGCTAAGCATGGCTTTGAGATAAGATGTAAAAACAGCCCCTACCCAAATGTCAACTCAAGAGTATCAAAAAGAGGAACTCCAAGATAAATATATCATTGATGTTTATGCAAAATTGTGTTATGTCTTCAGACTTGCCAGAGGCATGGAAAAATAACACCTCAAAAATTTACATAAGCTGGAGGGGCAAGGGGGAAAGCCTCAAACTGGTTGGCTTCTATTATTTTCTAGCTAAAAAAAGAAAAATATAATTTTCATTATGAAAGGAAATCAGCTCATTTGCACAGAGCCTCCTTCCCTGAGAACACAGGAAATCCAAGTTCTCCCCAAGAAGCTATTCAGGGTCATGAAGAGGAGGGCAGAGTTAGATTCAGGATACTATATAACTTTTATGACCCAGTGAAAAGTGGAAATGGAAGACCCCTTGTTCAAAATCCAAGAAAAAAAGTGATGCTAACAGTACTAATATATAAAACTTTTTTTTTCTTTCTTCCATGGTCTCTCCCTCCTCTTGTCATGATGTTTTTTATTTGCTATTTAAGATCATCATAAGAAAAGAAAAAACAAAATTTTAAATCATTAGCATGAATTTTATGTTTCACCTTTATATTTTGCAATGCCAGCTTTAACTGGAAATATGAGAGTATTTCACTCATATGTAGAACCACAGAAATTAGACATTTTGTATTTCATAGCTCATTCATGCGTATGCATTTTGTTCTCACAAAAAGAGTGGAAATTCTGAAAAAAAACAACAACCTCTCAACTTAAAATTTCCTTTCTTAATATAAGCGCATTATGCCAATACTTTCTACTTGTGGATTACTGACAAGTAAGGAAAGACTGTAATATTGAGATTGTCTTAGCTTTCCTTTTCCTTCTGTTATTTTTAGCATACATGATTAACTGATATAGGGAAGTACCATAAGAAAAGATACAATAGTTTCTTGGTTGTTCAAATTTCTTAGAACACAACTTCCTTCTTACTGTGTTTGAATCAAGTTCTGGTTCAAATTGAAAGTGTGGCTTTTGGGGGCTGTTAGCTATTGATGTAATGTTTAGTTTGTACTCCCTTTGAGTCTCCCTGAGCTTTGTGGATCCAGGTGGAATTCTGTGTCCTTTGGGTATTTGAATGCTATTTGTGTTTTGGCAGCAAAGAAAGTGGATACACCTATTGTAAGTATCTTCTCTGCTCCTGTGCTGACTCCATCGTCCCATCAGGCTTCATTTACAAAGCACAAATTTGAGCATATTAGAAATTTCAAGGTGGCAACAGTAGAGCATTAAACCAAGCTCAGGGCCTTTATAGTGCAGGATCCTGTGTAACTGCACAGGTCATAAGCTCATGAAACCGAATATAGTTTTGATGCTCCCACTAAGTCATAAGTGGCTGGTCAGAGGTCTTCTCCAATGGACCTTCCAGAATCAAACAGGCCTGACACAAGCTCTAATTCTCTTTTTCTAAATCTTTCTATTGGAACCCATCATTGGAATTTGTGATCATGCTAGTGCTGGTATTAGGAGGCGACTGGATCTTAAGACCTTGGGCCGAGAGCAGCCTTGCTGAGAGAGTTGCATCGTGAACATCACCGGACACAAGTTCATGTGCTCCACAAGCAGCGAGGCTCAAAACACTGAGACGTCAGAGTTTGGAGCAGAGAAAGATTGACTGCAGGGCCATGCGAGGAGATGGGAGGCTCATGCCCCCTCCTCCCAAACTCGAGCTCCTCAAAGGGCTTCAGCAAAGCATTGTAAAGGCCGGGTGAAGGAGGGAGACAGGCTGTGTGATCAGCTTGTGCACAGTTCTCTGACTGGTTGATGTTGAAGTAACGGAATGGTTAATTTTATCAGTCCTTGTGTGTCAGTAGATTTGGGTGCTATGTTCTCATGATCACCGAGAAGTTAATTTCTTACACTTGGTGGTGGTTTTTAGCATCTGAAAAGCTCAGGAAATACGCATGAGATACTAATATCTGGGTACTTCAGAGAGAAGATAAAGCTGAGGATACAGGGGAGGGGTCTGTTCTGGGTAAACCCCAGAGGCTCCTGGTTGGTTACCTGAATGAAAAAAAGAGCTGAGTTCAGTGTGACAGGTTAATAAACTTCATAACTGCCATTTATGCAGCATCTACTATATGGTTGTGATATATACTTTGCAAACATCTCATTTAATGTCAACAATAACTAGAAGGCAAGTGCAATTAATACCAGCTTTATAAATCAGAAAACTGAGGCTAAAAATCTCCTCTGTCCATGAGATTCTCCAGGCAAGAATACTGGAATGGGTTGCCATTTCCTTCTCCAGGGGATCGTCCTGACCCAGGAGTTGAACCCAGGTCTCCTGCATTGCAGGCAGATGCTTTACCAACTGAGCTTTGTGGGAAGCCCTATAAATGAGAAAACTGGGGCTCAAAATCCTGCCTAGTTTGCCAAAAGTCACCCAGAGGGTAACTGACAACTAAGATTCAGTTTCATGTCCATCCAATTTGAATCCCAATGTTTTCCCCAAACACCAAGCTTCCTCTCTGACCAATGATCAGTTTACACAAGGCAAATGATGTACTGAGATGGCCAAGTTGGAAAAAAAAGAAAAACACAGACAGAAGAGTCTTTGCGCAGAGATTGCAGGCGAGGTTCACCTTGGCAGGTCCAGCAAGTATATTAAGATGGGGAGAGATTTGCTTGACCATCCCAGTGAAGGGTGCCTGTTTGGATTACCTTTTAAAAGGCAATCAGGTAGATACATTAATAAGAAATAAAAATCAATAGAAAATGATGATAGCACATATTCAGACACTGAATTAGGTGGAAGAAAAGGACATAGATTAGAGAACTACTGAAAGCTGGAAGGCTGTGGAGCTTTTTTGCCAAGGTAGCAAAGCCACAGCACACGAAAAGAATGTCCAGCATTCCAAGACAGAGGTTAAGGGCAGCGTAATCTGACTTTATATCTTTTCTGGACATGGTCAGGAAAATGGTAGCAAGTATGCAAATTGACCCCTAGGGATGGGGAGCTCCCCTCAGAACCCTACAAAATTCAGCGGTAGATATCTGACATGTTCTTTCTTTGTTATCTCTGACTGTTGCTCTTATCAGACTCAAGTTGATGTAGACATTACCTTCGTGGAAATTGTGAAATGTTCAAGTGTATTCTTAATAAATCTTGTTATCCTAGCCAATAAGGTTCAAACAACAAAACATACATTCACAGAAATACTCATGAATGCTAAAACATGAATGAGACTTGGAAACATACTGAGTAAATGAAACCAGACACAAAAGACCACGTACTGTAGAATCGATTTCTATGCTCAGAATAGGCAAATCTACAGAGAAAGAAAGTAAATTAGTAATCTGTTGCCTGGGCTGTGGGTGGGAATGGAGAGTACAAATGGGTGCCAAGTTTCTATTTGGGGTGGTGGAAATTTTTGAAAAATTAGATTGTGGTGCTAAAGCAAGTGGATTATATAATTGAAAATTGTACTTCAGTAGAATTGTTAAATATATATAGATTCGTCTCGTGATTTTCAATAAGTGTTCATCACCACAAATAAGGGCAATTTGGTAAAAAGATTGTAGAGTGGAAAGTGCATACTTAAAACAACAGCACATTTTGATGTCACGCAGATCTGAGTTTTGAATAGGTTGATACCAACCTACCAAGAAGGGTGGTGTTGTCTCCTTTACAAAGATGAAGAAGCCTGAGGTCAAGTTTGAAAACGGGCTTGAGGTCATCCCTCTTGTAAGCGGACGCGCTCTGATTCTTTCTGGTAACAGAGCCTATACTTCTTTACCTCTCTGTCACCGCAGAACCATCGCCTGTTCAATTTTCCCTCTGGAAAATGACCTGATGGTAAGATCTGAAGTAAATTCTACCTGGGTCTAGATTTGTTTATGCTGCCAGCACTCCTTCTTCATCTCTATCGATCCTTTCATCACTGCATCTGAGATTTTCCCTCCAGCTGTTGATAGCCAGAGAGGTTCCAACCCTTTTCCACAATGATTGACAGAGCCCTTGAGCTACATGATTTATCCAATGATCACATCCTACTTTAACTATGTCTCTTCCTTTGTCCTCCAAAAACTTCTAGCTTTAACCTATACTGTTATAGAGAGTACAACGTTATTTATAGAGTTCATAAAACCAAGTTTCCACTTCCTGCCACCAGGGACTCAGAATAGATCCTTAGTAATTGCCTTTGAGATACAATCATTTGACCATGGAAAGTATTGCTACTACAGATGGCTTTAGGGCAATGCTGTATCTAGATTCCTATTCAAATGGTGATACCTGTTGAATCTCTTTATTGAATTGGTTAGGTTCAGTCTCCATAGATCTGGGATGAAAACCTGCTTCACTACTGCATAAGAGTCTTCAGGCTTACAAGGTACTTGAAATTAAGGCCCTTAATTTCTTTGAGTTTCAGTTTTCCTCATATGTAAAATGAAGATGATAATACCAACCTGACAGAACATTGTCTCTGTTATTTCACTATTTAACTGTTTTAGTGTTGATGCAAACATTAAATAAGATAATATATACATAGTAACCTGGTGTGATGTTGTATTATAGTAAGCATCGAAAATATGGTAACTATTAGGAAAACCATTACTTTGAGTTCAGAATAAGATCATATCTACCACATTTTACTTTCTGAGACAAATCATAAATGATAAAAAGAGTGGAAAAAAAACAACTTTACCTAGAGTGAAACTTTTTTTGGGAAGGAAAGGCTTTAACAAAACAATTTTTCCAAGCATATTTTGCCTTGGTATTTAAACTCATGTAAAATTAAATCATGTGTATTTCAAGGAGAAAAAAAATCCATTGTTTCCTGATTCATTTATGCTTAACTTAGCAGGATGTTTCTGGAGAAGAGTTATTGAGTATCAAGGTCACTCCCTGTCATCCTCCTTAAACTTTTATTACTTCTTTTTTTCACCTTGAATTTGTAGATTAATTTGGTAAGATTTAAGGTCATTGTGTTGCTCTCCACAAAAATGATGCAACTCTAGCTTTTTTATGTCAATAAATTTTATAATTTTCATAAAGTACTACCGAATCAGTCCAACTGCTCAAAGAGAAGCAAATGTGGGTAGAAGGGAAAGTTGCTTTTAATCAGAATGTCAGCAACCTGGGCGATGGTAGACTCAGTTCAGTTCAGTTCAGTGGCTCAGTCGTGTCCAACTCTTTGAGACTCCATGGACTACAGCACGCCAGGCTTCCCTGTCCATCACCTACTCCTGGAACTTACTCAAACGTCATGTCCATCAAGTTGGTGGTGCCTTCCAATCATCTCTGTCATCCCCTTCTCTTCCCACTTTCAATCTTTCCCAGCATCAGGGTCTTTTCCAAGGAGTCAGTTCTTCTCATCAGGTGGCCAAAATATTAGAGTTTCACTTCTCTAATCCCACAGTTCAGAAAAATCAGTTCTTCAGTTCTCAGCTTTCTTAACAGTCTAACTCTCACATCCATACGTGACTACTGGAAGAACCATAGCTTTGACTTTGTTGATCTTTGTTGGCAAAGTAATGTCTCTGCATTTTAGTATGCTGTCTAGGTTGGCCATAGCTTTTCTTCCAAGGAGCAAGTGTCTTTTAATTTCATGGCTGCAGTCACCATCTGCAGTGATTTTGGAGCCCCCCTCCTCCCAAAGAAAATCTGTCACTGTTTCCATTGCTTCCCCATCCATCTATTTACCATGAAGTGATGGGACCTCATGCCATGATCTTAGTTTCTTGAATGTTGAGTTTTAAGTCAGCTTTTTCACTCTCTTCTTTCACTTTCATCAAGAGGCTCTTTAGTTCTTCACTTTCTGCCATAAGGGAGGTGTCATCTGCATATCTGAGGTTATGTCTTCCTTTAAATCTGTTTAAATTTGTTTTATATATTTATGTTCTCCTGTGTTGGATGCACAAATATTTACAAACGTTATATTCTCTTGTTGGATTGACTCCATTATCATTATGTAATGTCTATCTTTGTCTCCTACTGCTCTATTGGCTTTAAAGTCTATTTTCTCTGATATAAGTACAGCAATTCCAACTTTCTTTTGGTTTCATTTGCATAGATTATCTTCCCTTCATTTTGAGTCTGTGTGTTCCTGACCTTACATCTTAAATGATTCTCCTGTAGGCATTATATATATGGGCCTTATTTTCTTATCAATCAGTCACTCTATGCATTTTGGTTGGAGCATTTAGTACATTTGAATTTAAAATAATTATTGATAGATAAGTACATACTGCCACTTCACTAATCCATTCCTAGTTGTTTTCTGTAGTTCTTCTATAGTTCTCTTTTTCTTATCTTGAGCTTTTTTTAAATAGATTATTCCAATTTTATATCATTTTCTACTGTTAAAGAGAATAATTACTTTATCAACAGAATTTAAATATACAAGCGAGTGAATTTGTATGTTCAACAAAATTAAATTACAATCATTCATGTGTTTCCAAGCAGGTTGGTTCTTGTAAACTTATCATGCCAAACTTACAAGGGTAGGCTTTTCATCCTAAGCAATCTTGATAATTTTTTAGAAATTTAAATGTTATCTTTCAGATTAGTTTCAAAATCACCTTTGGTCTCTCTGTAAGAGTGTACCAGTTTAAATTATAATTATTTTTAATTGATGTTTAGTTGATTTACAATATTACATTAGTTTCTAGTATACAACATACTAATTCAACATTTTTATAGATTATGCTCCCTTTACGGTTATTACAAAATAATGGCTACATTTTCCTATGCCACACAATAAAATTATTTATTTTATACATAGCAGTTTATATCTCTTACTTTATTACCCCTATCTTGCCCATCTTGCTTCCCTCTCCCTACTGGTAACCACTTCTTTGTTCTCTACACCTATGAGTCTTTTCCTGTTTTGTTATTTTTAAGTTTGTTTTATTTTTTAGATTCCACATACAAGTGATGAGATACAGGATTTATCTTTTCCTCTTTGACTTATTTCACTAAGTAGAGTAAGCAGGTGCAGTATAGGTGCAGACGACCCCACGCTTATGGCAGAAAATGAAGAGGAACTAAAGAGCCTCTTGAGGAAAGTGAAAGAGGAGAGTAAAAATGTTGGCTTAAGGCTCAACATTAAGAAAACTAAGATCATGGCATCTGGTCCCATCACTTCATGGGAAATAGATGGGGAAACAGTGGAAAAAGTGTCAGACTGTATTTTTTTGGGCTCCAAAATCACTTCAGATGGTGACTGCAGCCATGAAATCAAAAGACGCCTACTTCTTGGAAGGAAAGTTATGCCCAATCTGGAGAGCATATTGAAAAGCAGAGACATTACTTTGCCAACAAAGGTTCATCTAGTCAAGGCTATGGTTGGACAGTGAAAAAGGCTGAGCACCGAAGAATTGATCCATTTGGACTGTGGTGTTGGAGAAGACTCTTGAGAGTCCCTTGGACTGCAAGGAGATCCAACAAGTCCATCCTAAAGGAGATCAGTCCTGGGTGTTCATTGAAAGGACTGATGTTGAAGCTGAAACTCCAATAGTTTGGCCACCTCATGTGAAGAGTTGACTCATTGGAAAAGACCCTGATTCTGGGAAAGATTGGGGGCATGAGGAGAAGGGGAAGACAGAGGATGAGATGGCTGGATGGCATCACTGACTTGATGGTCATGGGTTTGGGTGAACTCTGGGAGTTGGTGATGGACAGGGAGGCCTGGCGTGCTGCGGTTCATGGGGTCGCAAAGAGTCAGACGCGACTGAGTGACTGAACTGAACTGATAGTAAGCTCTAGGTCCATCATTGTTTCTGAAAATGGCAGAATTTCTTCTTCTTCTTTTTTTTTTTTTTGGTTGAGTAACATTCTGTTATATCAAAGTGAAAGTGAAAGTGAAGTCACTCAATCGTGTCCAACTCTTTGTGACCCCATGGACTGTAGCCTACCATGCTCCTCTGTCCATGGGATTTTTCAGGCAAGAGTACTGGAGTGGGTTGCCATTTCCTTCTCCAGAGGATCTTCCCAACCCAAGATTGAACCAGGGTCTCCCACGTTGTAGTTAGACACTTTACTGTCTGAACCACCAGGGAAGTTCCATTATGTCAGGGGAAATATAATTTCCTTGGTTCTGTCTTGCTGCAGCAAAAATTTGAAGTGACAGATGGGCCAGTGTTACAGCTTGGTATTACAGCTCAGTTTTATTTGGCAAGCAAAGGAAAACACGTCTTCAAGGTGTGAGGGTGAGGCCGACCCAAAAGAAGCTCAGAGAAGAGAGAAAGAAGAAAGAAGAAGCTCAATTTGGCTCCTGTTTTTATGTTTTTCTCCCCCCCACCCCGAGTCTGCTGTATGTAAGCTGGGCTAGCCAGGAGGGCTATTTGCTTCACCTTAGGTTCTCACTCCAGTCCTTGGATCTTCCTTTATTTTATTTTTGTGGGCCTTCCCTTCTTTGTCTTTTAGCCACCGCTATTTTGGACTCCTTTTTCCTAATCTAACTATCTAACAATTATAACTATATATATATATATACACACACATATATTTGTTATATATGTGTAACAAATATATATATTTGTTATTATATGTATATATATATATATACATATATCATTTTCTTTGTTCATTCATAGGTTGCTTTCATATCTTGCCTATATTAAATAATACTGTTATGAACATTGGGGTATATTTTTTTTATTAGCATTTTCTTGGGGGATGTATACCCAGGAGTGGAATTACTGGATCATGTGGTAGTTTAAGTTTTAGTTTTTTGGGAAGTCTCCATAGTGTTTTCCACAGTGGCTGCACCAATTTGCATTCCTACCAATCATGTACAAGGGTTCCTTTTCCTCCATATCCTTGCCAACATTTGTTATTTGTGGGTTTTTTTTTTTTAAGATAACCATTCAGGTATGTGTGAGGTGATATCTCATTGTGGGTTTGATTTGCATTATCCTGATAATTAGTGATGTACCTGTTGGCCATCTGCATTTCCTCTTTGGAAAAATATCTATTGAATTATTCTGCTTATTTTTAAATCTGTTTTATTTTCTTTTTTTTATATTGAGCTGTATGAGCTTATTGAATATTAATCCCTTATTGGTTATATTATTTGCAAATATTTTCTCCTTTGACATACAAAAGCTTTTCATTAGGTCCCATTTGTTTATTTTTGTCTTTATTTCTTTTCCTTTGGCAATTGATCCATAAAAATATTGCTACAATTGATGTCAAAGAGTGTTCTACCTATGTTCTCTCCTAAGAATTTTTTCAGATCTTAATCCATTTTAAGTTTCTTTTTGTATATGTTGTGAGAAATTATAATAATTTCATCCTTTTACATGTAACTGTCTGGTTTCCCAGTGCCACTTACTGAATTTGCTCTCTTCTTTGTGGTTTAATGACTTTTTCTTTCTTTCTTTTTTTTTAAACTGTTATATTTATGTTACTTTCTCTTTCTCTCATTCTGATTTTTTTTTTTTGTTTGTTTGCTTTAGTATTTACTATAGGATAGCTTCATGGTTACCAGGAGGCTTTCATATAATAACAGAGCACTCTATTTTAAGTTGGTAACAACGTAAGTTTCATCCCTAAGCTCAACATTTTTATTTTGCTCATCACAGTTTATATCTTTATATCCTGTGTATCCCTTAAGTAGTGATTATAATAGCTATTTTAACTATTTCTGTATTTAAATTTTTATACTAGTTTTATAAGTGATTGAACCACTACCTTTACTATATATTTGTATTCCATGTTTAGTGCCCATGACCCTGCAGCAGGTCACTGTCAACCCACGCCTCCACCGGAGACTCCTGGACATTCACAGGCAAGTCTGGTTTAGTTTCTTGTCAGGACACTGTTCCTTTCTCCTGGCTCCTGGCTTGCATGGGTTTTGTTTGTGCCCTCCAAGAGTCTGTTTCCCCAGTCCTGTGGAAATTCTGTAATCAAATCCCACTGGCCTCCAAAGTCAAATTCCTTGGAGGTTCTTAGTCCCTTTACCAGATCTCCAGGCTGGGAAATCTGTTGTGGGTCCTAGAACTTTTTAACAGTATGAGAGTTTCTTGGTATAATTGTTCTACAGTTTGTGGATCATCTGCTCAGGGTCTCTATGATGAGGCTAATGGTGACCTCCTCCAAGAGGGCTTATGCCACATGCTGAGTGACCCAGGTCTGCTGTGCTGAGAGCCCCTGTCCCCATGGCAAGCCACTGCTGAACTGTGGCTCTGCAGGGGACACTCAAACACTCAAAGGCAGGTCTGGCTCAGTATCTGCAGGGTCTCTGGGTCCTGGTGCACACAGATTTTGTTTGAGCCCTCTGAGCATCTCTGGTGGATATGGGGTTTGATTTTAAACATGGTTTTGCCCCTCCTACTGTCTTGTTGGAGTTTCTCCTTTGCCCTCAGATGTGGGGTATCTTTTTTTTAATGGGATCCAATATTCTCCTGTTGATGATTGTTCAGCAGTGAGTTGAAATTTTGGAGTTCTTACAGAAGAGCACACATCCTTCTACTCTGCCATCTTTACCTTCCCTAGGGTCTTGCTTATTTTGGACCTTACAGCACAGTCCCAGAGAGTGGACACATAGCTACTCTTGAATCAAACCTATTTGGAGCCTCAGACTGGACACCATTTTTTCCTGGTGACTGGGGATTCCTTAAATCTCCCATGAAACACAATTGGGACAAATATCATAATATGCCCCTGTCATCTTGCACAACAAATTTAAGGTGACAGAGTAAGAAAGCTAAGATGTTCTTCCCCTACTTCCCATCCCCCCCCACCTCTATTTTTGGTCCTTTCTAATCTCCTCCTAGGACTGGAAACCCAAGATGAGCCTTATGAGTTCCACTCCCACCCCTTCATCCCCAACCCCTTCCAGCCCTGCATCCCCACGGTGGGGTCACCAGGCTTTGCTTTTCAGTTACTTCACCCTTCACCTTAGGAAGCATCTCTAAGAACATAACTAAGTGGAGGTGATGAAATTCTAGTTAAGCTATTTCAAATCCTAAAAGATGTTGCTGTTAAAGGGTTGTACTCAATATGCCAGCAAATTTGGAAAACTCAGCAGTGGCCACAGGATTGAAAAATGTCAGTTTTCATTCTAATCCTAAGAAAAGGCAATGCCAAAGAATGTTCAAACTACTGCACATTCACATTCATCTCACAGGCTAGCAAAATAATGCTCAAAATTCTCCAAGCCAGGCTTCAACAGTATGTGAACTGTGAACTGCCAGATGTTCAAGCTGGATTTAGAAAAGGCAGAGGAACCAGATATGAAATTACCAGCATCCGTTGGATCATACAAAAAGAAACAGAGCTCCAGAAAAACATCTGCTTCTATTTTATTGACTATACCAAAGCCTTTGACTGTGTGGATCACAACAAACTGTGGAAAATTCCTGAAGAGATGGGAATACCAGACCACCTGACCTGCCTCCTGAGAAATCTGTTTGCAGGTCAAGAAGCAACAGTTAGAACTGGATATGGAACAACAGACTGGTTCCAAATTGGGAAAGGTGTATGTCAAGGCTTTATATTGTCACCCTGCTTATTTAACTTATAGGCAGAGTACATCATGCGAAGTGCTGGGCTGGAAGAAGCACAAACTGGAATCAAGATTGCCAGGAGAAATATCAATAACCTCATATATGCAGATGACACCACCCTTATGGCAGAAAGTGAAGAGAAACTGAAGAGCCTTTTGGTGAAACTGAAAGAAGAGAGCGAAAAAACTGGCTTAAAACTCAACATTCAAGAAACTAAGATCATGGCATCTGGTCCCCTCACTTCATGACAAGGGAAGCAATGGAAACCATGACAGACTTCATTTTCTTGGGTTCCAAATCACTTCAGATGGTGATTGAAGCCATGTAATTAAAAGACACTTGCTACTTGGAAGAAAAACTTTGACCAACATAGACAGCATACTAAAAAGCAGAGACATTGCTTTGCCAACAAAGGCATGTCTAGTCAAGGCTATGGTTTTTCCAGTAGTCATGTATGGATGATAGTGTTGGACCACAAAGAAAGCTGAGCACTGAAGAACTGATGCTTTTTAACTGTGGTGTTGGAGAAGACTCTTGAGAGTCCCTTGGACTGCGAAGAGATTGAATGAGTCAATCCTAAAGGAAATCAGTCCTAAATATTCATTTGAAGGATTGATGCTGAAGCTGAATCTCCAATACTTTGGCCACCTGATGAGAAGAGCTGACTTATTGGAAAAGATCCTGATGCTGGGCAAGATTGAAGGCAGGAGGAGAAGGAGATGACAGAGGATGAGATGGTTGTATGGCATCACCAACTCTATGCACAAGTTTGAACAAGCTCCAGGAGATGGTGGTGGACAGGGAAGCCTGGCATGCTGCAGTCCATGGGGTCGCAAAGAGTGAGATATGACTGAGCAACTGAACTGATTGACTGGCTTTTTACTGAATTATTTCCTTTCATATTTTTTTTGGTTAGAAATTAAACTTTCTTTTCTGTTTAAATAAGTCCCTTTTTACAATGCTTGTAAGGCCAGTTTAGCGGTGAAAATTCCTTTAGTCTGTGCCTCTCTCTCCTATTCTAGATGATAACTTTTCTGGGTAGAGTATTATTGGTTGGATTTTTTTTTTTATTCTTTTGTTTCAGCACTTTGAATATATCACTTCACTCCCTTCTGGCCTGCGAAGTTTCTGCTATATAATCTACTAATAACCTTATGAATATTCCCTTGTACATAACAAAATGTTTACTCTAGATGCTTTTAATATTTTCTCTTCATCATTAACTTTTGACATTTTAATTATAATGTGCCTTGGTGGAGGTCTCCTTGGGTTCATCTTAATTAAGCCCTGAACTTCCTGGATCTGGATATCTATTTCTTTACCCAAGTTAGGGAAGTTGTCATCCATTATTTTTTCAAGACCTTGGCCATTTTCTCTCTCTCCTCTCCTTCTGGGACCCCCATAAGTTTAATGTGTGTCCACTGAGTTTTGTCTTATAAGCTCCTTAAGCTCCCTCTATTTTTTATTGTTCTAATTGGGTGAGTTCTACTGCCTTGTCTTCAAGTGGACTGTTGCTTTCTTATGTTTCATTCAGTCTGCTGTTGAATATGCCTAGTGTATTTTTCAGTTCAGTTATTGTATTCTTTAGCAGCAATTTCTTTTTCTGTTTTCCTATGAAATTGAAGAAGCACTTCAATTGAAATTTTATTCAGATTGCATCCAACCCTATGTCATAAATGTCACACGTTATATATGTCACAATGCTCTAAGAAATATCTTAAGGTATGTAATGTAATAATCTTTACTGTCTGGGAGTAAGACATGAAACGATAAAGGCAAAAGTAACATTTCCTTTATTTGTTACTGTATTCATTCTTTCAAGCCAATATCTTTACTTAAAAATGACCTGTAATGTAGTCTTAATGATACCCTGTGCATAAGCTTTCACTAACAATAATCTTTGTTAAGATTATTGTCCATGAATCTATGGCCTTTACAATGTCTCCACAATTATTTTCAGTTCATACTGATCCTCTGAGTCCACAGTTGAATACATTTGGTCATTGTCTTCTCTAGCTCATATATCTCAGCTGGCATTACCTGGCAAATCTCACTGGCACCTGGGAAGTAGTGATATGTAAAGAGTTTCCAGTTTTCAAATATAAATATCCTTGGGTTTCTTTTGCTATGTGCAGCAGATAGAAAATTGAAATCAGCAGTAATTTCTATTTGTCACTTTCTCATATTTTCCAACCTTTTGTTGATATTTTTCTGTGTCTATTTATTCTCCCCAGGTCATTGAGCATTCTTATGACCATAACTTTGAACATTTTATCAGGTAAATTACTTACCTCTGTTTCATGAAGGTTTTTTCTTTCAAGGTTTTATCTGATTCTTTTATTTGAAATATATTTCTTAGCTTTCTTTATTTTGCTTGACTCTGTTTTGATTTGTATACTGTAGATGTTTCAGCAGCCTCCCCCAACATTGAAGAGTGGCCTCAGGTAGAAGACAAAGCTTATTATTCAACTCTGCTCCAACTCTTTATCATCTCTCTAATCTTTATGCTTCTTCTAATGGCCTATAATATTTTTAAATGCTCCTAGTATTTGAGAATGTGCCTAGATCTCTCAGTGTTCCTAAGAGGAGTATCTCAGTACCTTGCTTCAGGCTGTTTGGAAGCCAGAACTCAGACAGCATCTTTTAATAGTATGCAAATATCTACAGCTTTGTGGGAACTTAAACCTAAGTCCCACTAGCTAGGTGATCTGATGATGTACTCCAGGTTGCAGTGGCAAAACTGGGATTTCAGACAATGGTATAAGCTCCCTTTTATTAAAATATATTTGACTTACAATATTACAGTGGTTTCTAGCATGCAACACAATGAGCAAAAATTTGAACATGAAGAGACTCTCAATTGCATAATTCACCAAGGACAGGAAAAATAAAACTGCATTAAGATAATCCTAGCATGCTGGCTAAAACTTACGAGATTATAATACTAATATCAGCAGGTATTTTATAGTAATGGAAGCTCTCACACACCACTTGATAAGGTTGGGACTAGCACAACCACTTTCAAAAATAATTTAGCAGTACCTTCTAAACTGACCCTCCTAAAATAATGTTATAAGCCAGGAATTCTACTCTCAGAAATGCAACAGAAATGCAAGCCCACATGTACCAGGAGACCTATACAAGAATATATGTAGTAGAGTTATTTGTATTAGCTTCAAAAGCAAGTTAAAGCTCTTTGTTGCCTTGAAGTCTTCCTGATGGACTGAGATGGAATAATCTCTATTTACCATTATATGCTTTCCTTGTCTCAGAGTGAAGTAGGTAGGATGAAACATAATATATGTAAGTGATATGCATTTGTAGATATGAAATTAAATGGTCCCTTAAGGGATTCCTTGGTGATTCAGATGGTAAAGAAGCTGCCTACAGTAAGGAAGACTTGGGTTCCATCCCTGGGTTAGGAAGATCCCCTGGAGAAGGGAACAGCCATCCACTACAGTATTCTTTGGAGAAGGAAATGGCAACCCACTCCAGTACTCTTGCCTGAAAAATTTCATGGACAGAGGAACCTGGTGGGCTACAGTCCATGGGGTAGCAAAGAGTTGGACCTGACTGAGTGACTTCACACTCACTCACTCACAGTTTTCTTGTCTGGAGAATTCTATGGACAGAGGAGCCTGACAGGCTACAGTCAATGGGATTGCAAGGAGTTAGAAACAGCTGGGCCACATTCACTTTCACTTTGAGAAGACCAGGATACAGACCCAGAAAGAAAGGGTGGAGAAAACTATTTGAAAATAAGAAACTGGCATTCCTCATGGCAGGTACT
Source organism: Antilocapra americana (assembly GCA_007570785.1). Classification (NCBI taxonomy): domain Eukaryota; kingdom Metazoa; phylum Chordata; class Mammalia; order Artiodactyla; family Antilocapridae; genus Antilocapra; species Antilocapra americana. Next base: position 908,896 of record ML664227.1, read on the forward strand.
GTCAGTATACCAGGATGAAAACCTGACTTTTAAAAAGTTATCAAAGCAATTCACATATACAGAAATTTAAAAAAAAGCAAACTGTACAGAAAGACATTGGAGAAAAAAATGGCAACCCACTCCAGTATACTTGCCTTGAAAATCCCATGGACAGAAGAGCCTGGTGGACTACTGTCCATGGGGTCATGGAGTCGGACACAACTGGGTGACTAAGCATATAGAAAGACATAAAATATTTCCTTCCATTCCATAGTTCTGCAAATATAACGGCTATTAACATTTATTTTTATCACTTTGATCACAGGGCAGGAAACTTTGATTAGTAGTTAAAGATGGGTACTCCCACTTCCTTTTTTCTAGTTTACTAATGCATCCTGCTCTTTGAAAAAGCTGTTTCACAGATGCCTTTCTTAGGGCTCGGGTGACAGTATACATCTGGGAGATCAACAACAAACGCGCTATTCCTGAGAAAGCTTCTCTTGTGGCCTCAGCCCTGAGCAGACCAAGTCTTCATGCTGCTGTGGGTGTCGCTGCTGATCCTGGGTAAGTAGAAGAGCTCAACATGGGCCCTGGGTGGGATTAGGACAGCATTCCTCTACCACAGACCTGGCTTTTCTGGGAGGCTCAGCCCCTGCTCAAAGAATCTTTCCTGCCTCGAGAGATTATGTTCTCTGACTTCATCATATAGCTCAGAGATTCTTCCTTTGAGGCTGCAAGAGTGGTCAGAGCTTCAGCTTTACAGAGAAGGAAACCACAGTGGCCACAGCACTTAAGGGATTATTCATTTTTTTCTACAAAAAAAATACTACATCATGAAGTGCAGGTGTGTTGTATTTGCTGGTTCCTATGGTCTCATTCAGAGAAAACCTTACCTTTCTGTCTGCAAAGGAGATGTGTTTATTCCTTGTGTGACAACCCCAGACTGTGGTGCTGGACATAGGAGGGCAAGTTTTCTAAGACAAAAGACATTGCCTTCTTTTGCCCACAGATGCAAATGATATCAGTGATTGGCAGTTAAAGAGGGGGAGATGAAGACAGGCACTCACCGGGGGAAGTGGGCAAGTCAGGGGAAAAACCTAAGATGCTTGATGTTTTTCTTTTCCCCTTCGGGTTTATTGAAGCATAACTGACAAATTAAAATTATGTGTATTTAAGATGCATAAGATGTCTTGATACACATATATTATGCAACAATTACCACAATCAGCTAGTTAGCATTCCTCTCACTTCACATAGTTAGTCACCTTGTGTGTGTGGTAAGAACACTCAGAATCAACTCTCAGCAAATTTCAACTTAACATTATAATTAACTAGTCACCATACTCTGCATTAGATCTCCAGTACTGCTTCATCTTACAACTGAAAGTTTGTTCCTTTGACCAACATGTCCTCAGTTCTCCTACAACGTACTCACTGCTGGCAAACACCATTTTAGTCTCTGCTTTTGTGAGTTCAACTTTTTCAGATTACACATGTAAATGAGATCATGTAGTATTTGTCTTTCTCTGTCTGGCTTATTTCACTTAGCATAATGTCCTCCAGGTTTATCCATGTTGTCACAATGTCAGGGTTTCTTTCTTTCTTTAAAAGTTGAGTAATATCCCATTGCATATGTGTGTGTGTGTGTGTGTGTATACGCATACTACCTTTTATTTATCCATTAAGCAGGAGGCAGACCCTTAGATTGTTTCAATATTCTAGCTACTGTGAATAATGTTGTAATGAATATGGAAGTGCAGGAATCTTATTGAGATACTAATTTCATTTGCTTCAGATATATATCCAGAAGTGGGATTACTGGATCATATGATAGTTTTAATTTTTTAGGAACTTCCAGACTGTTTCTGCCTTATGACTGTGTGAATTATATTCTGGCCAACAGTGTACAAGGTTTCTTTATCAACACTTGTTATCTTTTGTCTATTTGATAATAGCCAATCTAATTAGTGTGAGGTGTTATCTCTGGGTTTTGATTTGTGTTTCCCTGATTCTTACTAATGTTTGAGCATATTTTTATAAACTTTTGGAGATTTGTATTTCTTCTGTTGAGAATATCTATTCATATTCTTAACTGTTTTTTAATCAGTTTATCTGCATTTTGCTGTTTATTTATTAAAGTTCCTTAGACATTTTAACCCCTTATTGGATAGATTGAGAAGGCAATGGCACCCCACTCCAGTACTCTTGCCTGGAAAATCCCATGGTCAGAGGAGCCTGGTGGGCTGCAGTCCAAGGGGTTGCTAAGAGTTGGACACGACTGAGAGACTTCACTTTCCCTTTTCACTTTCATACATTGGAGAAGGAAATGGCAACCCACTCCAGTGTTCTTGCCTGGAGAATCCCAGGGACGGGGGAGCCTGGTGAGCTGCCAACTATGGGGTCACACAGAGTCGGACACGACTGAAGCGACTTATCAGCAGCAGCAGAATTGGATAGATGGTTTTCTTTTATTTTCTCCCATTTCATAGGTTACTCTTTATATTGTTGATTATTTCCTTTGCTTGAAAAAGTTTTTATTTTTGATGCAATCCAGTTGTTTTAGTTCTAATTTTTGTTGCCTATGCTCTTGGGGTCATATCCCAAACTCATGTCTCAGGTGAATGCCAAGAAGCATTCTCCCTGTGTTTCCTTTTAGTAGTTTTACAGTTTCAGGTCAAACATTTAAATCATCTATTAAGTTGATTTTTGTATATGATGGGATACAAGGATCCAATTTTATTTGTTTTCATGTGGAAATTCAGTTTTCAGACAGTGATTTATGGAAGGAACTGTTCTTTGCCCTTTGTGTGTTTTTGGTACAGATTTTGAAGATCAGTTCAGTTCAGTTCAGTTGCTCAGTCATGTCCAACTCTTTGTGACCCCGTGAACCACAGCAAGCCAGGCCTCCCTGTCCATCACCAACTCCCGGAGTTTACCCAAACTCATGTCCATTGAGTTGGTGATGCCATCCAACCATCTCATCCTCTGTCGTCCCCTTCTCCTCCCACCTTCAATCTTTCCCAACATCAAGGTCTTTTCAGATGAATCAGCTCTTTGAATCAGGTGGGCAAAATATTGAAGTTTCAGCTTCAGCATCAGTCCTTCCAATGAACACCCAGGACTGATCTCCTTTAGGATGGACTGGTTGGATTTCCTTGCAGTCCAAGGGATTCTCAAGAGTCTTCTCCAACACCACAGTTCAAAACCATTAATTCTTCAGTGCTCAGCTTTCTTTATAGTCCGACTCTCACATCCATAGCCTTGACTAGATGGACCTTTGTCGGCAAAGTAATGTCTCTGCTTTTAAATGTGCTATCTAGATTAGTCATAACTTTCCTTCCAAGGAGTAAGTGTCTTTTAATTTCATGGCTGCAATCACCATCTGCAGTGATTTTGGAGCTCCCCAAAATCAAGTCTGACACTGTTTCCACTGTTTCCCCATCCATTTCCCATGAAGTGATGGGATCAGATACCATGGTCTTAGTTTTCTGAATGTTGAGCCTTAAGCCAACTTTTTCACTCTCCTCTTTCACTTTCATCAAGAGGCTTTTTAGTTCCTCTTCACTTTCTGCCGTAAGGGTGGTATCATCTGCATATCTGAGATTAATAATATTTCTCTGCAATCTTGATTCCAGCTTGTGCTCCTTCCAGCCCTGCATTTCTCATGATGTACTCTGCATATAAGTTAAGTAAGCAGAGTGACTATATACAGCCTTGACATACTCCTTTTCCTATTTGGAACCAGTCTGTTGTTCCATGTCCAGTTCTGATTGTTGCTTCCTGACCTGCATACAGGTTTCTCAAGAGACAGGTCAGGTGGTCTGGTATTCCCATTTCTTTCAGAATTTTCCTCAGTTTGTTGTGATCCACACAGTCAAAGGCTTTGGAATAGTCAATAAAGCAGAAGCAGATGTTTTTCTGGAACTGTCTTGCTTTTTCGATGATCCAGCGGATGTTGGCAATTTGATCTCTGGTTCCTCTGCCTTTTCTAAAACCAGCTTGAACATCTGGAATTCATGGTTCACATATTGCTGAAGCCTGGCTTGGAGAATTTTGAGCATTACTTTACTAGCGTGTGAGATGAGTACAACTGTGTGGTAGTTTGAGCATTCTTTAGCATTGTCTTTCTTTGGGAGTGGAATGAAAACTGACCATTTCCGATCCTATTGCCACTGCTGAGTTTTCCAAATTTGTTGGAATATTGAATGCAGCACTTTCACAGCATCATCTTTCAGGATTTGAAATAGCTCAACTTGAATTCTATCACCTCCACTAGCTTTTGAAAATCAGTTTACTATAAAAGTGTGGATTCATTTCTAGGCTTTCTGTTTTGATCCATTGATCTATATGTCTATTTTTATGCTAGTCTTGATTTTTTTTTATTGGAAAAATAATTGTTCTATGATATTTTGTTGGCCTCTGCCATACATCAGCATGAATAGTTTTGATTATAACCACAGCTTTGTAAGAGTTAGAAGTCAGAAATTATGTTTTTTCCAGTTTTGTTCTTCTGGCTCAAGATAGTTTTGACTTTTGGGGGGTCCTTTGTATCTATTCAGATTTTTTCTTTGTGATTACTATGGGACCCATATAAAATATAAGAATTCAAATTAAGAAATTTATTTAAATCAAGTATTAAAATTCTATCCTTTAATTATACTCCATTTTATTATAGATATCACAATTTACATACTTTTACATTGTGTATACATTAACAAATTATTGTAGCTATAGTTAATTTTTAGTACTTTTGTCTTTTTAAACTTTTTTTGCTAGAGTTAAAAGTGTTTTACATACCAGTATATAGGATTTTATGTGTGTTTATTTCCCCTCACACTTCTTATATTAAAATTTTGACAGTGAAGGTGATAGTATTAGGAGATGGAGGGGCCTTTGGGAGATGATTATGTCATGAGGGCACAACCATCATAAAAGAGATTAGTGCCCATATAAAAGAGGTCAAAAAGAGTCTTCTTAAGCTTCTTCCATGTGAGATTATAGTGAGAAGGTGGCTGTCTATGATGAAGTGGACTATGCCAGAGAGAGTCAGCCAGTGTTACTAGCCTCCAGAACTTTGAGAAATAAATTTCTGGTTTTTATAGGTTACCCAGTACAGCACTTTTGTCATAACAAATTGTATAGACTAAGGCACAGTATTTAGCAAGTTCTGAATTTGATTATATTAATCTTCCTCAATTCATGATGGAGTTATGTCCTAATAAGCTCATTATAAGCAGAAAATATCGTAAGTCTAAAATGCACTTAATATACCCAGCCTGTCAAATATTATAGCTTAACCTAGACTGCTTTAAACATGCTCAGAACACTACCTTAGCCTAAAGTTGGGTAAAATCAGCTAACACAAAGCCTATTTTATAATAGAGTGCTGAATAGTTCATGTAATTTACTGAATACTGCAGTGAAAGTGAAAAATCCAATGACTGCGTAGATACAGAATTGTTGTAAGTATGTCTGTTGTTAACCCCTGTGATTATGTGGGTGCCTGGGAGCACTGGCACACTGCTGCTGCCCAGCATCACGAGAGAGTATCATACTGTGTGTTGCTGGCCCAGGAAAAGATCAAAATTCAAAGTCTGGCTTCTACCAAATGCATGTTGCTTTTGCACCATCACAAAGTTGAAAACTCATGGGCCAAACCATCTGTACATTCACCTTTACCAGTGAGTTTTACAATTTCATGTATTTTCAAGTTGCTAGTGGCCTTTAATTTCAACCTATAGAACTTCTCATATGTGTATATGTGTGTGTATGAAAGTCGTTTAGTCGTGTCTGACTCTTTGTGACCATGTGGACTGTAACCCACCAGGCTCCTCTGCCCATGGAATTCTCCAGGCAACAATACTGGAGGGGGAGCCATTCCCTTTCTCTGGGGGATCTTCCCAACCCAGGGATCAACCCAGTCGCCCTGCACTCAGGCAGATTCTCTACTGTCTGTGCTACCAGGCCAGCCCCATAGATAAGGATACATATGATGTTTTCTCTCGGTCTGTGACTCGCCTCTGGATCTGGGTCACAGAACTGCTTCAGCAACAGAGCTCAGTCTGAGGTTGGTGGGCCTGCTACCAGGGGAATGGATGAGCATGGGTTCCTCGGCAGAAGAGGCAGGTGGTAGGAGCGTGGACAAGTGAGGCTAGAGTTGAGCCCGCAGGAGAACGGGGCTGCTTTCAGTCTGTAGCAGGGTGCTAGTCCGTGAGCCACCTCCTAGGGCATGTGCCTACCTTCTGAAAGTGGCCCTTCTTTGGTTTCGGGCTCCAGTGGGGTTTCACAGTCTCTCACCTAGATCTCAAAGCTGTCAGCTTTTGTTTATAGTAGGCTGCCAAAAATTTGCTTCTGTAAGGGAAAGACTAGAGATCTCCTATTCTTGTTTGTGTCACTCCCAACAAATGACATTCTCATTGTGTCTGTGGGCATGAGTTAAGTCTATCAATTCACTCATATCAACTGGTTGATTTTTTTAACCAAAGTTGAAAATATTAGAATAAAATATATTTATTCATTTGTTTAACAAATTATTCAGTAACATTAATACACAGCCTTATGTTAGGTGCTGAGAATGATGACAAGACATGAAAGTGAAAGTCACTCAGTCGTGTCCGACTCTTTGCGACCCCATGGACTGTACAGTCCAGGGAATTCTCCAGGCCAGAATACTGGAGTGGGTAGCCTTTCCCTTCTCCAGGGGATCTTCTCCACCAGGGATCGAACCTGGGTCTCCTGCATTGCAGGTGGTTTCTTTACCAGCTGAGCCACCAGGGAAGCAGATCATAATCTGCATACCCATAATTCAATACACTAACTCTTTTTTCTCAAAACATGTGGATTAAGCTTCATTAAAATAATGCTGGATCATTACTCCCATTCTCCACCAAAAAACAAACAAAAAAACGGACAATGCTGGTACTCATTATAACAAAGTCCAGAAGAAATGTGTTCAGTACACAGAGTACCGGCATCATATTGCCTAAAATATCTAGTTTATAACAGAAATATGAGACATGCATAGAAATATGAGTTGGAACTGTATGGTGGGAATAGAGGGCATTTGAAAAATGGCCAGTAAAATTACCCCAGTAAAATCAGATGATATCTCAGCAAAAAAAAAAACAAAACAAAAAAAAACAGGGATGCCAAAAGGCAGAGGGAAACATTCAAGGTGCACTAAGAAAAAAAACCTATCAACCAAGAATTCCATCTTGACCAAAACTACCTTCTGAAAGATAGAGACAAAACAAAGATGCTCTCAAATCAATAACAACTGAAAAAATATATTAATAGCCAATTGCCTCACAGGAATTACAGGGGGAGTTCTTCAGCTTGAATACTAGGGAGTCTAGAAAGTAATTCATATTAACATTAACAAAGAAAAACACTTGTATTTCTAATGCCATAGGAATAAAAGCAAAAGTAATACAATTTTCTTTTAATTGATGTCAAAGCAACTATGTAAAATCCTATGTAGGTCATGTGTTAGTACATTACAATGTATCACAGTGTGATACCCATGTTAGTACATTTGCCTTTCAAAAGCACAAGTGTGTGAGTAAACTGTACTGATCAAAGGAAATGACCACAGATGGTACATAAGCGTACCAAAATATTTGAGGGGATTATATCATTAATATAATCTGCATGACAATAATAAAAAAGGGAAAAGAATAACGCTTTATATGAATGATTTCTTGTATCCCTGGGATTAAGCTATGATAGTATGTAATCATGGAGAAGGCAATGGCACCCCACTCCAGTATTCTTGCCTAGAAAATCCCATGGATGGAGGAGCCTGGTGGGCTAGTCCATGGGGTTGCGAGGAGTAGGACACGACTGAGCTACTTCACTTTCACTTTTCACTTTCATGCACTGGAGAAGGAAATGGTAACCCACTTCAGTGTTCTTGCCTGGAGAATCCTAGGGTCAGAGGAGCCTGGTGGGCTGCCGTCTTTGGGATCGCAGAGTTGGACATGACTGAACTTAGCAGCAGCAGCAGCAGCAGCAGTACGTAATCAATATATATATTTTTAAAGAGGAACCGCTAAAATTTTTTAAAATATTTAATAGAGAAGCCATTTAGAAATGAAAGTACCAGAATATATTCATTTAATGAAAAATAAATTTATAAAAGACTAAGAATTAAAAGTGTTAGTTGCTCAGTCATGTCCAACTCTTTGGAACCCCACAGACCCTAGCCCACTAGGCTCCTCTGTCAATGGATTTCTCCAGGCAAGATACTGGAGTGGGTAGCCATCCCCTTCTCTAGGGCATCTTTCCGACCCAGGGATTGAACCTGGGTCAACTGTATTGCAGGCAGATTCTTTACCTTCTGGAAGAATTAAAAATTTAAGAGCTATAAAACACAAAAGGTAAATGCCAGGTGTATTGCATCTATGTCAATAATACTAAGAGTGAATGAATTATATGGTTCAAACAGGAGAAAGAGAGTTTCACCCGATATGAAACAGACAAACCCTGATCTAAGTACGTACTATGTAGAAGAACCAGACTGTATTTTTTATTATATTTTTTAATTTAATTTTATTTATTTTTTTCATTTGTTTTCAGCTGTGCTGGCTCTTTGTTGCTGAGCATGGGCCTTTTTCTAGTTGTGATGCTCGGTCTTGGCATTTGCAGTGGCTTCTCCTGTTGTGGAGCACAGGCTCGAGAGCGCTGGCTCCTTGTTTCATAGCAAGTCCTAAGCTGTCCTGAGGCATGTGGTACCTTCCTGGAACAGGGATCGAGTCTGTGCCCCGCACTCTGGCAGGCAGATTCTTTACCACTCGGCCACCAGGGAAGTCTAGAAAGCACACGTTAGCTGAAAGATACTAAGAGTGGAAGTCCAAGTGTGTGATGGATATACCTGTGAATGACACCGACATGAAAAGAGGGTATATAAATATTGTGCAAAATGGACTTGAAAACAAAAAATATTAATAGAGATATTGAGGGATATTATATCGTCCCCAAAGTCTCAAACGTTATGGCTTGCATCTGAAGTGAAACCTAGAAAAATAAAAAGATGTAGCCTTTAATGCCTCTGCTAGCAAATGAGGGAGACTGAAAATCAGTAACATGTCTATTGACTTTAACAGATTTTAAAGATGACTCAGCAAACCTGATTCGAGGAGAAACGGAAACCATAAAATTTAAAGTAGAGATGAATGAAATGGGGAATCGAAAAATCATAGAGAAAAAACAGTGAAACCAAAAGTGAGTTCTATAGAAAAATTAACAATATTGACAAATCTTAAGCAAGATTGATCTAGGAAAAAGAGGGGATATTCAAATTTATACAGTCAGGAAGAATGAGGGCTATTATTATGGACATTGCAGAAATAAAAAGGACTATGAAAGAATTCAATGAGCAAGTGTATGCCAAAATCTAAGATGACTTACATGTTTCTGAAGGAAACAAATTATTGAAACCTGGAAATAAAACAAAAATAAATAAACCAAAAAACCCAGAATCAAAACAGAACTACAAAAAGTGAAGTGCTTGAGGGACTTCCCTGGTTGGCCAGTGGTTAAGAACCCCTATTTCAGTGCAGGGGATAGGGCTTGGATCCCTGTTTGGGGAACTGTGATGCCTGTGCCTCGGGGCAACCAAGCCTGTGCACCACAACTAATAACTGATGCAGCCAAATAAGTACATAAATATATTTTTAAAAGGTGAATTAGTAAACTAGAAAACACCCAAGAAATAAACCTAGACCGTACCTCTGAGTAGATGGCTTCTATACAAAGTTCTCCAAAAGTTTTTGACAATATATATTACTGTTGTTCACAAAGTCTTCTCAAAGGCGACAATACTTTACACTTATTTTGTGAGACTGTTACTACTGTAATATGGAAAGTGAAAAGTGTATGTATACCCATGGCAGAGTCATGACAATGTATGGCAAAACCAACACAATAATGTAAAGAAAATTACACATGAAAAGATGCTCAACATCACTCATTATCAGAGAAATGCAAATCAAAACCACAAGGAGGTACCACTTTACACCAGTCAGAATGGCTGCCATCCAAAAGTCTGCAAGCAATAAATGCTGGAGAGGATGTGGAGAAAAGGGAACCCTCTTACACTGTTGGTGGGAATGCAAACTAGTACAGCCACTATGGAGAACAGTGTGGAGATTCCTTAAAAAACTGAAAATAGAACTGCCATATGACCCAGCAATCCCACTGCTGGGCATACATACCGAGGAAACCAGAATTGAAAGAGCCACGTGTACCCCAATGTTCATTGCTGCATTGTTTACAATAGCCAGGACATGGAAGCAACCTAGATGCCCATCAACTGACGAATGGATAAGAAAGCTGTGGTACATATACACAATGGAATATTACTCAGCATTAAAAAAAAATTCATTTGAATCAGTTCTACTCAGGTGGACGGAACTGGAGCCTATTATTCAGAGTGAAGTAAGCCAGAAGGAAAAACAACAATACAGTATACTAACGCATATATATGGAATTTAGAAAGATGGTAATGAGAACCCAGCATGCGAGACAGCAAAAGGAACGCAGATGTATAGAACAGTCTCGTGGACGCTGTGGAAGAGGGCAAGGGTGGGATGATATGGGAGAATGGCATTGAAAGATGTTAATTATCATATGTGAAATCAATCACCAGCCCAGGTTTGATGCTCGGGGCTGGTGCACTGAGATGACCCAGGGGGAGGGAATCGGGAGGGGGGAGGGAGGGGGGCTCTGGAAGGGGAACATATGTATACCCATGGCGGATTCATGTCAATGTAGGGCAAAACCAACACAATAAAGTAAAAAAATTTTTTTTTAAATAAAATAAAAAATAAAAGACAAAAATAAATAAATAAAAAATAAAAATATCATTTTACTTTTCCTAGACTCTGTAGTTACTGATGAGAAGGCAGTGCTAATTTAAAGTACAGTGTCCTGGAAGATAACCTGCCATTTTCCTCTGGCCACTATCAAAATTTTCTGTTTTACTGTTGGTGTCCAACAGTTAGAATATGATGTGTATAGGTACAGTTTTCTTCAAATTAATCCTGTTTGAAGTTCACTGAGTTTTTGGATCTGTAAATGCATGCATTTCATAAAATTAAAAAAAAATTTGGCCATTAAAAAAGAAAGAAAGAAAGAAAATTAAAACTAAATAAATAAATAAATTTAAAAATTAAAAAAAAAAGAAAGAAAGAAAGAAAAGTGAACTACCAAAACAAACAAAAACTCAACCCTCAAAATAGAAAACTCTATACACGTGAGACTCTCCTAGTGGTCCCATGGCTAAGACTCTGAACTCCCAGGGAATGAGATCCCACACGTCACAACTAAGTGTTCACAAGCTGCAACCGAGGGTTCTTCTCAAATATGGGTTCTTCGTGAACTTTGACCCTTCTTTTAATACTGATAAGGCTTCTCTCCAATGTGAGTCCTTTCATGGATTCAAAGAGACTTGCCGTTTCTGAATGCTTTCTTGCAGTGTTTACCCTGATAGGGTTTCTCTCTGGTGTGAAACCTTTCATGTGACTGGAAGCTCTTATGGCTGCAAGCAGCTTTTTCACTTTGTTTGCATAGGATTTCTCTCCAGTGTGACTCCTTTCATGGAATCCAAGAGAACTGTGGTATCTGTGTGCTTTCTCACAGTGTTTACATCAAGAAGACATGGGAAACAGCATTTTTGTACTTAGGAAGCTCACGATATAGAAGGGTCTTCATTCTGCAAGGATGATGTACAAGATATATCTATGCAACAGAACGCAGATGTATAGAATAGACTCGTGGACTCTGTGAATGAGGGAAGGGGTGGGATGATATGGGAGAATGGCATCGAAACATGTTAATTATCATATGTCTAAGCAATCGCCAGCCCAGGATTGATTCTCGGGGCTGGTGCATCGAGATTTCCCGGGGGGGAGGGAGGAGGGAGGGGGGGAGGGAGGGGTTTCTGGAGGGGGAGCATATGTAAACCCATGGTGATATCATGGCATTGTATGGCAAAACCAATAAAAGGGAGGAAAAAAAGAAAAAAGAAAAAAGAAAAAAAAAAGATCTCCACAGGAGATTTCAGGGTACAACCGAGATTTGAAATTCATTTAATTAATTGATACCCCTTTCTGTGTCTGTGTGTTTGCTATAAAATACACAAGCTAAAATTTAAAAAAAAAAAAAAGGATTTATATCCCCTTAAAGAATAAGGTACATGTGAAAAGTTAGACACAAGAGTTAAAGAAGAAGACAAGATATGAGGGAAACACTACGATTCATTGCCAAGCAGTGCTGTCTATACTCAATGTCACAGATCCTGAGACTCCTGAGAGCCCAGGAGGCTGATGGCCCCTAAATGCATTTGTAGAGATAAAAAAAAGGAACAAGGACACTAGTTACCAATGCTGACTCACTTGCTGGACTAGGCACTTCATGAGCATTATTCCAAATCTTTACAGTTTGTTTGCCAAAATTAAACTGCATGCATGTTAAGTCAAAAAAAAAATAAAGATCTCATTTAAACAACTGTTCAGCCAAAAGTTACCAATGATGGTAAAAGTTGATAGTAAGCTATATGCCAAGTCATTGGTAATGACTTCATGCAACAGAGGGTCAGTAAGAGCTGGAGGGGGCAAGGATGGAGTGCAGGAAAATGTAATGAAAAAGGACCTCATAGTTGGAAGCTGCATGGAATACTCCAGAAATGGGAAGACATCCTAGTGTGGCACCAAATCAGAGCAGCAGGAGAGGGTAATGGCCAGGAGCATATGCTTTGGGATCAAACAAGATGGTTTCAAATAGATGGGTTAAAAACTATATTCTGCCCCTCAGTTCAGTTCAGTTCAGTCACTCAGTCATGTCTGACTCTTTGTGATCCCGTGGACTGCAGCATGTCAGGCCTCCTTGTCCATCACCAGTTCCTGGAGTTTGCTCAAACTCATGTCCGTTGAGTCGTAGATGCCATCCAACAATTTCATCCTCTGTTGTCCCCTTCTCTTCCTGCCCTCAATCTTCCCCAGCCTCAAGGTCTTTTCAAATGAGTCACTTCTTCTCATCAGGTGACCAGATGCCATGCTCTTAGTTTTCTAAATGTTGAGTTTTAAGCCAACATTTTCACTCTTCTTTTTCACTTTCATCAAGAGGCTCTTTAGTTCTTCTTCACTTTCTGCCATAAGGGTGGTGTTATCTGCATATTTGAGGTTATTGATATGTCTCCCAGCAGTCTTGATTCCAGCTTGTGCTTCCTCCAGCCCAGCGTTTCTCATGATGTTGTCTCGCATATAAATTAAATAAGCAGGGTGACAATATACAGCTTTGATGGACTCCTTTCCCTATTTGGAGCCAGTCTGTTGTGTTCCATGTCTGGTTCTAACTGTTGCTTCCTGACCTGCAGAAATACAGATTTCTCACTTGTTTTTTTTAATTCCCTAACCTGAGTGAAAAGCAAGAGAGACAGAGACAGAGAGAAGACGGAGGGACAGGCAGGCAGCCAGGAAAAAAATAAATGAATAAAAATAAAAGGACCTTACCGTTTAAATCTGTTGCTTTCCAGATACAAAGAGAAAACAAAGGACAGAAAGGACACAATGTTTAAAATGTGAATTTTGAAAGATGGACATCCACGTGGTCACCTCATACAATGCCCCTGTCAGCAGAATGGAAGCATTTCTCTTTTTCTCTCTACCTGGTCCTCCAGACTTCAGAAACTCTCAGTGAGGATTCTTATCTCCTTGGCGATAGAGGGATTTCCATATATTCATTAGGGGCCCAGAGGATGTTTCTGTGAAACGGGATACACACTTCTGGATGGGAGTTTCCTGTGCTACGTGTGTTTGTTCCTTTGCATGTTGTTCTTCACCCGAAAGTGGGATTGGATCCTGAAGTTTTCTGAGTTACCTCCGATATTTTGTGCTTCATCCAGTCCAGCATTTCTCATGATGTACTCTGCATATTAGTTAAATAAGCACAGTGACAATATACAGGCTTGATGTACTCCTCTCCCAATTTGGAACCAGTCTGTTGTTCCATGTCTGATTCTAACTGTTGCTTCTTGACCTGCATACAGATTTCTCAGGAGGCAGGTCAGGTGGTCTGGTATTCCCACCTCTTTCCGAATTTTCCACAGTTTGTTGTGATCCATGCAGTCAAAGGCTTTGGTACAGTCAATAAAGTAGAAGCAGATGTTTTTCTGGAATGCTCTTGCTTTTTTGATGATCCAGTGGATGTTGGCAATTTGATCTCTGGTTCCTCTACCTTTTCTAAATCCAGCTTGAACATCTGAAACTTCACAGTTCGCGTACTGTTGAAGCAAGGCTTGGAGAATTTTGAGCATTACTTTGCTAGCGTGTGAGATGAGTGCAATTGTGTGGTAGTTTGAACATTGTTTGGCATTGCCTTTCTTTGGGATTGGAATGAAAACTGACCTTTTCCAGTCCTGTGGCCACTGCTGCATTTTCCAAACTTGCTGGCATATTGAGTGCAGCATTTTAGCAGCAGCATCTTTTAGGATTTGAAGTTGCTCAACTGGAATTACATCACCTCCACTAGCTTTGTTCATAATGATGCTTCCTAAGGCCCACTTGATTTTACATTCCAGAATGTCTGGCTCTAGGTGAGTGATCACACCACCATGATTACTTGGTTGTGATTATCTTTTTTTGTATAGTTCTTCTGTGTATGCTTGCCACTTCTTCTTAATATCTTCTGCTTCTGTTAGGTCCATACCATTTCTGTCCTTTATTGTGCCCATCTTTGCCTGAAGTATTCCCTTGGTATTTCTAATTTTCTTGAAGAGATCTCTAGTCTTTCCCATTCTATTGTTTTCTCTATTTCTTTGCATTGATCACTGAGGAAGGCTTTCTTATCTCTCCTTCCTATTCTTTAGAACTCTGCATTCAGATGGATATATGTTTCCTTTTCTCCTTTGCCTTTCATTTCTCTTCTTTTCATAGCTATTTGTAATGCCTCCTCAGGCAACCATTTTGCCTTTTATTGCATTTCTTTTTCTTGGGGATGCTCTTGATCACTGCCTCCTGTATAATGTCATGAATCTCCATCCCTAGTTCTTCAGGCACTCTGTCTATCAGACCTAATCCCTTGAATCTATTTGTCACTTCCACTGTATAATTTTAAGAGATTTAATCTAGGTCATACCTAAATGGTCTAGTGGTTTTCCCTACTTTCTTCAATTTAAGTCTGAATTTGGCAATAAGGAATTCATGATCTGAGCCACAGTCAGCTCCCAGTCATACTTTTGCTGACTGTATAGAGTTTCTCCATCTTTGGCTGCAAAGAATATAATCAATCTGATTTCAGTATTGACCATTTGGTGATGTCCATGTGTAGAGTCTTCTGCCCCTACCAGCTACCAAACAGTTTCTCGTCTGTAAAATGGGGATAATCATAGAATTTTCCTCATACAGTAGTGACAAGATTACATGAAATAACATAGGTGACTATCTACCATATAGAATACACTCAAAAAAGTATTTTTTGCTGTTGTTCGTCATTCAGTTGCTAAGCTGCATTCAACTCTTGTGACCCCACGGACAGCACAAGGCTCCTCTGTCCTCCACTGTCTCCCACAGTTTGCTCAAACTCATGTCCAAGCTTTGACTATATTGACCTTTGTGGGCATAGTGATGTTTCTGGTAGCCTAAACAGTTTATTGTCTGTAAAATGGGGACAGTCATTGAACTTTCCTCATAGGGATAGTGAATAGATTACACAGAATGATAAAGGTTGAATATCTACCATATAGAATACACTCAGAAAAATAATCACTGCTTATAGAACAATACAAAATCCATGGTGTTGAGGTTTTTAGAAAATGGCAAATAATCCATTGTTCTGATTATAACACTTAGGTTTGGATTACTTCTCCATCAGCCCTGTGTGGACAGAGATAATATCCCTTTTGCTTGCTGCTGGATTTTCATTGCCTTGTCCAGTTCCTAGATATGGTTAGACAAATTCCACAAATTTCTGTTGAATGAATGACTCAAGTCTGTTCCTCATTGGAATGTGTAATCAGCATACAAATTTGTTTATTTTGTCTTCTCTGCCTCTTGATTACCCCTTTCTTGAACCTGTATCCTCTCAAACCAGAATTGAAAGAGACACATGTACCCCAGTGTTAATTGCAGCACTGTTCTCAATAGCTAGGACATGGAGGCAACCTAGATGTCCACCAGCAAATGGATGGATAAGGAAGTTGTGGTACATATACACAATGGAATATTACTCAGCTATAAAAAGGAACACGTTTGAGTCAGTTCTAATGAAGTGGATGGAATTGGAGCTTATTATGCAGAGTGAAGAAAGTCAGAAAGAGAAAGACAAATACTGTATTTTAATGCACATGTATGGAATTTAGAAAGACAGTATCGACAATACTACATGCAGGGCAACAAAGGAGGCATAGATGGAGAACAAAGGAGAACAGATTTTTGGATTCAGTGGAAGAAGGCTAGGGTGGGATGATTTCAGAGAATAACACTGAAACACCTACATTACCATACGTAAAATAGAGGACCTGGGCAAGTTCGATGCATGAAGCAGGGCACCCAAAGGCAGTGCCCTGGGACAACCCAGAGGGATAGGGAAGGGAGGGAGGTGGGAGGGGGGTTCAGGATGTGGGGAACACGGGTACCTGTGGCCAATTCATGTTGATGTATGGCAAGAACCATCACAATATGGTAAAGTAGTTATCCTTCAATTACAATAAATAATTAAAAAGACCTATCTTCTCAAGTAGAGATACTTACTGATCTAGTACTTCTAATTAATTCACTGTTCAATAATCATTTATGAAACATGTCTTGTGAGTTAAGCACTGTTATAAATTCTGTGTGATGTATGGTGAAAATACGAAGTCCCTGCTGTCATACAGATTCTGTTGTAGAGAAGGGAAAGTAAACAAACAAGTAAGACAATTTCAGATAAATACTCTGAAGAAAATTAAATATCATTATATCTTGCTCTGTCTTCTCTCCAGTCTTCCTGCTTTACCTCTTTCAGAGTGCTCCAACAAAGTTACAACTTTTAATCTTGTCACTCCTCCACTTGAAATATTTTTCCATGGTTTCCTGTTATTTTTATGATGAAATCATAGCTGCTTACCACTCATAACTTAGACCCTGTCTGCTTGTCCAGTCTGATTTCCCTTAAATTCTCTACCTTCCAGAACCACTATCCTACCCAGCTGAACACCAGGGCTATTTCTTCACATCTGGGGCCTTTCTGTCTCGACTACCCTCTCCATCATCTCTTGCCACACAGAAACACCTTTCCTTGGCTGATTCCTATGTTCTCATTCAGTTTTCTCAAGCATCACTTCCTTTGCTACACACTCCCACACACAGACCCTACATATTGGGATGGGTGACCCTTCTGCCTTTATGATGCCCCCATGTGTATTTTTAGTATTTACACCCTGTATTATAATACTGTCTTCAGGTTCCTGTTTACCTCCCCTTACCCCAAATTAACTTCTTGCTAATCAGATACTATTTTTAAAATTCATCTTAATAGTCCAAGCACAATGACCAGTATATATAGACATTTGCTAAATGACTGTTACATTTAAAAAATAAATTTTACTGAAAAAATAATAAGTGAATGGGAAAAAAGCAAGTATTACTTTTGAAAAGCCAAAGGATCTTTGCTCTGTGCTCATCTCTGGCTCTTTATATTTTTACAGCTCCTGTCGGTGGAAAATTTGGTGAGTTCTCCTCTCTTATGTTCTTCAGTGTCGCTGGATAAGAGTATCTCTCTCATAAATATGAAATATTTGTGACAATTGTCTGAGGATCTCTAATATCTCCTGTTTTTCTTGCTGACATTGACAAGGATGTGAAAGTGTTACCCGGTTTACTGGCATGCCCTACGGCCTGGATAGTTACATAGTCATCCTCAGGACCTCAATGGAAGAAGTAGCAAATGCTCAAGCAGCTACTGGCCTTCACTGGCCCCTGCACTTGCTCCTATTGCAAATGAACCTCAGATCACAAGGCAGGACATCTTCACTCCACGTCGAATGTTTAGGATTTGGGATAAGATGTTCTCCAGTTACCAAATCCAAAAATCTGCTCTGAAAACATCACAGTGGGAATGTTCCATTCTTTACAATTTTCTCTCCAGGAAATGTGTGGAGAATAGAGCATTCAACAAATGGGCCCTTAAAACGAAGAGATACACAATAAGACGAGATTGGGAGAGAAGAGAAATTGTCTGTATCCTACATTTTTTAAAGTCCTGACTCTTCATTGCCATTCGTTTGGATCAGAGGCCATCTCGGATATTTGAAGACCCATGAAAAGCAAGCACTGTCTACAGCCTCTCTCCTGTCCAAAATCAGATGCATCAGTGTTTCATCCTTATCTAGATCATCTCTGGGTTCTAGCTAACACCTTGTCCATTCTTTGCTTACCATAATTAGCTATGATGGGCTTTTTATTATTATTTTTTTGATAGTGAAACAGTGAAGTGTTTGTTAGGAGGAAAAAGGGTACAGTGCATATGGATAGACACACGGGCAGACTCAGAGAGAGAATCGCTCCATCTTGGTAATTTAAATCACTTACATGGGGCATTTCTTCCTGGTTCCCTTTGGCCAATCATTTCGATTTGCCTGGCTCTGAGTCTGTATCTGGTATATCTAAGGATCCTCCCACGTGTGTGCACACATCTCATCCGAGACGGATTCTGGTAAACAGGCCTATGTGTAGATAGAGCATCAATTTTTTTTTTGATAGGCAAGAAGTAAATTTATTAGTATAGGATGCTTGTAAGAGATACAAACGGATAGGTGAGGGAGCTCTGTCCCAAGGATTGAGTGGGCTACAGTTCTATAATGAAAAAAAAGAGGAGGGGAGAAGACCTCCTTCTTCAAGTACATGTAAGCAAGCTAATCTCTCAAGCTTTGTCAGTGCCAAAATCTTAATATGATTTATCTTTTGTGTGTGTGTGTGTGTGTGTGTGTGTGTGTGGAAAGTGCAAAACTGTGATTTTAACAACTCCTTGGGGCGTTCTTATGAGTTCATGAACATGTTAAAGTGGCAGGGGATGACTTTTCCCAGGATCCAGTCCCATAACAGACTAACCAGCCATTTTTCCTATTGCTATTTGGCAGTGACTCTTGCTGGTATTGCAGTCTTGAAACCACTTTGCTCCCTGCCGCCTCCTCAGCAGTCACTTTCTCCTGGGAGAGAGCTCTGGTTGAAACAAATCCATGAACAGTGACCTTCCCCAGGGGATTCCTGGGGGACCCTCCAAAGTCAAGGCCTCTGGACTGTGCCTCACAAACCACTGTGATGGGAACTATAGGCCACTCCACCTCAGATTCTTTCTTTTTCCTCCACAGCAACTGAAATAAAATCTGTAATTTCCCTCCACCCCCCATGGACCACTCTCTTCCAAGGAGAGACTGCGACACTGACTTGCAAAGCAGTTCAGTTCAATGCACCAGAGAAAATAAAATGGTACCGTTGGTATCTTCCTGGAGAAATACAAACTGAGACAGCAGAAAACACCTATGCGGTCCGTGAATCTGGAGGGTACAAATGCCAGGCCCAGGACTCACACTCCAGTGATCGTGTGGACTTGCTCTTTTCTGCAGGTGGGAAAGAAATGAAAGAAAAAGGAAAAATTTAGAAGTAATAAAGTGACTCAAAACCCAACTGCATTTATTAATTCAAATAGAAATAGGGCCTAGGAATTTATATATTTTACAAGCTGCTCAGGTAAAAGAAAGTTTGAGAAACAATTTATTTGAATGGTTTCTGAATCTATGTTTAATTTGAGGCTTATAAAATTTATTTGGAATAAAAATCTATATGAGGGTTCATTAATATTTTATAGATAGGTGGATAGAAGATAGAGAGGAAGTAATTTCCATTTCTGTTTTAAAACCACTGATTTTAAATGAATTTGAAGCAGTATCTTTCTAGTTACAATATAATGTTGTTTAATTTAGTGAACAAGGAACAGTTCACTAAACTGTAGCAAAGAACTAAGAAAATGCTTAGCCTCTTTGACCTGACAATTCTTCTCTTAAGAATTTACCTACTGAAATAGTCATAGATATACAACCAAAACTGGAGAATCTTAAATGGTCAAGAAGAGAAAATTCATTAAATAAATTATCCTACTGCCACTGAAGGAAAATGTTGTTGTCATTGAAAACCAGGTTAAGAAATGATGTTGATGTTAATTGTCATGTGTCTAATCAATCGCCAGCCCAGGATTGATACTCGGGGCTGGTGCAGCGAGATTTCCCAGGGGGGAGGGAGGAGGGAGGAGGGGTTCCGGAGGGGAAGCATATGTAAACCCATGGTGATATCATGACAATGTATGGCAAAAACAATAAAAAAAAAAAAGAAATGATGTTGATGACATAGGCAAGTATTCGTAGTAAAGTAAGTGAAAACCAAGTTATCAATACAGAAGTATTTTAATTTCATAAAAAGAAATACATATAGACTCATATACATGCACATAGATAAAAGAACTGGAAAAATACATGCCAAAATCTGGGTGGTGAGTTGATAAGATTAATTTGCATTTCTGTTTTATGCATTTTCTCAAGTATATGTGTTCCTTCTAAAGCCAGGGATGAAAAAGGGATTTCCCTGGTGGTCCAGCGGTTAGGACTCTGTGCTTTCATTTCAGGGAGTATGGATTTGATCCCTGGTTGGGGGAACTAAGATCCCACAAGACATGTGGCATGGCCAAAAATAAATTAATTAATTAAATAGATAAAATCAGAAATAAGAAACGATGATTACTTTAAGAATCCTTTTTCCTAGTCCCCCGTCTTATAAAATCTTTTATAAT
The DNA here is from genome assembly GCA_007570785.1 of Antilocapra americana. Taxonomy (NCBI): domain Eukaryota; kingdom Metazoa; phylum Chordata; class Mammalia; order Artiodactyla; family Antilocapridae; genus Antilocapra; species Antilocapra americana. Next base: position 929,692 of record ML664227.1, read on the forward strand.
AATAGTGAAAAGAAGGGAGAAACAATCAGAAGAAAGAAACAACTGCCCTTGTGTTTCCTACAGCCAATCTGATCCTACAGGCTCCATTTGAGGTGTTTGAAGAAGAATCCATGGTTCTGAGATGCCAGGCAAAGGCAAACACAGTACTAAATGACATGAAATTGTACAAGAATGGAAAAATCCTAAAACTCCTTAGTGAAACTTCTGACTTCCACATTCGTCAAGCAAGTATGAAGGACAATGGTGAATATCACTGTAGTGGAATTAAAGATGATCACTTGGTTTCTTCAAACAAAATTAAAATTGTAGTCCAAGGTAAAATGTTCTTTATTTTGTGAAATAGGTTAGTCCAGATGAGGACTCCTGAGATTGTAGAGGATAAAAAGGGCAGACTGAAACACTACTGAATCTCAAGGAGTGTTCCTACAAAGAACGTAGAAAGTACTACTGTGCTGTGGGCTGAAGGATATTAGTAATCAGAGGTGGCATCCTTTCTGCTTCCTTTTCTATGTTCTGCTTGCCGGTGCTGAGGATGAACTGTGTTTTTCTCCAAAGCAGTTCCAAGCCTCACTTCCCTGAGAAATATTGTGATCCTTCTCTCTAGAGCTGTTTCCAAGTCCCGTGCTGAGGGCCAGCTCCACCCAGCCCACTGAGGGGCAGGCGGTGACCTTGACCTGTGAGACCCAGCTCTCTCTACAGAGGCCAGAAGTCCAGCTCCAGTTCCGCTTCATCAAACAATCCGTGTGGTCAGACTGGCAAAACTCCCCAGAATTCCAGTTCTCTACCATGTGGAGAGAACACTCTGGGTCTTACTGGTGTGAGGCACGGAGAGTGAATTCCTTTGTCTGGAAACGGAGCCGGGAATTACGGATACAGGTGCAAGGTGAGCGTCACTGGGTTCTGAGATTAGCCAGAATGGGGCTGGGAAGGGCCGGGCAGAATGACACAAGGGTTGGTTTTTCTTTCAGTACTGTGAGACACAACTTGTTCTTTTTCCTCTGAAGTTTGGCTTCCTTGACATCATTTTTTATTTTCTGGTGGGCCTACAGGCATGGGCTTCCCAGGTGGTGCTAGTGGTAAAGAACCCGCCCACCAGTGCAGGAGACATAAGAGCCCAGGGTTTGATCCCTGGGTGGGGACGATCCCCTGGAAGAGGGCATGGCAACCCACTCCAGTATTCTTGCCTGGGGAATTCCATGGACAGAGGAGCCTGGCGGGCTGTAGTCCATCAGTCACATACAGTTGGACACAACTGAAGCGACTGAGCACACACACATACATTATAGGCATAAGTCAGATGCTACCACAGAGCCCTTTGACTGAGCTAGATGGACTCTTCTCAGCCAGATGGACAGATCCTTAGAAAGCTAGATGCCTGGAGGTGAGTGCTTAAGAATAAGAAAACTACAAGAGTTTGGGGAGCAAATATTTCTAACTGGATGTATTTAGGGATGATGTTGTTTCCACTGGGCTTCCCTTGTGGATCAGATGGTAAAGAATCTGCCTGCAGTGCAGAAGACCTGGGTTTGATCCGTGGGTTGGGAAGATCCCCTGGAGAAGGGAAAAGCTGTCCACCCTGGTATTCTGGTCCTGATAAGTCCATGGACTGTATAGTCCATGGGGTCGCATAGAGTATGACACTGAGCAACTTTCACTTTATACCCACTACTGCTTTTTCCTAAGTCTCTGAAACTGTATAGGTCCTCAAGCATGAATGCTAACCAATGGTCAAATGCCTCTTCTGATTTATTTTGACCTATTGGTGTCTCATAGGAGCATTAGGAAGGATGCAGATCTGGGGTGCATGCTCTCCTGAGTGAGGAAGGAGTGAAAGTGGTTAGCATTCTCCATCAATTTGCTCCCATTCCAAAGCAAAAGAGATGGTTCCATTTTTCTTCCAAACTGTCTGAAATTCCAAGTGCTAGTTGCTCAGTCCTGTCCAACTCTTTGAGACCCAATGGGCCAGAGCCCACCAGACCCCTCTGTCCATGGAATTCCCCAGGCAAGAATACTGGAGTGGGTAGTCAGTCCCTTCTCCAGGGGATCTTCCCAACCCAGGGATCAAACCTGGGTCTCTCACATTGCAGGCAGATTCTTTATCATCTGAGCCATCAGGGAAGCCCTTGAAACTGTCTAGATATTATAAATCTTTGTTCCCCAGTCATAGGCAGCATTTTTTTCTTAGGTATATGATTTGGACTGGACAATCGAGAGGAAGTGGAGAGGGTGTTACTCAACAGTTTCGACACAGTGATTTCTAGCATAGGATCTCCCTCTCTTCTGATGGAACCCAGACCCCAAGTACTACTCCTTATCTGTTCCCAGGTATCTTCCCTTGTTCTTCAAGCCTCCAGGATGACTCAAAACAGCATTGCCCTTAGCCAATACCCTAGTGTAAAACTGTAACCAACTGGAGTGTAGAACACTTTCATCCCAGATTTCCCTGTTTTAGGAGGACTGTCACAGGTCCACCTCCTCTGACCATCTAACTGACAGGCAGAGATGTTAAGAGGTGCTTACCCCAAGGGAAACTTGCTGTATATGCCAATGACTGATTTCCAACAAAGTACCGAAGTTGTCACAGCTTCAGAACAAGTACCTCCAGTGCCAAGTCTTCCTGTTCTTCGCCATCCCCACCACCTCAATGTTGGGCACCAGGTATAATTTCCAGGATGACTGGTCCACACTCTGTCAGGTAGGGCATGAGGAGAAGGTGGGCATTTTATTCCTTGTGGAATAAATGCTTCCTGGTGGCTCAGATGGTAAAGAATCTGCCTGCAATGTGAAAGACCTGGGTTTGATCCCTGGGATGGGAAGATCCCCTGGAGAAGGGAATGACTACGCACCCCAGTATTCTTGCCTGGGGAATTCCACGGACAGAGGAGCCTGGTGGGCTCTAGTCCATGGAGTCGCAAAGAGTCGGACAGGACTGAGTGATTAACACTTTCAATTTCTAATGATCCACCAGTTCCTGAAATTAAAAGTTCTCCCAAACCATTGTCTCTCCAGCACTTTCTCCCTCTTCCCAAGGAGAAATCTCAATTCCACCCAGATCAACTTCCCATCAGGTCAGCAGACTGAGCCCTTCCCATTCTTCTTCTGTGTCTCTTTCTGTGACACCCCAATGCCAAGAATCCCACATGTCATTTTTATTCATTTAGAAATTGTTGCTGACGTCCGAATACACTCCCACCCAGAGTTTGTATTTGAAGGTCAGAAGCTGGTTCTCACCTGCTCAGTACATGGAGTTCGAAGACCCATCACAGTCTCTTGGTACAAAAAACAACACAGACTCCGGAAGGACAGAGAGCTTCAAACATCCTCAAAAACAGAATTCGAGGTCCCTGTGGTGCAAAACAGTGATGATGGAGAGTATTACTGTGTGGCCAGAAACAGTCGCTTTTCCATTCAGAGCAACTCGGTGATCATCAGTGTGAGAGGTGTGTCTGCCAAGTGTCATTTGCAGAATGGCTTTTCAAACTTTGTAAAGACCATGAGGTGGTTGAGTGGGAGTGGGTGTTGATTGTTGCCAATAGTTTACTGCTATGAATAATCTACCAGAAGTTAGACTAACAGCAGGGGTATTTAGGGGTAGAATGGGAGGTTGTGGGAGCTTTTGGAAACTCCTAGAAATGGAGGACAGAGAAAGCATTCAATAATTGGCATATGTCTGGGGTCTTCATATTTAAAAATTGCTTTTTAAATGCAATGGCTTCTGAACAAATAGAATTTTAGAGGTGGAGTGATCTAGGGCCATGTGCCTTGATAGAAGGGCCCTCTTTCTCTTGTAGTAGGTCACCTTCTGTCTGTGTCCCCACATAACTTTTCCTCTCTGTCCTTGAAGAGAGAGAGGTCTCAGGTATCTTCCTCTCCTGTAAGGACGCCAGTCCTATCTGATCAGGGGATCAATCTTCTCTTATGACCTCACTTAACCTTTGTTGTTGTTCCGTCTCTAAGCCGTGTCCGACTCTTTGCAACCCCATGGACTGCAGCACGCCCAGTTCCCCTATGCTTCATTATCTTCCAGAGTTAGCTCAAATTCATGTCCATGGAGTCAGTGATGCTATCTAACCATCTCATCCCCTGCCACCCCCTTCTCCTCTTACCCTCAATCTTTCCCAGCATCAGGGTCTTTTCCAATGAGTTGGCTCTTTGCATCAGATGGCCAAAGTATTGGAACTTCAGCTTCAGCATTAGTCCTTCCAATGAATATTCAGGATTGATTTCCTTTAGGATTGATTGGTTTGATCTTCTTGCTGTCCGAAGGACTCTCAAGAGTCTTCTCCAGAACCACAATTTCACTTCTCAGCACTCAGTCTTCTTTATGGTCAAGTTCTCACATCCATAACTGACTGACTACTGGAAAAGCTATATCTTTGATGACTATATGGACCTTTGTCAGTAAAGTGATATTTCTGCTGTGTAATATGCTGTCTTTTAGCTTTGTCATAGCTTTCCTTCCAAGGAATAAGTGTGTTTTAATTTCATGGCTACAGTTACCATCGTCAGTGATTTTGGAGCCCAAGAAAAGAAAATCTGTCACTGCTTCCACTTTTTTCCCCTTCTATTTGCAGTGAAGTGATAGGACCAGATGCCATGATCTTCGTTTATTAAATGTTGGATTTCAAGCCAGATTTTTCACTCTCCTTTTTCACCCTCATCAAGAGGCTCTTTAGCTCCTCTTTACTTTCTGCCATTAGAGTGGTGTCATCTGCATATCTGAGGTTATTGATACTCCTCCTGGCAATCTTGATTTCAGCTTGTAATTCATCCAGTTTTACATTTCACATGATGTGCTCTGCATACAAGTTAAACAAGCAGGGTGACAATATACAGTCTTGTTGTACTCTTTTCCCAATTTTGAACTAGTCCATTGTTCCATGTATGGCTCTAACTGTTGCTTCTTGACCTGCAAACAGTTCCCTCAGGAGACAGGTAGGGTGGTCTGGTATCCCCGCCTCTTTCTTTAAAAGAAAAGTTTTATTTATTTATGGCTGCACTGGGTCTTTATTGCTGCACCTGGGCTTTCTCTAGCTGCAGTAGGGGTTACTCTTCATTGAAGTGAGGGCTACTCTTTGTTGCAGTGAGCAGGCTTCTCATTGCAGTGGCTTCTTTTGTTATGGAGCATGGGATATAGGTGCTCGGGCTCAGTAGTTGTGGCAGACAGGCCTAGTTGCTCCATGGCATGTGGGAATCTTCCTGGACCAGGGGTCAAATCTGTATCCCCTGTACTGCAAGGCAGATTCCTAACCACTGGACCACCAGTGAAATCTGGTATTCCCATCTCTTTAAGAATTTTCCACATTTTGTTGTGATCTGCACAATCAAGGGCTTTAGCATAGTCAGAAGCAGATATTTTACTGGAATTCCCTGGCTTTCTCTATAATCTAACAAATGTTGGCAATTTGATCTCTGATTCCTCTGCCTTTTCTAAATCCATCTTGTACACCTGGAAGTTCTCAGTTCATGTACTGCTGAAGACCAGCTTGAAGGATTTTGACCATAACCTTGCTGGTGTGTGAAATGAGCACAACTGTATGGTAGCTGGAACATTCTTTGGCATTGCCCTTCTTTGGGATTGGAATGAAAGCTGACCTTTTCCAGTCCTGTGGCCACTGCTGTTTTCTAAATTTGCTGAAATGTTGAGTGCAGCACTTTGACAGCACCATTTTTTTTTTTAAGATTTGAAATAGGTCAGCTGGAATTCCATCATCTTAACTAGCTTTGTTCATAGTATTGCTTTCTAAGGCCCACTTGACTTCACACTCCAGGATTTCTGGCTTTAGATGAGTGACCACACCATTGTGGTTATCCCAGTCATTAAGACCTCTTTTGTATAGCTCTGTGTATTCTTGCCACCTCTTCTTAATCTCTTCTGCTTCTGTTAGGTTCATACTGTTTCTGTCCTTTGTTGTGCCTATCCTTGCATGACATGCTCCCTTCGTATCTCCAACTTTCTTGAAGATATCTCTAGTCTTTCCCATTCTATTGTTTTCCTCTATTTCTTTACACTGTTCTTTTAAGAAGGCCTTATCTCTCCTTGCTGTTCTCTGGAACTCTGCATTCAGTTGGGTATATCGTTCCCTTTCTCACTTACCTTTGGCTTCTCTTCTTTCCTCAACTATTTGTAAACCCTCCTCAGACAACCACTTTGCCTTCTTGCATTTCTTTTTCTTGGGGATGGTTTTAGTCACTGCCTTCTCCACAGTGGTGTGAACCTCCATCCATCATTCTTCAGGCATTCTGTCTGCCAGATCTATTCATCACCTTCACTGTATAACCATGAGGGATTTGATTTAAGTCATACCTGAATGGCCTAGTGGTTTCCCCTACTTTATTCAATTTAAGTCTGAATTTTTCAATAAGGAGTTCATGATCTGAACCATGGTCAGCTCAAGGTCTTGTTTTTGCTCACTGTATAGAGCTTCTCCATCTTCAGCTGCCAAGAATATAGTCAATCATTTAACCTTAATTATTTCCTTGAAGGCTCTATCTCCAAATACAGTCATATTGGAGGTTATGACTTCAATATATGTATTAAGGAGGGACACAGTTCACTCCATAACACCATTCCCATTGGCTTTGAATACGTGTCTCTATCTTGTGGGCCTCATCCTTCAACCAGTTCAGATACTATCATACCCCTTAATATGTCTGTAACATCTCCCTCTCCCCTTTCTTGATCCCCAGCATCTGTAGAACTCACTGTTTTTCTCTTCTTTCTTTATCCTTTGAATCCCCAGATGCTTGAGCTTCCAATCAATCGTAGTAGTTCTCAAGTAAGTTCTCTATCCCAGGGTTATGGAGATATCTGTTGTTCCAATCAACAGTTAATTATTGTCAATAACCAATGTGCAAATCCATGGAGGGTACAGTAACAGGTAGTAACCTCAGTTACTCCAATCATGTAACTATGGTTACTGCACCACTCCAGACTACGCTACCTCCTTTACCAGTATCTGACACTATCTTACCCTCATTACTGTTAAGGTAGCTGTGGTAGTGACAGGAAAATAGCTTCGACAGAGCCCTGTGCTGTTCCCTTCATTGGTGGCAAGCTGCAGTTCCACTTTTAAGGAGCTGATGTTATTTAACTTTGGAACAGGATTCAGGAGACCAACTTAGGTCCTGTCTGGCTCTGAAAATATTCTGATGAGTTACCACAGACAGATCTCCTAACCTCTTCCTGACTCAGTTTTCTCACCTGTAAATACAGAGGGTCAGGCTGGATACAGGGAGAGTGTAGGAAGAAAGAAGATTCTAGAAGAGTATGTGAATGTGGGACAGAAAAGAGAAAGGGGCAGAGGCCTGAGGCCAATCCCAGCAAAGGGAAAACATAGAGCGGGGACTTACAGGAAGACTAAGACTGGCTTGGGCAGATGGGGGGACAAATCTTCCAAGTCATATGGCAGAGGGAAGGAGCGAGGTAAACGTGTCGTCTGATGGTAGCAAAATCAGGGATTTCTTCCCCAAGAACGTCATTTCCCCTGGAAAATGGGAGTAAGGTCACCTAACAAGGGGAGATAGGAGAGGAGAAGGGGCAGGTCTGATGGAGAAGGAGAGGATCAACATGGAGAATAGGAAAGAGCTGGGGAGAAAAGTCAGGAGACGGTGGGCTGCCCAGAGGGCCAGTGGACATGAGACTGGACATTTCAGTAGCCACTGATTGACAGCTTCATGAGATGTCAGGAGCAACTACTGACTGAGGTTCTTCCCTCCCTCAGTCCCTGTGTCTCAACCTGTCCTCACTCTCAGACCTCTTGGGACCTGGACTCTTGGGAGAGAAGAGATGAGCCTTCAGTGCGAAGTTCAGAGAGGTTCTCTGCCCATCTGGTACCAGCTTTTTCATGACGATGTGTTGCTTAAAGAGATAAAATCCACTTCGGAGAGAAAAATGTTGCATAGATTGTCTCCGACTGAAAAGCATTTTGGAAACTACTACTGCACAGCTAACAATGGCCTTGGCCCTCAGAGGAGTGAGGCTGTGAGTAAGTAAGCCTCTCTATCCTCAGGGAGCCCTTGGTTCTGTTAGAGACCTCTACTGGGCCTCTATCCCTGACGGCTCCAGAAATGTGTCCCCACCTTCAAGCTTCACCTACTTTTTCATCTGGCCAAACCCGTGTCCTTCTCAACACCCCGCCTGCTGAGACAGCTGTCTGCTGCTGTTGAGCCTGGCTCCTTCAGCAGCCCGTGAGCCCTTGTGCCCCTGGCTGCCTGCACAGCAACCCTATCTTTCCTGGACCCCAACCTCTGGGGAGTCAAGTGCTTCTCTCTTTCTCTCCTCTTGTCTTGTGCACCCTCCAGATTCCTGATTTTCATCCATTACACTGTCCCCTGTAGCCACCAAATCAGTTCTCCCTGAGGCACAGATTTGTGTCTTGTCCCTTTCATATCAGATACTGATCATTTACAGTGTACAAAACCATGGAAGACGTAAAGACAGGGAGCATGATCATAGGTACTCCAAATATGACTCTCTTTTTAAGAAAATGTTTACCGGAGTGTAGTTGAATTACAGTGTTATGTTAGTTTCAAGTGTACAGCAAATTGAATCAGTCATATATATATATACATACACACACATTCTTTTATAGATTCTTTTCCCATATAAGCCATTACAGAATATTGAGTTAAGTTCCCTGTGCTTTACAGTAGTCTTTATTAGTTATCCCTTTTGTATATAGTAGTAATGTATATGTCAGTCCCGATCTCCCAGTTTATTCTCTCCCTCACTCCTTTACCTCCTGGTAACCATAAGTTTAACCATAAGTAAAGCATAAGTTTAATCCAACATAACCATGTTGAGTAAGCTCTTTTAGAGTTGGTTAGGTAGCAGTCTGAGGGGGACCCAGATGGGGAGGGGCTGGCAGCAGATCAAGGGATAACCACTGTGAGCCAAGAGGAACTCACCTCTGCTTGCTTGATTTAAGGTCCTGAAGGTGAATGTCAGCTCAAATTCAAGTTAGATAGATTTCAGTGAGCCCTGAATCTCAGTTTTGTGTCATCTATGTGTGGCCAAAGGCCAAGCCCAATTTTAGGGCGCAGTGTGATTTGGATTTGTACTGAAGGTAGAGAGTCCAGTCCTGGCTGGTCCTGGAAGCAACCTGTTTTCCCTTTTGTTTGGGAAAAAAAAACAAAAAACAAACAGCCAGGCTGGAGATAAGCCAGAATGCAGCCCCTCCCGCAACAGATGTGCAAAAGATTTTAAAAGAAAGGATCAGGGAACCCTGGAAGGAGACATCAAATGAAAGAGACAGAGAAGCTATGCTTCTGACATCCACAGACCCAAGGAATTTGGAGGCAGGATATCGTCATCATCAGATGCTCTCAGAGAGGCATAAGGTTCTACAGAATAGCTCCCTTATCCACTGCCTAAATAATTACTGCATATATTCTGTATGCCAGACTGTACTGACATCTAAGGATACATAGATGAGACCAACACTGTAGGAGTGTTTACAAAGTGAAACCAAGTGAGGAAGAGTTTTAAGCAAAAAACAGTAGAGGCCAATTCAGAGAAGGCAGAGCTGATATATGAGGAAAGATCAGAATTGAGTCACATCCCCTGAATTTAGCCACAAGGCACTGAGAAGGAAAGCGCAAGAATACAGGTGAGAACCAGGTTTGATAACTGGGTTTGATGGCTGCCTCACCATGTACTAGCTATGCAATTTAACCCAGTGGGCCTCAGTTTCCTCATCTGTGAGATAAAGGCAGTGATAGTAGCTGCCTCTCAGGATTGTTTTGATCATTGAATTAATGTTTGCCTACACATGGTTACAAATAATATATGACAAATACACACCAGACACATAGTTAAAAACATTATATTATATCATGTGAGCGAGTGAGTGAGTGAAGTTGCTCAGTTGTGTCCAACTCTTTGCAACCCCATGGACTGTAGCCTACCAGGCTCCTCCATCCATTGAATTTTCTAGACAAGAGTACTGGATTGGTTTGCCATTTCCTTCTCCAATATTATATGACAATTATCTATTATTATCATCATTATCATTACAATCACAAACATGAAAAATCAACTTTAGCATGTTGGTGGCGATAAAAACAAGGTTGTATTGACCAAAAGATCAGAGTAAGAGAAAAAGTAGAGACGATGCTTGTTCTGTGAGTCTTTCCACAGAACCATTGGGAACATTAACTGCAGATAGGGTTTTTGTTTTGTTGTTTTACTAATAGGGAGACGATTAAACACATCTAAGTGGTGTTTGGAAGAAGTGAATAGATATAGAGAATTTATGTCTGGAACACATGGAGGTGAGCTCAGGGTCAAGAAAGAGCAGGATCCTCCTTGAGTTGGTGGAGGGGCAGCTTTTCCAAGGTCACCAGACAGGGGAGAAGCAAGGGGCTGATGCAGGTAAATGGTGAGAGTCTAGTGGCAGCAAAATAAGGGACTTCTTCCTCAATAACATCAATTCCTCTGGAAAATGGGAGTGAGGTGACCTAACAAGGGGAGATAGGAAAGGAGAAGGGCCAAGTCTAACGGGAAAGGAGAAGACCAGTAAGGAACAGGAGAGAGCTGGGGAGAAAAGCCGGGGAGGCTCTGGGCTGGCCCGAGGGCCAGTGGACATGAGACTGGACATTTCAGTAGCCACTGATTGACAGCTCCAGGCAGTGGCGGCAGCAGCTGCTGACTAAGGTTTTTCTCTCCCTCAGTCCCTGTGTCTCAATCTGTCCTCACCCTCAGCCCTCTTGGGACCAGGACTTTTGTGGGAGATGAGGTGAGACTTCAGTGTGAAGTTCAGAGAGGTTCTCTGCCCATCTGGTACCAGTTTTTTTGTGAAGGTGTCTTGCTCAAAAAGAGAGAAGCTGTTTCATGGATAACAGACTCCTAGAGCCTCTCTCTGATTGCAGAACATTCTGGGAACTACTACTGCACGGGTGACAATGGCTTTGGCCCTCAGAGAAGTGAGGCCGTGAGCCTCTCTGTCATCGGTAAGCCCTAGGTTCTGTTAGTGACTCATCCCTGGCCTCTATCCTTGCGAAAGTGAAAGTCGCTCAGTTGTGTCCAACTCTTTGTGACCCCATGGACTATACAGTCCATGGACTTCTCCAAGCCAGAAAACTGGAGTGGGTAGCCTTTTCCATCTCTGGGGTATCTTCCCAACCCAGGGATCAAACTCAGGTCTTCCACTTTGCAGGCAGATTCTTTACTAGCCGAGCCACAAGGGAAGGCTGGTCAGTATCCTTAACCCTTCCAAAAATGTGTTCCCACCTTCAAGTTTCCCCTGCTTCTTCTTCTAGCCAAACCTACATTCTTCTCAACACCCAGGTTCTCTTGAGACAGCTGTCTGCTGCTTTTGAGCCTTGTTCTGTGAGCAACTCAGATGTTATCACACCCCTGGCCTCCTGCAGAACAGCTCTCTCTCTCTCCTGGACCTCAGCTCTGAGGAGCCAAATGCTTCTCCCATTCTGTCCTCTTGCCCTATGAATCCACAGATTGCTGATTTTCATTAATTACATTGTTCCTCATCGCTACAAAATCAGTTCCCAGGGGCATTGAGTTGTCACTTGTCCCTTTCCTATCAGATACTCCTAGGTGGTTCAGGGCCAAAGCAGGAGATACAGGGAATGCTGTTTTGATTCCTGGGTTGCGAAGATAGTCTGGAGTAGGAAATGGTAGCCCTCTCCAGTATTCTTGCCTGAAAATATTCCATGGACAGAGGAGCCTGGTAGGCTGCAATCCATGTGGTCACAAAGAGCTGGACATGACTGAGCAACTGAGTATGCAAACACTGATCATTTACAGATACAAAACCATAAAAGATACAAAGACAGGGAGCAGGATCATAGTTATACCAAAGACGTCCTTCTTGAGTAAGTATCTTTAGAGTTGGTTAAGCAGCAGTGTGAGATGACACAGAGGGGAAGGTCTGGAAGCAGGGCAAGGGCCACCCATTCTGAGCCAAGAGGAGTTCACCTCTGCTGCTTGGCTTAAGGTCCAAAGTCCATGAAGGTGATTGTTAGCTCAGTGTGAAGTTAAAATGGTTTCTGTTGTGCCTTGAATCTCAGGGTTTGTTGTTTTGTTTTCTTTTTTGCCATTTCCATGTGGCCAAACTCCAAGCCCAATTTTAGGGGGCAGTGTGATTCATGCTGTCCTGAGGGCCGGTGGACATAAGGCTGGATATTTCACTAGCCACTGATTAGCAGCTCCAAGCAGTGGCGGGAACAACTGCTGACTAAGTTTTTCTCTCCCTCAGTGCCTGTGTCTCAACCTGTCCTCACCCTCAGCCCTCCTGGAACCCGGACTCTCGTGGGAGATGAGGTGAGACTTCAGTGTGAAGTTCGGAGAGGGTCTTTGCCCATCTGGTACCAGTTTTTTCATGAAGATGTGTCGCTCACAAGGGTAGACGCTACTGCATGGAGAACAAAGTCCTATAGCTTCTCTGTGACTGCAGAGCATTCTGGGAGCTACCACTGCACAGCTGACAATGGCTTTGGCCCTCAGAGCAGTGAGACCATCAACCTCTCTGTCATTGGTAAGCTCTGGATCCCCGCTAGTGACCCATCCCTGACCCAGACCCTTGTCATGCCAACTCCGTTCAGAGATTTTCATGGATCTTCCACTTTCCTTCCCCAATCTACCTAATGCCCATCTTGTTTCCTTTCTCAAAGAACCATCTGTCTGTGGGCTTCAGTCCTCATTCAGCCCTCACCCAACCAGGCCCCTAAGATAGCTCGACACCTTCCCCGACTTTTACCAAATGAATTTATTTTCTCAAAAAGTCCCTGGTGGCTCAGATGGTAAAGAATATGCCTGCAATGCAGAAGACCCAGTTTCCAGCCCTGGGTCAGGAAAATCCCCTGGAGTAGGAAATGGCAACCCATTCCAGTATTCTTGCCTGGAAAATTCCATGGACAGTGGAGCCTGGCTGCTTACAGGCCATGGGATCACAGAGTTGGACATGACTGAGAGACTAACACTTTTATGTTCTCAAATTATTTTCTCAGGCCCTGCATGTTCAGTCTTGAAGTCAATTTCTCTTAACTGGATGCACAGAAGCATCTCATATCTCCCCACTAATACCTACATATTAATTTAGCTACAAACTCAGTCATTTGGACATATAGTGGGCAAGAGCTTACTTTCTTCAAAGGGTTCTGAAGCAGTTCAGACTCTTACAGTAGGTTTAAAGAGGGCTGAAAATGAAAGGAAGGGAGGAAATAGCTTCCTGGAAGCCAACCCACTGGTTTTTCTGGGGTTTCTGGGATCCTTTGACTTAACCCAGTAATAACACAAGTGTCATTTCTTTGTATTATGTTTTTTACAGTTTTGGTGCAGTATGACATACATTTGTAAATGTATACGAATCATCAGTGTACAGTTCATGGTTGCCCATGGAATCATGAAAAAATGTCATTTTGGGAGCAAAATTGCTTCCATTTACTTTTAGAGTCTTTGTGTAGAAGAGAATGAAAGTTCAGTTTTTTTTTTTTTTTCAGAGAAGCAGAAAGAAAGAGAAATCTTGAGTCAGATGTATCAGATCATTTTAGATAAGAATAAAAGAGACCCTGATGTCTCTGGTGGGTGAGGGTTTGCTAAGTAAATCCAGGGAATTAAAAAAAAAAAAAGGAAGACAACATATCCAGATTCATGGAATAAGAACTGAGAGGTTTCTCAGAATTCAACTTATTTCTCAAAAACAGGTTATATTCGTGCTTGATGAGCTGGATGCTTTCATTAGTATTTACTCCTAGCCCTGCCATCTGTTTCCTTTCTCTGTCCTTCTGCCCCATTTTTCTTATTGCTCCTAAGTGTTTTCCACTCTCATTCTTATGACTCTATCTTATGACTTCTCTTGCCTCAAACCTCCTGCAGATTTCATCACTGACTGCCTTAGACTTTGGAATAAGACATCTTGCTCCATATTTCAGCATCTGCCCCAACTGCCAATGCTGTATGGCTTGCTACCAAAGCAGTGCTTCTAACAAGTCTAATTAGCCAAGCAGCCTAACTCTAAGACACCTCATAAGCCACAGGCAAGTCTATACATGAAATGTTCTTAAACCAACTGCCCATCTCCAGTTCAACAAGTGATGGCAGAGGGAGCAGGGTCAACTGGGACAACATGACATATAACAAACTGCATTGAAGAAAATACTTTTTCTAAGAATGATATATATACAGTGGGACCTCTGAGATTGCCTAGAAAGAGCCAGTGTACATGCAAAACATCTTGCTTGAGCTGTGTGATATCAGTGTGGATAAGAATATCTGACATCTAGCCCTAGTTGTGAAAATAGCTAGTTCATAATTTAGGCAAAATTTTGACATTTTCTTTGTCTTACTGTTTCCACCTCCTCTTGAAAGTTAGATAAGGCAGTAATTAGTGTCCCTTAAAGCCCCAGAATTCTGTGATTTGAGTTGGAATAAGAACCCAAAGGTAGTGAACTCATGATTCTCTGGAAGAAATGAGGTGAGGGTCTATGGGTGTCCCTTTTTTTACCTGGAAAAGCAAAGGAGAGCATCACTTTGACAAAGTCTCATCATCCTTCAAGGGGTGGTGGGGAGGAGTTAGGCGAGTCACTTTTGGGGTTTGAGAAACAGGAATTAGTCAGAGCATGATGTAACTACAAGTGTGGTCTGGTCAGAACTTTAAATTAGGCAAGTTCCTGTCATGGTCTGTGGTCTTAGGAACCCATGAGTCCATCTGGAGTCCTTATTACTGTGGTCCTGTCTTGAAACTGATCAGTCAAAGTTCTCTAGCTCCTTGACAGTTCTTGCTTCAGATCATAGTAAAACATGACCAAGGGAAGGCACTGCCCCTATATAAATTTGAGTAAAGAGATTATTTATGAAATGTAAATGCTCTGAGATTCAAACTCTAAAGCCTGAAGCTGAGCTATCTAGGAAAGTCCCGAGTCCCAAGACATCCTCTTTCTCATGAGCGTGTTTTATTTTCTTCTCAAATTTAACGTAAAACCCTTTTATATCTTGTTTCATGTGTATCTTCCTCAATACCAGAGTATAAGCTTCATGAGAGTGGAAACATTTTAGTTTTGATCTGCTCTGTGTCCCTGTGCCTACTTGGTGTCTGGCACAAAGTAGGTCTTCAGTGAGCATGTAATTCCATGAACAAAAAGTCTTTCAGGTGAGATGAGGAAGAAAAGATTAGGAGAGAGCATTCGTCTTCCCATCTGCTTATATCAACTGAACAGAAATAAATGAGCCTTAAATTAACACACCACTTGAGAAACTTCACTGTGAGCCACGCAGCCTTGGTGACAAAATAATCTGTTTTGTGCTTTTGTTTTCTTTTTGAGGGAATATACCCCAAAGAGAAGACATGGAAATTTCGTGGGAATATAAACTGATAAGATATGCCCGTTTTGAATCTACCAACACACACACATGCACACACATGCTCACACACACACATAGAGCATTCTCAAGCCAATGCAAGAGTCTGAATATAACTTTATTCATTGAAGTATAAGCCATAAACAAAAGAAGTCTAATATGGGAATTTTTGCATTGATGCATTTAAAACTATAAAAAGAAGAGAAAAGGCATAAAATACCTAATACTTTAAAGAAGAAGAATTGCTTTAGAAGACAAAAAAATTTTCTGAATATTCTTAACACAGTTAAAGAAAATATGGACTCCAGGGGGAGAAAAGTACAATGGGGAACTTAATGAGGTTAAAGAAGAGATGATAAGATAACAGAAAAGAAAAACAAGAATATATACCAGTGCTCAGTAGCAAAACCAAAGAAAACAATACAACTATTTTAGAAATAAAATCCAAATTTGAAGGAGTAAGAATAGAATGCGTACTTCTGAAATCTGTTAACGGAATGGAGTTGGTATGAGAAAATAATATGGAACCTAAGGTACAAAGACACATAAAAAGGCAAAAGGAAAAAGAAATTAAAATATGGAGATCAGACAGTGAAGACCACAAGTGTGGATAATTAAGTGTCTAAAGAGAGAAACAAAACTCAAAGATTTAATTTAAAAATTTCTTGACTTGAAGAAACTTAGGTATATAGATTAAAAGACATATCCTGATGAGGTTATTGATTTTCAAGGCTAAAAATATACACGTGCACATGCACGAGTATGGGTGTGTGTGTATGATCATGGCAAAAAAAACACAAAAAACCCAGTCATCTCAGAAATAAAAATATTAAGTGGTCTCAGACTTTACATAGAAGTCAATACCAAAAGAAACAGTGTTCAGATTCGCACTTTCAGAGGAGAAATGAGAATTGAGAATTCTATATCAAATCAAAAAGACATTTTCAAATGTACAAGGATTCAAAGAACTTAGTACCTGTCAACCCCTCTTGAAAAATTGTTTGATGACAAACTCTAGCCCAGCAGAGATAAGAATCAATATAAAAGACTCAAAAGGAAGAAACTGTGATATGAAAAGTGAATACTGAACTTATCCTCATCAGGAGGTCTCGGCCTTGGCTGCATATTAGATTGATGTTGATGTATGGAAGAACCATCACAATATTATAAAGTAATTAGCCTCCAATTAAAAATTAAATTCAAAAAGAGTCACCTAGGAATATTGAAAAAGATATTTTACTAAGCTCTCTCCAGACCAATTAAGTTCAGAATCTTTCGGATGAGGCCTCATAATCTTTTTTTTTTTTTTAACACATCCTCAGTTGAAAATATTGTACAAATAGGATTGAAAATCACTGATTCAGACATAAAAACAAGGGCTAGGCAATATGAGAGTATGGCTACAGAATAGAAAGCAACTATTATATATGCTAAAATAGTAAAAGGTCCATCTAGTCAGAGCTGTTTTTTTCAGTAGTTGTCGTATGAATGTGAGAGTTGGACCATGATGAAAGCTGAGCAGCAAAGAATTGATGCTTTTGAACTGTGGTATTGGAGAAAATGCTTTAGAGTCCCTTGGACTGCAAGGAGATCCAACCAGTCCATCCTAAAGAAAATCAGCCCTGAATATTCATTGTAAGGACTGATGCTGAAGCTGAAACTCTAGTACTTTGGCCACCTGATGAGAAGAACTGACTTATTGGAAAAGACTGATGTTGGGAAAGATTGAGGGCAGGAGGAGAAGGGGACAACAGAGGATGGGATGGTTGAATAGCATCACTGACTTGATGGACATGAGTTTGAGCAAGCTCCGGGAGTTGATGGACAGGGAAGCCTGGTGTGCTGCAGTCCATGGGGTCACAAAGAATTGGACATAACTGGGCAACTGAACTTAACTGAACTGAAAACAGTTAAAAATACATATAACAAAGAAAAAGCAGTCAGAGGGAATAGAGGAAATAAAAAAGCCAATTTTCTTCTTATTTCATAATGGAGGACAAAAAATCGTTTGGTGATTTGGAAAAATTAATGACAGATTCAAAAGTTTTCATTTTGCAAATAATTTCTGAATACTTTCATAGACAGCAATTCATCATGAATGGATTATAGTTCACTAGCTGTGCATAAAAAGTCAGTAAAGTATAAGGTTCCCATAGAACAGAATAAGTAAATTCTTCAGGCAAATAACTGTAAAGTTTAAGATTAGGAAAAGAGAAATAATAAGGAGAATAAGTCTGTGTGTTTATGTGACTGTAGTTGATCAGAGAGTGGGGGAAGGAGACTCTTATAAACCATGAGTATAAGCGCAAATTGGTTGAAACTTTTTGAAGAACAATGTAGCATTATATATCATTATTTGAATGTTTATATCTCAGTTCCAGAAACCCCACTTATAAGAATTTATCCTAAGAAATGTATTGCCAAAGCACAATGATATATACACAGAATTGTGTATGGAGCCTTATTCAAAATTAGAAAATGATAACAACCTAAAGTTTCATAGTGGGAAATTGCTTAAGTGTATTACAGCAAATTCATACTGTGGAACACTTTGTGGTTGTTAAAAATAACCAAGCAATATTTACTCTAAAATATCAAATTTTAAATTTAAAGGAGTTGCCTTTTGTGCATGTAAATTAAACCTCAATAAAACTGATTTTTTAAGTGAGTGAGATAGATCCTTAAGTAATAATGTAGAATGATGGCCAGGATATTTTGCTAATTGGAAAAATCAGGTTGTAGACCAGTACATATCTTGTGCTCCCATGCATGTATTTGTGTTGATAAGGCTGAGTGTTCTTACACATAGAAAAGATCTAGAAAGTGTCACCAAATTATCAACAGAAGTAACTTCTGGAAAATAAAAATAGAGGAAATGGGAAAAGATACTGATATCAACTAACTCGTTTTTGTTTTCAGTTCCAGTATCTCGCCCTGTTCTCATGCTCAGGGCTCCTAGGGACCAGGCTGTGGTGGGGGACATGGTGGAGCTTCACTGTGAGGCCCAGAGAGGCTCTCCCCCGATCCTGTACCAGTTTTATCATGAGGATGCCACCCTCGGGAGCAGCTCAAGTCCCTCTGGAGGGGGTGCTTCCTTCAATCTCACTCTGAAGACAGAGCATTCTGGGAACTACTTCTGTGAGGCCAGCAATGGCCAGGGCGTCCAGCGCAGTTACCCAGTGTCACTCCGTGTCAGAGGTGAGTGGACCCAACTACAGCACAACCAGAGACAGGCCATCTCCCCCACCCTGCCCAGTAGCCGAGATGGGAGGGCCCCCAGGGCCACGTGCTGTGCGACATCTTTGCTAGCCTGCTGTCTACACAGCCTCCATCTGAGAGTTCTGTGTTCTACATTTGTAGGAACTTGAGCCTTCCCTTTGCTTGCTTTGCCTCTCCTGGTAGCAACACTGTGGCCATATTGTGTCCCAAAGGATCCTAATGTAGGAATAAAGGCTTTTCAAACACAAGTCGCATCCCGGCCAACAATGATCAGCAAACAAGTCTAAAGGAAATCATAATGTTCAACCTGGCTCAGAAGAGTTTTCGTTGGGGTTTCCTCTACCTGTTAATCAATAAAAAGGCCAACTCATTCTTTCACGGGCTCACGGGTTTTGCTCGAGCCTCCCCTGCCACCGTCCCAGGGCAGCTCAGATCCCCACCCTGAACTCCTGCTAAGAGGCTTCTCAACCTCATTCTCCTGAATCCCCTCTTGCCTGTCACTCAGCAGTAGCACTCTCTCCCACCTGGCCATCGTGTGCTGACCCCTAGTCATGCCCACTTTCGGTGCAAGCGGGACACCACTCTCACAGACTTCCACTCTACACTCTCATCATTCAGTGACTCTAAGGTCCACATGGATGACCCACTCAACACCAGAGCCTGTCGACCTTTCCACCCTCTCATCCACTCCCCCATACACACACTCCTCCAATTACCTGACCACAGCCTTCTATCCTTCTGCTTGTTTCTCCAGCTCCCCTAGTCACTATTGTCCTCAGATCTCAACAGAACTCCCAGTTCATTAACACCTTTACTTCCTCCCAGACAATCACACCTTTGGCTCCCAACCACCCTACTGAGTGTTTGTCTTGTATCCATCCAGTAACGGATCCCTCCTCTTCCTAATGTACAGAAGAGAAGACTGTTTCCTATAAAAGGTGAAAATCACCGTCTCATTTCTATAATTGATTCCATCCTTGCTTGCATTCTCAGACAATTTGAACAGCTTTCTCTCTTATGTCCCTTAACACCTGCTCTAGAGGATCCTTCCTGTTGAGTTTAACATGCTATATCTCTCCCATGTCTAAGGGGGAAAAAAACGCTTTTGATCTCAACTTATGCCTCCAGTTGGGCTTCCCAGGTGGTAAAGAATCTGCCTGCTGATGCAAGAGACACAAGAGACGTGAGTTTGGTCCCTGGGTCAGGAAGATCCTCTATAGTAGGAAATGGCAACCCATTCTAGCATTCTTGCCTGGGAGATTCTATGTACAGAGGAGCCTGGCAGGCTACAGTCCACGGGACCATAGAGTCAGTCACGTCTGAGCAACCGAGTACACATTCCTCCAGTCACTGTTCTCTTATGACTAAATTTCCAAAAGAAGAGTCAGTTGCACAGGTTGCCTCCATTTCCTTATTATCTACTAGGATTAAACCTTGGTTTCTTCTGACCTTTATACCAAAATTATTCTTACAAAGGTCACCAATGACCTCCATGGCTTTAAATCCAAGGGCCATTTCCTACCCTTACCTTACTTGATCTCTCAGAAACAGTCGACCTTGTTTTATCTTTTTATTCTTCTGGAAACCATCCCTTCCTTGTCTTCAACGACTTCATTGTCTCCTGGATCTCCTCTCCCTGCCACTCCTTCCCAGTCTCCTTTACTAGCTCTTCACCTTATAGATGAACTAAGCATTGGTGTGTTCCGGAACTTTGTCCGGCATGTATCCTCTTGTCTTATATATTAATAAGTTCTTTCTCTGGATGATCCTGGGAATGTCATCTATATAAGGGATTTGTAAAGTTTTGACTACAAAACCTCCCACCTGAGTACATGCTAATGCCATATCTCTTAAAAGTTCATGACCTGGAACACCTCTAAAATGCATGGAATCCCCCCCAGACCTGGTCCTCCTTAAAGTGTCCCCACTTCTGTGAAAGATACCTCCATTCATGCAGATGCACAAGGCAAACATCCAGGAGTCTTTCTTGACATTTCCCTCCCTTGCTCTCCATAACCAGTTAATCATTAAGTCCTGTTGCTTTTATTTTTTCTAAACATTTCTCAGATCTTTCTTTTTCTATCTTTACTACTACTGTTATACTATCATAGCCATAACTACCATCGTCTCAACTACCGCAGCGCCACCACTCCACTTCTAACAACCTCTCCACTCCACTTTTGTGCCATTACAATCTACTTTACACACTGAGATCGGAACTGTCTTTAAAAAAAAAAAACAAACCACGCCAGGTTTGATCATCTCACGCCCCTGTAGAGAGACACTTACAGACTTCCCATTGCTCTGTGAAGAAGGCTCAGAATCCATACCACGGCCTGGGAAGCCCTGCCAGCTCTTCACCCTCCTGTTTCTTGGCACTCTTCAAACGCTCCCACATCGCTGCTGTCACCTGTTTCAGTAACACGAAGGCTCCAACATTCTTACCATCTCAGGGCATTTGTACAGTTTCCCACCTGTGCAATCTTCATTCCCGTCTTCACCTGATTAATCCAAATGTCACTTTGTGAGGAAGCATTCCCCGACTAACCCATTCTAGATCAAGCCCCAGTACTAAACATTTCATAGCATTCTATTCTTTATATCAATGTTATATATTTGTATTTTTATTTAACTGCTCCTTAACTTCCTATCCAGGTTGTAGTCTTCATGACAGGAGGGCCTGTGTCTTTCTCACTATTGGATCCCCAACATACCGTCTAGTTCCTAAGACTTATTAATTGCTTAATTAATTTCTGATAGATGAATAAATACAAAAATGAGCCAATAATTTGATCAATATCTATTCTTTTTCGGGTCTTATTTTTGATGCATCCAAGGCTCAATTACATCCCTGGCTATGTAAGCAACAGTCTTCATTGTTCCTCATTTTCTGTTGAACAGATTACTTCTTTTGACTACTCTGATACCTGAGTTTCAATTTAATCTTTGTTTTCAGATACCTCAAACATTTTTGAGATTGTGTATTAAGTACTCTCTGTTATTCTTTGGAGGTCTGCATTCAGCTGGATATATCTTTCCTTTTCTCCTTTGCCTTTCACCTCTCTTCTTTTCTCAGCTATTTGTAAGGCCTCCTCAGGCAATCATTTTGCCTTTTTCATTTCTTTTTCTTGGGGATGGTTTTGATCACTGCCTCCTGTACAATGTGATGAACCTCCATCCATAGTTCTTCAGGCACTCTGTCTATCAAATCTAATCCCTTGAATCTATTTGTCACTTCCACTGTGTAATCATAAGAGATTTGATTTAGGTCATTCATGAATGGTCTCATGTTTTCCCTTTACTTTCTTCAATTTAAAGTTTGAACTTTGCAACAAGGTGTTCATGATCTGAGGCACAGTCTGCTTCCAGTCTTGTTTCTGTTGACTGTACAGAGCTTCTTCATCTTCAGCTGCAAAGAATATAATCAACCTGATTTCAGTATTGACCATCTGGTGATGTCCATGTGTAGAGTTGTCTCTTGTATTGTTGGAAGAGGGTGTTTGCTATGATCAGTGTGAAATATCAATAACCTTCTATATGCAGATGACCCCACCCTTATGGCAGAAAGTGAAGAGGAACTAAAGAGCCTCTTGATGAAAGTGAAAGAGGAGAGTGAAAAAGCTGGCTTAAAACTCAACATTCAAAAAACTAAGTTCATGGCATCTGGTCCCATCACTTCATGGCAAATAGATGGGGAAACAATGGAAACAGTGAGAGATTTTATTTTCTCAGGCTCCTAGATCACTGCAGATGGTGACTGCAGCCATGAAATTAAAAGACTCTTGCTCCTTGAAAGAAAAGCTATGACAAATCTAGACAGCATATTAAAAAGCAGAGACATTACTTTGCCAAAAAAGGTCTGTCTAGTCAGTTATAGTGTTTCCAATAGTTATGCATGGATGTGAGAGTTGGACTATAAAGAAAACTGAGGGCTGAAAAATTAATGCTTTTGAACTATGGTGTTGGAGAAGATTCTTGAGAGTCCCTTGGACTGCAAGGAGATCCAACCAGTCAATCCTAAAGGAAATCAGTCCTAAATATTCATTGGAAGGACTGATGCGGAGGCTCAAGCTCCAATACTTTGGCCACCTGATATGAATAACTGACTCATTAGAAAAGACCCTGATGCTGGGCAAGGTTGAAGGCAGGAGGAGAAGGGGATGACAGAGGATGAGATGGTTGGATGGCATCACTGACTTGGTGGACATGAGTGTGAGTAAGCTCCAGGAGTTGGTGATGGACAGGGAAGCTTGGTGTGCTGCAGTCCACAGGGTCGCAAAGAGTTAGATACAACTGAGCGACTGAACTGAACTGATTAAGTATTCCAAACTATATAACACTATATACATATACAACACTACACAAATGATACTATTTCCTCAGATTTGAAGAAATTATAACTCAGTTCTTAGTGATATCACAAGGTCATTAAAAACTGGGAAAAATATTTTTCTGTTTGAAATGTCTTTTCTATGGTGGAACACATTTAAACAATAGGAAATGACGGTTAACCCTTTTTCTTTCCTCAGTTCCCGTGTCTCACCCTGTCCTCACCCTCAGGACTCCCAGAGTCCAGGCTGTGGTGGGGGACACGCTGGAAATTCACTGTGAGACCCAGAGAGGCTCTCCCCCCATCCAGTACCAGTTTTATCATGAAGATGTCGCCGTGGGAAACTGGTTGAGCCTCTCTGGAGGAGGAGCATCCTTCAACCTCTCCCTGACCACAGAACATTCTGGAAACTACTCCTGTGAGGCTGACAATGGCTTGGGGGTCCAGCGTAGTGAGGCAGTGTCACTCAATGTCAGAGGTGAGCTGGTCCTGCCCACAATCATCACAACCAAGAACTGTCTGTCTTCTGTCCCTAGCCTCTGAAACAGAGCTCCAGGACTACTATTTGCTGGGTAATAGCCCAGCATACTTCCTGCCCACAGAACCTCTAACTGAAGTCCGGGGTCCTTTCTATGATTACTGTTTAGGAGCCTCGACTTTCCCAACAGCACAGTTAAAGAAGCCTTCTTGAATGTGATTTAAAAAAAAAAACCTAAGTAAAAATGCAAAGAAGGATTTTAAGAACATAGACTGCATTTTTATCTATGAATATGATACAAAAGTGAAACTAAAGTATTCTAAGTATAGGTTTTTCTGCTCCAAAAATGTTGGGCCAGGTTTTTCTTTCATTGACTCTCAACGAACCTCTACTCTGGAGCTTCTTTCACTGCAGGGATAAATATACCTCACACATCTCCTTTAATCTTTAAGATGAAGCGCTGAGTAGAAATGAGATCATTTTTTATCTTCAGTTTGCAGTAGAGGAAATTGAAGCTTAGAGAGGGAAAGTAATTAGCTTATAAGACACAGTTAACAATGGTAAAGCCAGGTTGAAAAACAAGCCTAGTCAACTCTTAATGTAAATCTACATTATGACACCTCTCATCCTTTGATGAGATCTCATGCTTTAACACAACTTTTTAATAATTTAGTACATGAAAGAATACATAAACCTTCATGATGAAAAGAAATCAAATTGTACAAAAGGGACAGTGTGAAAAGTAAAGCTCTCTTTCTACCTGCATGCACACACTTTCATACCTACATGCTTCCAAGACATAACTGCTGTCAGTACCTGCAGGTGTATTTTTCTCAAAATATTAAAATATATTATAAAGGCATAAAAATTTTACAAATAGAATCATACTACATGTATAGTTACGCAGCTTGCATTTTTTACTTAAAAATTTATTTTGGTTATAAGTGAGTTGATTAGATTGTCTCTAGTTTTTAGCAATTGCAAAAAATCTACAACAGAAGTATTTGTGCAAATCTATTTGCAAATCCTTTTGTAAAGTTACTTGTTTATTTCTGCATATTTGGCTATGCTGGGTCTTTGTTGCTGCGTGTGGGTTCCAGTTGCAGCAAGCAGGGGCCACTCTCAGGTGTGGTGTGGGGCTCCCATTGTGGTGGCCTGTCCTGTGCAGAGCACAGGCTCTGGAGCACACAGGCTTCAGTAGCTGTGGTGCACGAGCTCACTCACCCCGTGGCATGTGGAACCTTTCCCAACCAGGGATCAACCCCACATCCTCTGTGTTCGCAGACAGATTCTCAACCACTGTCATCACCAGGGAATCTCTCCTTTTCTAAACTGAAGTATAGTTATTTTACAATGATGTGTTAGTCATTTTTTAAAATTTATTTGTGTTTTGATTGAAGGGTAATTGCATTACAGAATTTTATTGTTTTCTGTCAAACCTCAACATGAATCAGCCATAGGTATACATATATCCCCTCCCTTTTGAAGTTCCCTCCCATCTCTTTCCCCACCCCACCCCTCTAGGTTGATGCAGAGCCCCTGTTTGAGTTTCCTGAGCCATACATCAAATTCCTGTTGGCTATCTATTTTACATATGGTAATGTAAGTTTCTATGTTACTCTTTCCATACATCTCACCCTCTCCTCCCCTCTCCCTATGTCCATAAGTCTATTCTCTATGTCTGTTTCCCCATTGCTTCCCTGTGAATAAATTCTTCAGTACCATTTTTCTAGATTATGTATATATGCATTAGAATATGATATTTATCTTTCTCTGTCTGACTTACTTCACTCTGTATGATAGGTTCTAGGTTCATCCACCTCATTAGAAATGACTCAAATGTATTCCTTTCTATGACTGAGTAATATTCCATTGTGTATCACAACTTCTTTATCCATTCATCTGTCGATGGACACCTAGGTTGCTTCCATGTTCTGGCTATTGTAAATAGTGCTGCAATGAACAATGGGATCATGTGTCTTTTTCAATTTTGGTTTCCTCAGGATATATGCCTAGGAGTGGGATTGCTGGGTCATATGGTGGTTTTATTCCAAGTTTTTTAAGGAATCTCCATACTATCTTCCATAGTGGCTGTATCAATTTACATTCCCACCAACAGTGCAAGAGCATTCCCTTTTCTCCGCACGCTCTCCAGCATTTATTGTTTGTAGACTTTTGGATGATGGTCATTCTGACCGGTGTGAGGTGATGTCTCATTGTGGTTTTGATTTGCGTTTCTCTAATAGTGAGCGATGCTGAGCATCTTTTCATGTGTTTGTTAGCCATCTGTATGTCTTCTTTGGAGAAATGTCTGTTTAGGTCTTTTTCCCACTCTTTAATTGGGTTGGTTGTTTTTCTGGCATTGAGTTGTATGAGCTGCTTGTATATTTTGGAAATTAATCCTTTGTCAGTTGTTTCATTTGCCATTATTTTCTCCCATTCTGAAGGTTGTCTTTTCACCTTGCTTGTAGTTTCCTTTGCTGTGCAAAAGCTTTTAAGTTTAATCAGGTCCCACTTGTTTACTTTTGTTTTTACTTCCATTACTCTAGAACGTGGGTCATAGAGGATCTTGCTTTGATTTATATCATCAAGTGTTCTGCCTATGCTTTTCTCTAAGAGTTTTATAGTTTCTGGTCTTACATTTAGGTCTGTAATCCATTTTGAGCTTATCTTTGTGTATGGTGTTCATTCTTTTACATGTAGCTGTCCATTTTTCCCCACACCATTTATTGAAGAGGCTGTCTTTGCCCCATTGTATATTCTTGCCTCCTTTGTCAAATATAAGGTACTCATAGGTGCATGGGTTTATTTCTATGCTTTCTATCTTGTTCCATTGGTCTATATTTTTTTGTGTGCCAGTACCATATTATCTTGATGACTGTACCTTTGTAGAGTAATCTGAAGTCAGGAATGTTGATTCCACCAGCTCCATTCTTCTTTCTCAATACTGCTTTGACTATTTGGGGTCTTTTGTATTTCCATATGAACTGTAAAAATTTTTGTTCTCATTCTGTGAAAAATGCCATTGATAATTTAATAGGGATCTCATTGAATCTGTAGATTGTGTTTGGAAGTGTAGTCATTTTCACAATATTGATTCTTCCTACCCAGGTACATGGAATATCTCTCCATCTATTTATGCCATATTTGATTTCTTTCATTAGTGTCTTATAACTTTCTGGGTACAGTTCTTTTGCCTCCTTAGGTAAGTTTATCCCTAGATATTTAATTCTTTTTGTTACAATGGTGAATGGGATTGATTCCTTAATTTCTGTTTCTGATTTTTCATTGTTAGTATATAGAAATGCAAGTGATTTCTGTGTATTGAATTTGTATCCTGAAACTTTGCTAAATTTACTGATTAGCTCTAGTAATTTTCTAATACTACCCTTAGGGTTTTCTACGTACAGTATCATGTCCTCTGCAAACAGTGAGAGCTTTACTTCTTCTTTTCCAATCTGGATTCCTTTGATTTATTTTTCTTCTCTGATTGCTATAGCTAGGACTTCCATCTTGTCTTGTTCCTGATATAGGGAGAATGCTTTCAGGTTTTCACCATTGAGAGTAATGTTTGCTATAGGCTTATCATATATGGCCTTTGCTGAGGTAGATTTTTTCTATGCCTATTTTTTGAAGAATTTTAATCATAAACAGGTGCTGAATTTTGTCAAAGGCTTTTTCTGCCTCTATTGAGATTATTGTATGATTTTTATTTTTCAATTTGTTAATACGGTGTATCACATTGATTGATTTCCATATCTTAAAAAATCCTTGTATCCCTGTAATAAACCCAACTTGATCATGGTGTATGAGCTTTTTGATGTGTTGCTGAATTCTGTTTACTAAAATTTTGTTGAGGGGTTTTGCATCTTTGTTCATCAGTGATACTGGCCTATAGTTTTCTTTTTTGTGTTGTCTTTGTCTGGTTTTGGTATCAGGGTGATGGTGGCCTTGTAGAATGAGTTTAGAAGTGTCCCTTCCTCTGCAAGATTTTGAAAGAGTTTTAGAAGGATAGGCATTAGCTCTTCTCTAAATGTTTGATAGAATTCTCCTGTAAAGGCATCTGGTTCTGAGCTTTTGGGAGATTTTTGATCACAGCTTCAATTTCAGTGCTTGTAATTGGGTTGTTCATAATTTCTATTTCTTCCTGGTTCAGTCTTGGAAGATTGAACTTTTCTAAGAATCTGTCCATTTCTCTCAGATTATTCATTTTACTGCCATATGGTTGCTCGTAATTGTCTCTTATAACCCTTTGTTATATCTGCATTCTGTAGTAACTTCTACTTTTTCATTTCTAATTTTGTTGATTTGACTCTTCTCTCTTTTTTCTTGATGAGTCTCACTAAAGATTTGTCAATTTTGTTTATCTTCTCAAAGAACCAGCTTTTAGTTTTATTAATCTTTACTATTGTTTCTTTCATTTCTTCTTCATTTATTTCTGCTCAGATCTTTATGATTTCTTTCCTTCCACTAATTTTGGGGTTTCTTTGCTCTTCATTTTCCAGTTGTTTTAGGTGTAAAGTTAGGTTGTTTATTCATTGTTCTTTTTTGTTTCTTGAGGTAGGATTGTATTGCTATTTACTTCCCTCTTAGAACAGCTTTCACTGCATCCTATAGGTTTTGAGTTATCATGTTTTCACTGTCATTTATTTCTAGAAATTTTTTGATTTCCCTTTTGATTTCTTCAATGACATGTTGGTTATTTAGAAATGTATTGTTTAAATTCCATAAGCTTGTGTTTTTACAGTTTTTTTTTCTTGTAATTAGGATCTGGTCTCATAGTGTTGTGGTCAGAGAAGATACTTGATATGATTTCAATTTTCTTAAATTTACTGAAGTTTGATTTGTGACCCAACATGTCATCTATCCTGGAGATTGTTCCATGTGCACTTGAGAAGAAGGTGTATTCTTCAGCATTTGGATGGAATGTGCTGAAGATATCAATGAGACCCATCTCATCTGATGTATCATTTAAGACTTGTGTTTTCTTATTAATTTTCTGTTTTGATGATCTGTCCATTGGTGTGAATGGGATGTTCAAAAGTCTTCTAGCATTATTGTGTTACTGTCAATTTCCCCTTCTATGTCTATTAATGTTTGTCTTATGTATTGAGGTGCTTCTGTGTTGGGTGCATAGATATTTACAATTGTTATGTCTTCCTCTTGGATTCCTTGATCATTATGTAGTGTCCTTCCTTATAACTTGTAATCTTCTTTATCTTAAGGTCTATTTTGTCTGATATGAGGATTGCTACTCCAGCTTTCTTTTGTTTCCCATTTGCATGGAATATATTTTTCCACCTTCTCACTTTCAGTCTGTAAGTGTCTTTATGTCTGAAGTGGGTTTCTTGTAGACAGCATATGGGTCTTGTATTTGTTTCCATTCAGCCAGTCTGTGTCTTTTGGTTGGAGCATTTAATCCATTTACATTTAAAGTAATAATTGATATATATGTTCTTATTGCCATTTTCTTAATTGTTTGGGGTTGATTTTGTAGATCTTTTTCTTCTCACCTCCCTAGGATGCCCTCCAACACTGTGCTGGTCTCTGGACCTCCTGTGAGGGCAGCTTAGATTCTAATCTGATCCTACTCCTGTGTGTCCTTGCCTCCAACGTCCACACCTATCAGAACTAGTGCATTTTCTTTTGTGGGAGCTCTCAATGTCCTTTTATATATTCCATAGACAGAGTCTGCCTAATTGATCAAATGGATTTAATCTGCAGCTTGTACAGCTGGTAGGAAGGTTTAGGGTCTTATTCCTTAGCTTCACTGCCCCTGGGTTTCCATTGTGGCTTTATTTCCACTTCTGATGTGGGTCGTCCACTGGGGTTTGTTCCTGAGGCTACCCTGGAGGACTTGGGCCTGCCCCAGCGAGGGCCAGGTGTGGAGGTGGTGCAGCTACTTGGGTTGCAGGGGTTCTGGCAGCACCAGGTGCTCAGGGGAGTTGGCAGCTATGGCAGCAGGAAATATAGTGCTCTAGAAGGGTATATTAAAAAAAAAAAGTGAAGTCGCTCAGTCGTGTTCTACCCCATGGACTGGGGTCTACCAGGCTCCCTCGTCCATGGGATTCTCCAGGCAAGAATACTGGAGTGGGTTGCCATTTCCTTCTCCAGGGGATCTTCCCAACCTAGGGATCAAACTCAGGTCTCCTGCATTGGAAACAGATGGTTTTAACCTCTGAGCCACCAGGGAAGCCCCTAGAAGGGTATGGCAACCAGTATTGGCTAATATGCTCCAGTATTCTTGCCTGGAGAATCCCCTGACAGAGAAGAGTTGGACACGACTGAAGCAACCCTGCATGCATAGATGCAAGATTTCTTTCTTTTTTTTTTTTTTTTGCCTATGGCAGCCCCATATGGCTCAATCAGGCCTCTTGTAGCTGGCAATCAAAAGGCCTCTTTGACTAGTCTTTCACCATAGCTCTGCCTATTCAGACACTTAGAGGGCTCCCTTGCCTGGGGTCCTTCTCTGTTGTTTGGTGTGTCCCACACATAGAGGGCTCCCCTTGACTGGGTTCCTACTCTGTAGATCAGCACATCAGGCACTTAAAGGGGCACCCTGGATGGGGTCCTACTCTGTAGTTCAGTTCGCCAGGCATTTGATGGGCCAGCCTCTCTATTGTTTAGCTGCGCATGCTGGCATGTAGGGAGAGCAAGGGTATGGTGATGACTCCACCCACTAAGTGTGACTCAGCAGTATCACCTTGCTTCCATGGCTGCCCAGCTTTCCTCCACAGGCATTTCCCACCACAATCTCCTTCCTCATAGCTCCTCGATCCGTTTCTCCATGGTCAACAGCAGCCCTCACTCTGGAATTGCTCCATAATCCCTACACTTCAGCTCTGAGCCACTGTGCCTTCCAGGGGACCTGCGTCCCTGTCCAGGGTATATACGGCTGCAGCAAGCACGGTCTGATTCTCATTCCATTTAGGCTGCCACAGATAGCTGTTTCCCTCTCGGCCTTAAGTGTTTCTCCTCCGACTCAGACAATTGCCCCAAAGTGGGGACTGGACCCCTGTTTCAGTTCCCCCACCTAGGAGGGCAGGTCCAGTCCTACTAACACCCCTATTTTTCCCCCTAGTTCCTTCATCCTACCAAATTTTGCGTGGTCCTATACATTCTTTTCCACTGGTCAGGTGTTCCTGTCCTCTCTCAGCTGGTGTTCTGCATGTACTTCTGTGTCTGAAGGTGTATTCTTGATGTATCTGTGGAGAGAGATGTACTCCACATCCACCTACTCCTCCGCCATCTTGTTCTCCCACGTTAGTCATGTTGGTAGCCCTAAAGAAAATAGTCTTATAAGTCGATTTGCTGGGTCAAAATTTAAGTGCATTTTCAATTTGGTCAATACTGCCAAATCACCATTCAAGAAAGTGTCTCAAATATGCATCCCCACCAAGAGCCTATCAAGGAGCCTGTCAATCCACAGCTCCATCATTATTATCTGCCTGTATTAATGTTTGCCAATCTGATGGGCATTTTGTTTGTAAACAGTTAATTAGTAATGAGGAAGATAATCTTTTTATATATTTATTGGCTATTTGAAGTTTTCAGTGGCTCAGAGCCTTTTCACACTTTCCTGTTGGATGTTTTTGTGCACTGAAAGCCGTCTGTGGATTCAGGTCACTAGCTTTGTCTGTCATACATGTTTTCAACCATTTTCCTAGGTTGCCAATCTGACTTTTATTATTTGTTTACATTATTTTTTGTTCCTTTATAAATATGTTGGCGATACGCACTTCTATTGACTTTTTGTTTTCCCCCAGTTCCAGTGTCCCGCCCTGTCCTCACCCTCAGGACCGCCAGGGCCCAGGTTGTGGTGGGAGATGTGTTAGAACTTCGCTGTGAAGCCCAGAGAGGCTCTCCCCCGATCCTGTACTGGTTTTATCACAATAATGTCACCCTGGAGACCAGCACATCTCACTCTGGACAAGGAGTGTCCTTAAACCTCTCGCTGACTGCAGATCATTCTGGGACCTACTCCTGTGAGGCTGACAATGGCCTGGGTCCCCAGAGCAGTGAGGCAGTGACACTTTCTGTCATGGGTAAGTTTTCCATGCCCAGGCCACAGGGCATGGAGGACAAAAAATGTCCTCCAAGGATGCTCTGAGTGCCCTCTCAATACTTGACCAGGGTGGTGCCTCTCAGGAACAGGTACACGAAGCGGGAAGCATTCCAAGTTGTTATTTTCAGAAGTGTTTCTGAGAGCATGTAATTTGGATGGGAAAGAAGAGCCAAAGAGGACCACTGAATTTAATGCTCATCAGTTAGTATCATCCATCCTGACCCTCAACCCTCGCATCGGCCACAGATATAACCTTCCCCACAAAGAGAAGAGCCATTTCCGGCGCCACATATGTACTTGCTTAGTCTCAGGAGTCCTGCCCCCCTTGGTTCATCCTCTCTCCCAGGCATCAGCTTCAGGGGTCAGGCAGTTTAGGACCACAGGCCTCTCCCTCTGGCTCATGCCTGGGGTCTCCCCCTCAGGGCTGACAGGGAGCAGAAGCAGCCTAATCGCCACCGGTGTCACCGGGGGGCTGCTCAGCCTGGTGGCCATCGCTGCGGTGGCAGTGCTGTTCTACTGCCGGCTCCTGAGCAAAGCAGGTGGGTGACTCCCTGGCTAACCTTCGCTTGAGTCCCTGTCCTTCCCATCTCTGGTCCTTTCGGCTCATGCTGCCTTTGGAACCACCCCTAAGCTCTCAAAAGCTCCTTTCTGCACAGTTCCACAGCTCCTACCTTCCTCTCTAGATCCCCCAGCATTTGTCTTCTTCAAATGCCAAGTTGCCAAAACAGCCCTTTTGGGTGGAAGATGCTTTTACAAGATGTAGTTTATCCAGCATGACAAATTGCAGTGTATCTCCCTCCCTACCCTTGAAAGACCCCCAAGGAACAGAAATAGAAGAAGAAAAACTCCAAGAAATAGAAGCAAGAACAGAAATCAAATGAAATTTTGATAACTTATTAATTTTGTAAATGTATGGTACTTTCATAGTCTTCTCCCACATCCAGCTATTGACCGTTGTTCTTCACCAACTCCAGGTTAAACAATTATGGATTATGGGCTACCCTTTTACAGTATAACTATAAACTTCTGGAAGCCAGGATCAGTAGTTTTGTCCAGTCTGTCACCTCCATTGCGAATAACAAAGCAGGGTTCATACTTTAGTGACAGTGACTTCTGGCAGGTTCTAGGTGAGCATCCTATGAGCTCTGCTCATAGAAAGACTTCACTCCTTTTCCTGGACTCAATGCTTCTCTGCTTTCCTTTCAGGAGGAAAGCGTACATTTGACTCCTCCAGGTAAGGCTTGGCTGTATTCCCATATGGTTAATGAAATGCCCACTGGGTATAAAAATGAAAATTAATCTGGCTACTGCTAAGAACTGGGATTCCCTGATGGCTCAGATAGTAACGAATCTGCTCTCAATGTGGGAGACCTGGATTTGATCCCTGGGTTGGGAAGATCCCCTGGAGAAGGAAATAGCTACCCACTTCAGTATTCTTGCCTGGAGAATTCCAAGGACAGAGGAGCCTGGCATGCTACAGTCCATAGAGTCTTAAGAGTGGGACACGACTGAGGGGCTAACACTTTCATTTTCACTGCTGAGAGTACAGTTGCTGCTTCATGTCACTGAGATGGGTTACACCAATTCCATTTGCCACCTCCCTTGGGTTATCTTAAGGCAATTCCCCAGACTTCCTCACTTTAGCTAAGGCCCTTAGCTAAAGAGGCCTTTTTTTTCTTTCATGCCTGCATGTTCAGTCGCATCTGACTCTTTGCAACCCTATGGACTGTAACCCTCCAGGCTCCTCTGTCCATGGACTTCTCCAGGCAAGAATACTGCCATTTCCTTCTCCATTTTTTGTTTTCAGGAAGTAATTGCTTTTTATTTATAAACTTACATCGTTGGTCCACTGTTGCCTAGTTTGTACAAGTGATCACCATGACCACAGAATCCATCCATTTCCTAACATGCTCTAAGGTTAATAAGCCAGGAAAGCTCTGATTAGGTCATGGCCAACCCAACCTAACCAATATTTGTTGTGATGACAGCCAAGAAGATGAAGTCACACAACTTGGCCATCCAGAGACACCTCTCTGCTAACAGGAGGTGGGGCCTATGAAGAAGGGGCTGCCATCTTGGATTCCCAAGGTTGGCTTTAGGAGACACACCACAACTATTCCTGGGCAAGCTCATGGTAGCAACATCCAAACCATCCCGAGTTCCTCTGAGCCTTTCTAATTATGGATTTTTCTGAGATACCAAACTTTCTTAAAGTATAGACTTTGGAGCCAGGTTTGAATCTTGGCTCTTTCCTTTTCTAGTTACCTAGTCTTCAGCAATTCATCTGTTAGAACCTCCATTTTTTCCATCTATAAAATAGAGAAAAAAACAGAATCAACTTAATATTGTTATAGGTAATAGCACAGTGCTTGGTACATACCAGATACATACCATAAAGTCTGGATTAATATTATGATTTTATAATTTCATAGTCCCTAACAATAGATTGTTATACACTCATCTATGTTTCCAGGCTTGGCAACTATCCTGTGATAAAGACTTGCTAACAGGGAATGATCCTTAGAACTACTTTTTCAGGATTTCTGGGAAACATCAATGTTTCTGTCTCATAGGAATCCTTCAGCCCCAGATCCCCAAGAGTCCACCTACCACAATGTACCAGGCTGGATAGAACTGCAACCAGTATACAGCAATGGTGAGGACTGAGGACCCTCCATTTGGGCAGGGACCCCAGGGTTGGTCTGGGAAGGGGTGGGACAGGAAATGAGGAAGGGGCAGTGCAGAGGCTCAGAGGGCTCTGCTGCCTCCAGAGAATAAGCTATGGCTGGGGGACAGAGAAGTAGCAAGACAAGGGGGCAAGAACCTGTGAGTCTTCTCAAGTGTCAACTTCTCTCCAAGTAAATCCTAACAGAGGAGAGGTGGTGTACTCGGAAGTCTGGAGTGTGAAGAAAGAGAACAAACTCGCAGGTAAGACCCAAGGACCCTTGATTTTGGTGATTGATTGCTGTGTGTGGCTCAGTCCCCACCCCTTCAGTGGGTCTGGGCCAACCAGACAAAGAGATGCCCCTTGCACTGGGTCACTGGAGTTCTTGAGTTACGCCCAGCTATATTACTGGAATTAACTCAAGCTTATTGTGCAGAACTGCTTTCTCCATTCTCTATGGATGGCCTCAGCATTATCTGAGTAATGAAGCCATTACCCTGGGCAGTCACTTAATCCCTCAGAGCTTCTATGTCCCGTCTGTGAAATGAGACAGGACTGTCTGTGAAATGAGACAGGACTGTCTTCAATGCCTGTATCTATTTTCTACTGCTGCTGTGGCAAACAGCCACAAGGGCTTAAACAATACTAGTTAATTATCTTTGTGCTGTAAGTCAAACATCTAACTCAGGTCTCACTGGGCTAAAATAAGTGTCCACAGAGTTCTTTCCAGGAAAGAATATATTTCCTTGCCTTTTCCTGCTTCTAAGAACACCCCTTTCCATGGCTCATGGTCCCACCCCTCTGTCTTCAAAGCCAGCGCTGTGGCATCTCTCTAACCATTCCTTCCATAGTCAGTGCTCTCTCTGATCACAGCTAGGAAAGGTTCTCAGATTTAAAGTTCTCCTTAAAGTCCCACCTGGATAATCTAGGAGAATCCTCCATTTCAAGGTCCTTAATCTTAATCACATTTGCAAAAATCCATTTCTCCATCTAGGGTCACATATTCACAGGTTCTAAGGGTCAGGACATGGACATCTTTGTGGAAGACACTATTCAGCTAACCACACTATCTCATAGGCTTATTGTGAGGACCAGATGAGGAAGCAAATGTAGAGATGCTCTAGCAGCAACAGAATCTGAGCACCTTTTATAATGAGTCTATGCTGGTCGTCTGGCTGAGTCATTATTTCTCCCTGCTGGTAGATGGTCTGCAGTGAACAATCCCAGCCTGGCTTCCTCCTGCAGGCAAAGGAAAGAACAACCTTTGTGGCCGTTCTAATTCTGTACTGTAAAAATCTGCCATGGGATTTTAGTTATTCTGCTTCCCTTTCTGTTTTTTTTTTATCCCTCTTATATAAAATCAAATGACAAACTAACTGTGTTTTGTTCTATTCTTGGTTCAGTGACCTCTTGACCTCTAACATGAATGAACTCATTCACACATATAATCCCCTTTGATGAGAGTATTGCTATTATCCCCACTTCTCAGATGAGGGAATGGAGGCAACGAGACCTTAAATGACCTGCCTGAATTCACAGAACAGTTTGTCTCCAGAATCCAAGTGTTGGGCCAAGCTCTGCTTCTCAGGACGGTTCCAGGGAGCCTTAGAGTTAACTCCAAACTGAAAGACAAAGTCCTGCTTGATCCACGCCATATTTCACTTCAGCTTTAGGACAATATAGCAATAATAATAGCAACTTCTAGCAGCATATCAACATGTGTTGAGCAGTTCTTATGTGCCTGGTACAGTTCTGAGTACTATAAATAAGTGTTAAACTGTATATGCCATAAATATATACATTCGTATTTATAGTTTGTTAATAGAATTGTACCCTCACATTGGAATTGCTCAATGTATAACAGCTATTAGAAATCACACGCACATACAACCCTATAGATAGATATTATTATTCCCATCATACAGATGAGACAACTAAAGCAGGAGATACTGAGTGACTTGTCCAAGGCCACAGAGGTGGTACAGCTGACCTGGAGCTCAGTTTAGGTGGTCTGGATCTGGAATCTGCTCCAAGCCAGCTGCTTCTGCATAACATGCATGCATGCTCAGTCATGTCTGACTCTTAGTGATCCCATGGTCTGTAACCCACCAGGCTCCTCTGTCCATGGGGTTCTCATGGCAAGAATACTGGAGTCAGCTGCCATCTCCTCCTCCAAGGGATCGTCCCAACCCAGGGATTGAATCCACATCTACATTCACAGGTGGCTTCTTTACCACTGAGCCACATGGGAAGCCCCTCTCCATAATACCCACTATTAACTCATGATCAAAGCATAAACAAGATAAAAGTAGATTTCTTCCTTTTGAGAGACCCTGGGGGAGCTCCGCAAGGGGAACAAAGAGTGTAGTGATGCTGCGGATAGAGCTGGTGGAAGCTGTGAGGCTGAGGGTCTTAGAGAAAGTTCAGTGGCTGTGTGGGCCCCGTGGAGCAGGCTGTGGCTGGGCTGATGGCTTGGACACAAGTGGAGCACTGAGTTCACAGGCGAATCCTTCCCTTCTTCCCACAGCGGCCTCTGACCCGGAGCTTCTCCAGTCCACGGTGAGTCCCATGACTGTGCACCCTCCCGTCTCAGGCCTGCTGGTCTCTGGCCCTCACCTCTGTGCTCCTTCCCCAGGGTTCCTGTGTCATCTACTCCCAGGTGAAGGGGGCTTCCGCTGCAGCCTCTAAGCCCCAGTTCTCGGATCCATTCACTCCTCACAGATGAATTCGCATAGCTCCAGACTGCTGCCTCAACCTCTGCACTCCAGAGTCATTCTTGGGTGGTCGGGGGAAGGACATCAAGGTGGGAGGATTTAAGCTGCCCCAAGCCACACCCAGCAGCCAGTGCCCCAAATGCCCACACCCACGTCTGGACAAAACACAGGGCCCCAAGAGACTCCTGTCTACTTCCAAAGTGACCCCCCTGCCACGTATCCCAAACAGCAAATTGTTCCCAGCCCAGGGCCCATGATGTTTCCTGGCTTCATTATTGTGCTTGTGCTTCAGACATATCCACACTCCCTGAGGACAACACCGAGCTCTGCCGTGAATACAGCCTGCTGTCAGTCAATGCTTTTCTCAGTCGCCATCAGTCTGGTATGGCTATGGTGGGCTCTGCCGAATGGGATAGCACACACCCCTGGAGATGTGTACACTGGGTCTGTTATAGACCTCTCCACGGTGGGACTCCAGTCCTTTGGCCACCTCATGCAAAGAGCTGACTCATTGGAAAAGACCCTGATGCTGGGAAGGATTGGAGGCAGGGGGAGAAGGGCAAGAAAGAGGATGAGATGGCTGGATGGCATCACTGACTCGATGGACATGGGTTTGGGTAGATTCCGGGAGTTGGTGATGGACAGGGAGGCCTGGCGTGCTGCGGTTGATGGGGTCGCAAAGAGTCGGACAAGACTGAGTGACTGAACTGAACTGAACTGAACACTGAATAAATACACCCCTTAGCTTTCTCCATTCAAAGTTGATCTGTCTCACCTCTGAGCCATGGGATGTTTTGTTCAGTTTTGTTTAGTTTTATGATGCCCATCACACCTTATCTTGATCTCCACCCTCCAGTGGATTGTACAGAGGGAATCATTTCCAAGCCCCATTGCCTAGAATAAAACCCTTCGGGAGGAGTTCATGATCCTTCTCCACCCAGCACTGCCCACTTCCCTCTCCAGGCTTTCCTACAGTTGTTGCTCTCCACGCCCTATTCTCAGACACAGGGTGATCTTCCCCATTTTCTAATATAGACTCTGTACTTCCTTCATAGAAGGGCTTTCCTGTCATTTGCATATCCTGGAATCCTGTTCATTCACCAAGCCCTGAGTCAAATGTCAGCTCTTCCTAGGATTGATCTGTCTTCAAGATCTCATAGCACTTTTTTATTTTTTTGCCATTTTGTTTTTTTTAACTGAATGATATTTGCTTCACAGAATTTTGGGTTTTCTGTCATATATCAACAAGAATCAGTCATAGGTACCCCCATCTCCCCTCCCTCTTGAACCTCCCTTCCATCTCCCTCCCCACCCCATCCTTCTGGATTGTCACAGAGCTCCTGTTTGAGTCCCCTGGAGCCTATTATACAGAGTGAGGTAAGTCAGAAAGAGAAATATAAGTATCATACTCTGATGCACAT
The DNA here is from genome assembly GCA_007570785.1 of Antilocapra americana. NCBI lineage: Eukaryota > Metazoa > Chordata > Mammalia > Artiodactyla > Antilocapridae > Antilocapra > Antilocapra americana. Next base: position 967,903 of record ML664227.1, read on the forward strand.
ACATGAATTTATTTTCAGGGCAGCAATGGAGAAACAGACATAGAAAAAAGACCTCAGGACACAGTGGGAGGGGAGGAGGGAGAGGGTGAGATGTATGGAGACGGTAACATGGAGATTTATAATACCATATGTGAGACAGCCAAAAGGGATGTGCTATACAACTCAGAAAACCCATAGCACTTTTACACAGTGAGACTTGGAATCACTGGTGGTTGATGTTTGGAGGGAACTTAGTTTAATCTAAACCACTTCTCTAACTTTGTGGTTGGAAGTTGAGAACCAGAGAGGAAGTGTAACTAGCTGAAAATTAAGCAACCAATTAATGGCAAAGCGCACACTAAACTAAACTAAACCCAGGAGAGTGCTCTTTCCTCTACATGGTTCCTCTGCTACAATGACATGTGCATTTTTGTGTCATCAACAAGACTGAGTTCCTTAAAAGCAAAGCCCAGGTGGCCTGGTATTCAACTGATGCTCAATGAATGGTTGTCAAACTGGATGTCTATCAAATCCCCTGACAAATAAACATCACCTCCACAAATTCATCTATAACCCAGAGAAGTGCATACATGTCCTTCAATCTCAGAGATTTTGTTTTTTTTTTATATATATAATCTCAGTAAAAATCACTGTTATGAGATCCATCTATCAGTTTGAGGTAAACACTGTGTTTTGTTCAAAACCTGGGTGACCTGTGGTATCTCAAACATGACATAAAACCCAGTCTGTTGTCCCCATGAAATCTGCTTTCCTTCCTGTGTTCACTTTCTTCCTTCCTTCTCTCCTCTCTTCCTTTTCTTCCTTCTCTCTTTCCCTATCTCTTCCTCCAGACTCCTCCTTTCTCTTCTTCTTCTCCTCCCTTTGCCCTTCTTCTTCTGCCTTTTCTTTGTCTTCTCTCTGCCCCCTCTCTCTGTGTTTTCCATCTTCTTCTTTTCCTAGTTGTAGATAGCACTCTGTCTAGCCACCCAAGACAGAAGATGCACAGCCATCTCTGAGTCTCTACAGTGAATTGGTCACCCGAGCCAGTTCAGTCAACTTTCTTTCCTTGGACACTCTGCACAGCATGCAGGATCCTAGGCCCCCAATGAGGAATCAGATCTGGGGGGCCCTGTAATAGAAGCACGGAGTCTTCATCACTGGACCGCCATGGAATTCCTAGTCAACTTTACTTTTGAAATACCTCCCAAATCACATCTTCCTTTAGCGTCCGCTCCCACTGCCTTAGTACATGCCCTTATCACCTACCACCAGGACTACATAGTAGTCTCACAAGTGCTTTCTCCACTTCCAGATTCCCTCCTTGCACAACCACTCCCAACAGATGTGCCAGGATGCCCTCCCAACAGAGATGCTAGTATGATCTTTCTAAAACCCAGCTCTACTTATTACTCTGCTTGAAATCCTTCAGTTATTCAGAGTTCAGGCTCCATCATGGGGCATAAGGTTCTTCCTGACCTAGATCCAACTTATAGTTACAGCCCTATCTCCCAATATCTCCTTTAACACATACCATGTATTTCTGCCACACAAACTTCTTTCCATTCCCTACACACACCACTTTCTTTCAAGTAGCCATGGCTTTTTCCCCTTTTTTGTTCTATCAGACTCACTCATCCTAATTCAAATGTCACCCCTCAGTGAGGTCTCATTTCTCTCAATGGGTTTCCATAACCTTTGGCATCTATATTTCTTATACTTCTTACAAAAGTGTATGTGTGTGTGTGTGTGTGTGTGTGTGTGTGTGCACGCACGCACACGCAGGTGTGCATATACTTCTCTCTTCAGACTACTTAAAGCCTATCTAGAGTTGAAGGCTGCAGCTAGTTCTAGTTTATAACCCTCCCATCATCCTCGCATCAGCCCCAGCACACAACACAGGGCCTGGTGAATCATAGAGACTCAATTGATAGTGAGTAAATAATGTGCATCAGTATTGAATGGACTTTCCCTATTTTCCTCAGAGTAACATGTAGAGCCTCAAAGCTGAGCTCAAAAGTTGATAGCGACTCACGTGTCCTGCAGAGGAACTTTTGACACAATCCCACAGGATCGACTCGGAAGTGGCTGCATGACTCTTGAGCACCTGCCTCGCTTCTCACACCTCCTCTGTCACCTGTGGGTCAGAGTTCTTTGAAATGGGTGATGGGGGAGGAGATGGTGATTGGTGAGGAACAATGGGCATTTTGCTTTCCCTCCCCACTCCAGCCAGGAGAAGACAGGACTCCTAGATAATGGCTTAAGGAAGGGAAGACTACCCCTCATCTCACCACTCAGGGAGAACTGTTGGTCCTCAGGCAGAGAGCGGAGCCCAGTGAGAGAGCATTTAAGAGATCTTGACATGAGTGCCCTGGGCTGGGGGATGTCAGAGAGCACACTTAATTTCCCACTCTCGTACTTCCCCCTCATGGGAAGAGAGTTCTATCAGCATCACACTTGTGGCCTCCAGTGGTTTTAGAAGGAGCGCATAGTCCAGCCCCTCTGTCTTCCTTTTTCACGGCCAAGAGCAGCCCACGGGATTGCATGTTCCTCTCTGTTCTGAGTTCTAAAGGGTCTGCCTCTACAATGGGGTCCTGACAGTTTCACAGGCATAACCCTGGCCTCAGTGTTTGGCACAGGAGGCTTCAAACCTTGAGAAACAAAATGGAGAACTCAGGGGGAGCCAAATGCACAGCAAGAGATGGAGGCTTCTGCTCCAGGCAGGGCAGACAGCTCTATGCTTTGGTGGTGTTTACCAGATATAGACCATGTGGGTTTTTTACTGTGGTTTTGTTTGTTTGTTTGTTTTAGTGACAATTTTTGGAGCTGAGTTGGCTTTCGGGGGCTGAACTCTAGAGAGGAGCTCTAAGCCTCAGACTGTGTTGTTTGGTGGCAGGTCACTAGAACTCGGGCAAGGTTTTGACCAAAGGCTGTAGGGCTGGGGATGCACATGTTGGCCATTAAGCTATGGTGAGCAAGTGCACAGACTCCTCTGGTTGCAGCGACCCCAGACATAGCTTGCATTATTCCTGCGGTTGTGAATTCAGGCAGCTGCTTCTGCTGGTCAAAGGTTCCAGTTCCTTCTGGCACTCGGGGGTAGAACCTCTCTCATACACAGGCCATGAACCTTCCCTCTGTGGTCTAGGGCTCCCAATCAGGCTGAAGTGCAAATGTGCAGAGAAATTGATTCTGACAATGGGACATTGGAAGCAATGTAAAGATTTTGTTCCTTTTCTCCTCTCCACAGTCCCCTGCCGAAATGCACCATTCAGAGATGCAAAGCTTTATTTACATAACGTCTTTGAGGGCTTCCTGAGTGAACAAGCAATTGATCTGTTGCAAAACTGTGGCAGGTTTGGAGTACATGCATACCAAGCTACTTCAGTCATGTCCAATTCTTTGCCACCCTATGGACTGTAGCCGGCCAGGCTCCTCTGTCCATGGGATTCTCCAGGCAAGAATACTGAAGTGGGTTGCCATGCCCTTCTCCAGGGGATCTTCCCAACCCAAGCATCGAACAACCTGTCTTAGGTCCTGCATTGGCAAGCAGGTTTTGTGTTTCAGTTTGTTTTTTTTAACCACTATCGCCACCTGGAAAGCCCAAGTTAGGGCTACACAGTCTTAAATGTCTTCTTTCCCAGTCTCTCTCCTATCCCCTCTCCCTCCTGCTTCCCTGAGATTATACTCACCCGTAGTGTGTTAGCTCATGAGCTTCTGCTGCAGCCATCTTCTAGATGAAAGTCAAGGGCCCGAGCACACCTAGCAGTCTGGAAAAGCAGCTCACTTTTCCTTCAACTGATTGGTTTTCTTTCAACTGATTGGCTGTGGCCAAGCTTCAGTCATAAAACAGAATATTTTCATTCAAGGCCTTTGGCGTATTGAAAGCCAGGGCAGTCTTTTCTGCTTTCAGTGCAATGGCAGCTATTTCCACGTGTGTCACAGAGCTTTGCAAGCTGTTCAACACTAGGGCCTTGCCAAGACAGGCAGGGCTGGGTCTGCTGATGTAACCGCAGATTAGCGTTTTGACAAGGACACCAAACCCTAGAGACATGAGCCTGAACTGCAACCCTCTGCTACCTTACAGAGCACAAGGGAGGACATTTGTCTCCACTACAGAACTTCAACTAATACAAAGACAGAATAAGGGGAATGCATCCCGGGGAGCCAGGCTTTTAGGCCCAGCTGCAAACTGAGAGATGACAACAGCAAGAACAACTCAGGACTAAAGGAAAAGATCTGCTCACTGTCTCTGATTTTGGGGCCACAGACCCAACAAAGTTCACACTCAGTGCAGCTCTGAGAAGGTGGTGCTACCAGGCTCTAAAAAGGAAATTTTAAAATTCTTCAGTGGAAAAGAAAGTTATCTCCTAGGTGAATTTCTACCCCTTTCCCAGGATGGTGAATTCATAGTTGCAAACAAACCTCAAGATTTCTTCCATGTTAGTTTTGTGGTGGGTTACAAATTATAGACTCTAAACTTTATAAAGATTTAATTCTGGTGAATCTTCCCATCTACCCTCCACGATTCAGACACCAGTCAGTCTCTTTGGCAACGCTAAAAGCTAGACTCTTGGGACCCAATTTTGTTGGGATAAATGTTTTAGGACCTTGATATTAGCTTCTTTTCTAAAGTCAGTAAGTGTAGGGTCAGTGCTATGATATTCTGACATGTCCTATTAACTCCCTGGATTCTTTTAAATAGTGTATTTCTCCACTCAGGCTGCTATAACAAAAATACCATAGACAGAGTAGCTTATGAACAGCAGAAATTTATTTCTTAGAGTGCTAGAATCTGTGAAATCCATAATCAAGGTGCTGGCAGATTTACTATCTGGTGAGCGTTTGCTTTTTGGTACTTAAATGTGTCTTCACATGGCAGAAAGGGTAAAAAGGGCACCCTGGGGTCTGTTCATGAGGGCATTAATTCCCTTGATGAGGGTCTCTACCTGTATGACCTACTCACCTACCAAAGGCCCTCACCTCCTAATACTATTATATTGAGCATTAGGTTTCAATATAAATTTGGAAGGGTCACAAGCATTCAGTATAGAGCAAATTGTAAGATACATAATCTACGAGTTTGCCTTTGGATAATTGGAGCATGAAAAATAATATTAGTAGTAATAAGTGATAACACATTAAGCTTTAAAGGAATATATGAGATAATTATTCTCAAAGGAAAAAAAAGAGCAGGCAAATGCTCTTATTTATAGAAGACAACAAATAATAAATGTAGAAGAAATGCTAACATTTGGAAATCACCACTTTGCAATCCCATGGTAATGACAGACTCAGGCAAAGATCACCTATGGATGTTAAAATTATTGGATGAGAGGTTGCTAGGAAAAAAGAGATCGACCTGGTCTTAATTCATCTCCATCCACAGTACTTGCTAATCAAAGGGGGAGTGCACCTTTGCAATGGAGCGATCTGGCATGGCCCGTCTTGCCTAAGTGATCAAATGTGGCATCAGTGGTAATGGGGACACTGACCCTGGCTGACCCCTACCGTGGTGCAGTGGGCAGTCCAGTCTCCCTCCCACAGAGCTGCTCTCAAAGAAGCTGACCGAGAACCTACGTGAGGAGACAAACTCAGAAGGTGGGCCATTCCGAGAGAGATCCCCCAAAACTGCCAGTGTCAGTGAGACCAAGGGGGACTGAAGGGACGTGACAGCCCAATAGGAGCCCTGATCGGGTCCTGGATCCCAACAAAGCCGGAGGAGAAATTAAGGAAAGCTGAATGCAGACTACACATCGTTGATAATATCGACTCAACAAACTAATATTATTGTATAACTACTAAAAAAATATTTTGAATGCTTTCAAATGATTCATGTGAAAGAAAGAAAGAGCTCAAATGTGGCAAAAAACTGAATTAGTGAATGCAGGGAGGGCATACAGATTTTCATTGTGCTGTCCTCTTTTCTAGCTTTTCTGAGGTTTGAAACTCTTTTTTTTTTTTTTAATTTTCTTTACTTTATTGTGTTGGTTTTGCCATACAGTAACATGAAACCGCCATGGAGCTACACATGCTCCCCCTCCAGAACCCCCCTCCCGACTCCCTCTTCCTGGGACATCCCGAGCACTGGGCTGGCGATTGATTTCACATATGGTAATTAACGTGTTTCAATGTCATTCTCCCATATCATCCCACCCTTGCCCTCTTCCACAGAGTCCACGTGTCTGTTCTATACATCTGCGTTCCTTTTGCTGTCTCTCATGCAGGGTTCTCATTACCATCTTTCTAAATTCCATATATGTGCGTTAGTATACTGTATTGTTGTTTTTCCTTCTGTCTTACTTCTCTCTGGATAATAGGCTCCAGTTCCATCCACCTGAGTAGAACTGCTTCAAATGAAATTTTTTTTTAATGCTGAGTAATATTCCATTGTGTATATGTACCACAGCTTTCTTATCCATTCGTCAGTTGATGGGCATCTAGGTTGCTTCCATGTCTTGGCTATTGTAAACAATGCAGCTATGAACATTGGGGTACACGTGGCTCTTTCAATTCTGGTTTCCTCGGTGTATATGCCCAGCAGTGGGATTGCTGGGTCATATGGCAGGTCTATTTGCAGTTTTTTAAGGAACCTCCACACTGTTTTCCATAGTGGCTGTACTAGTTTGCATTCCCACCAACAGTGTAAGAGGGTTCCCTTTTCTCCACATCCTCTCCAACATTTATTGCTTGTAGACTTTTGGATGGCAGCCATTCTGACTGGCGTAAAGTGGTACCTCATTGTGGTTTTGATTTGCATTTCTCTGATAATGAGTCATGCTGAGCATCTTTTCATGTGTTTGTTAGCTCTTAAAACTTTTAAAATAAATCAGGTAGGGGAGAAGCACCTCAGACACTTGGCATCAAACTGATAGGTGCCCTGAGGTGCTGAAAGAACTGCACCCAGCACTGCATGCCATCATGTCCCACTACCGGGGTCATGAGAATCCTGTTTGGCTCAGGCACAGAGACAGCTTCACCAAGGACAAAGCCACATAAGACACCAGGGACGATGACTGAGGCTTTTCATTTAAAATGTTTTACTTTAGACTCCTTGAGAATTTAATTTTTGAACTGCCTTTCTTTCCTGAACATTTCCTAATTGGATGGAGTTTGTTTTCAACATCAGAGTATCTTTGTGTTGGCATGTTATGATTGGAGAAGTAAATATTATTAGACCTCATGGATAGATGTTTAGGAAATATAAATGAAATAACTAGTGATGGGTAATAGAGAAGAAATTGCAGCTTCAGTTGCACTGTGAGCTGGAGTGGACTTCCGTTAGTCACTGTTCTGACCCATTCTGGAGCTCTCCATAAAACTCCAACTTCCCAGCTCTGTTCCCAGGAGGCTACACAGACATGAAATATTTGGTTTGAGGATACAGTCTCACATAGATGGGATCAGTAGATATTCTTTCTGTTGCCCACATCTGTAACTGACCACAGGCTTAATAGATAACAACAGTGAGCTGAACAAAAATCTAAGGAGCATTAAAATTTTCTCTAAACATTCCCTATTCTTCCCCAGTTAGTGGATGATGGCCATTTGTCCACACGTCTTCACTGGCAAGTCTGTTCTATCCAAATTCTAGGCGTGGGATTTGTTCCCTGTTTTCTTCCTCTCTACCCAGGACCAGTGTGAGCCTATAATCTAGATAAGTGTGTCTTCTCTGAGGACTGAAACTTTCCTTCGGGTGGCCTGTCTCAAGTTCCAGCCTGGGGAAAGGTAGTTAGCCACCCCATTTGGTTCTCATGCTTCAGCTTTATCAATAATTGCATCAAGATTCTCCAGAGAAACAGAGCTGGGAGTAGATTTGTCTGCTATCTATCTATCTATCTAGAAGAGGGATTGATTTATTATAAGGAATTGGCTTATGCAGTTATGGAGGCTGACAAGTCCCCAGTTTGCCAATTGCAAATCTGGGGACCCAGAAGAGCTGATGGTGTAATTCCAGTCCCAACGTCAAAAGGTTAGAGAGCTAGGAAGAGCTGATATTTTAGTTTGAGTCCCAAACTAGAGAAAAGTGGATGTCCCTGATAGTCAGGCAGGAGAAATTCTCTCTCACTTGTAAGAGGGCCAGCCTGTTCGTTTTTTCCAGCTTTCAACTGATGAGGTCCACCCATATTAAGAAGGACAGTCTGCTTTATTCGGTTGGCCAATTCAAATGCTAATTGCATTCAAACAACACCTTCGCAGACATACCTAGGATGGTGTTTGTACAACTGTCTAGGCATCACATGGCCCAATCAAGTTGTAGCTAAAATTTATAGTCATCAATATGAAAGTGGTCTACAGGCCTCGATATATGTTTTGGTTTCTTCTTAATTGGTTCAGAACTCTGACAGGGAAGAGCAATGTTTCTTTGAGGATGAGGGGGGTGTATATCCTCAAAGAGGAGAGATACCTGCCTGGCCTCCCTCACTTTGGTGATTAAAAGAATGCTAAGCATTTCAAAGATACATCTGCTTTCTCTTTCTGTTTTTGTCCTCTGTCCTTCCTCGAGGTCCATCTTTCTCTCTGACATCTGGCTGACTCACACAAAATCTCCTGATTTAACTTCTATGTCAACTAGACAACCTTATTGTCTTTCCTCTTTTCTGATCACCTCTGATCAATACTACCCACTCAGCAGAGATCTAACTCATAAGAATAGTTGCTATTTATTGAAGAATTAACAAATATAAGGCAGCATACTAGGCATTATGCTAGATATGGAAGCAACCTAGATGTCCATGGATAAAGATAAGGCACATATAAACAATGGAATACTATTCAGACATAAAAAAGGATGAAATAATGCCATTTACAGTAACATGGATGGTCCTAGAGATTATCATCCTAAGTGAAGTAAGTCAGACAAAGACAAATATACGATATCATGCTTATGTGGAATCTAAAAAAAAAAATGACACAAATGAAATTGTGTACAAAACAGAAATAGATGCACAGACATAGAAAACAAGCTAATGGCTACCAAAGGGGGAAGGGCATGGGGGAAGGATAAATTAGGAAATTGGAAGAAACATGTACATACTGCTGTATATAAAATAAATAACCAGCAAGTATCTACTATACAGCATGGGAAAATATATTCAATATTCTGTACTAAGCTATAAGGGAAAACAATCTGAAAAAGAATATATATGTATAACAGAATGGATTCTCCAGGCATGAATACTGGAGTGAGTTGCCATGCCCTCCTCCGGGGGATCTTCCCAACCCAAGGATCAGACCCGTGTTGTTTATGTCTCCTGTATTGCAGGCAGATTCTTTACCACTAGCGCCACCTGGGAAGCCCCTTACATATAAATTTAACTGAATATATATATATATGTATATATGTATACGCACATATATATATTATATAACTGAATCACTTTGCTGTACACCTGAAACTAACACAACACTGTAAATCAACTGTACTTCAATTGCATTTTTAAAATAAATGAATAGATAAATATATTTTAGCCATAAACACAAAAGAGCATACACTAGTAAGATGGAGCTAGCAGCTTCATACTCTTCGGTCCATACTCTGCCTCTGGACCCAGGGTCCTTAGAGGGCTTCATGAATCAGCAGTTCTATCCTGAGAGAGGCATTTGTGCAGAAGCAGGAGATCACATGACACCTGGAATCAGAGGCCTGGCTCCTGTACAGTCTCCTACTGCTAACTATCCAGCCTCTCCAAGCTCTGTTTCCCTCACCTATAAAACAGAAAAAATAACAACAGCTGCTTGGCTGTGTTATTTATTGAAAGAGATAATGTTTGTATAAGCACCTTGCAGGTGTTCTCAGAGCAGGTGGTGAGGTACCTGTGTTCATTACAAAGTTTGTATTGCTATCTGTTTGCTGTTATTGGTCCCTGCTCCATCATTACAGTGAAGCAGCTGCTGAACTGCCAAAAAGATACTCCAGAAGAAGAGAGTGGAAAACAATTTGTTAGCCCTTTTAATGTGAAAGGAATAGGATAATTAGATGGGAGGTGTGAGAATACGTATCTTTAGTATTTCAGGGACTGACCTATGTAATTTGGGTTTTATCTGATCACTTAGAGGAGAAATAAAAGCAAAGAGGTGATTTTCCTAGTTATACTCTCCCAGGTCTCTTATTGACCAAAGATCATGTTGTCTGCTCACAAAAGAGCTTTGAACAAATCTAACTCCTTGGGGCAGGGCCCAGAATATCCTGTAGCCCTAGGTTTGCTGGTACCAGGGAGCTGAAGAGACCAAAAGTTGGTATGAAAGAGAGAAAATGAGAGTGCTTGGGGTGACGGGTATTTCAAGGCTGTTCCTCCTTGCTCCAGCTCTCAGCTTCCCTTCCTGCCTGACTGTTACCGTTCTCATTCACATCCCTCCTGTGCTTGTCTCACACTTCTGAACCTGCATGTCTGCTCAAGTCTTCAAGGGGAGAATCACAGTGCAAATCCAATGGACAGGTCTGGGTCAGAGCTGGCCATGTGGCCATGTCAATGAGACTGGGTGAAAATTCGAAGAAGAGATGAAAGAATAAGGTGGAAAGGAAGATATCCCTCACTTACCCTCCTTCTTTTGGTTTGGGTTACCCTCTCTCCATCAGGGACACTTTACAGTGCTTTGGCAAAAATAGAATAAGTTCTATGTGTAGGGGAAAGAGGAGAACTTCTGTGCCCATAACCATGGAGTAACAGGGGTGTAGAGAAGGCCAGGGAATGGCTCAGGGGACCCAGCAGGACCAGGGATTCCAGGATTTGAGGGATGACTCAGGATTTGAGGGATGTGAGAGACCAGGGGGAGGTCAGTCTAATTATCAAATCTAATTTTTAGAGGAGAACTTGAAGGTCATCCGCTATTAATACTTTTCTCATGCTTGATTCTCTCCACATTATCTTTCCTGAGACACCATCCAGCCAATGATGGAATATATCAAGGTACAGGAAGCTCAGCATGTCACATGGTCTGAAATTACAGAAGGTTGGAGCTGGAGGGAAGCCTTGAGACCAACTGGACCAGTGAATGTTGTGGTGGAAAATCCACATACCGCCTGTTAACCTTACGCTCTGGAAGCCACCTCCCTGTAACTGACACACCTTGAAGGAGATTATGCTCCTTGGACTTATCAACTAGATTGCTTCCTCCAGGGATCACCTTCAAACAGCTGGGCTGGTGGAGCACATCAGTGTGGGAGAACCCCAGTTCTCCTCGCTGCCATTCTTTCACTAGTTCACCAAATTTTATTTTGTGCCTACAGCTGAGTCTGGCAGCACACTAGGCACTTGGAATACACCAGTGAACACAATAGATCAAGACTCTGCCTTCAAGAAGCTGACAACCTAGCTGAGGAAAAGATATGAAACAATAAACATGGGAATAAGTAACAGATGTAGCAACTTAGAGGGTGACATGTACCATGGAGAAAGAAGATGTAGAGCAGAGTAAGGAGGATCAGGAGTGGCCAGCTCGCTGCAGTTTTAAGTAGGGTGGTCAAGGACGTCCTCACTGAAAAGGTGACATCTGAACAAAGGCAGGATAGGTTCACTGGACAACCAATAGACCTTCAAGGGCGGAGGATCCTGGGAAGAGGGCATAGGCTGCAAGGCAGTATCATATCTGACAAGTTTGAGGATAGATGGCAGGGAACAATGGTGGAGGTGGGGAGACCAGTTGGGAGGCTACTGCATGGTCCAGGTGAGAGGTGATGCTGGCGTGATGGCTCAGACAAGGGTGGTGATCAGAAGGGGTGGGATACTGGATCTATTTTGGACACAGAGTGCACAGGATTTCCTGATAGTGTAGATGTAGAATATGAAAGAGAAAAAAAAAATCAGCATGACTTTGAAATAGTTGGCCTGAGCTACAAGAAGGATGACAACTCAGTCCTGAGCTGGAGAATGGTAGAAGTGAAACAGGTTTGGGGGACAAGATCAAGAGTTTAGTTTTGAACAAGTTGCATTCGAGATGTGTATTGGATGTGTAAGTGGAGATGTCAAATAGACAGTCCGGGATGGGAGTCTGGGCTGGAAAGAGAGGTACGGAAACATGCATGTGAGATTCATTGGCATAAAGACCATCGAGGGAGTGCCCAGTGGCAGAGAGGCCACTCATGACCACTTCAGAAATTCACTTTGGTGGCCTGCTGTGTTTTAGGATGGTCAAAAGGTCAATGAGCACAACAATCTACTCCTCTCTCTCTCTCTAAATCCACGAAAATATTAATTTTTATCACTTATTGGTGACTGTCCTAACGGTTTGCATGTATTATCTTCAGTTCAGTTCAGTTCAGTCGCTCAGTCGTGTCCGACTTTCTGTGACCCCATGGGCTGCAGCACACCAGGCTTCCCTGTCCATCACCAACTCCCGGAGCTTACTCAAACTCATGTCCATCGAGTCAGTGATACCATCCAGCCATCTCATCCGCTGTTGTCCTGTTCTCCTCCTGCCTTCAATGTTTCCCAGCATGAGGGTCTTTTCCAATGGAGTCAGTTCTTCACATCAGGTGGCCAAAGCATTGGAGCTTCAGCTTCAATGTCAGTCCTTCCAATGAACACCCAGGACTGATCTCCTTTAGGATGGACTGGTTGGATCTCCTTGCAGTCCAGGGGACTCTCAGGAGTCTTCTCCAACACCACAGTTCAAAAGCATCAATTCTTTGGCCCTCAGCTTTCTTTGTAGTTCAACTCTCACATCCATATATGACTACTAGAAAAACCAAAGGTTTGTATTCTCTTAGCCCATCCTTAAATAACCAGTGAGGGAGCTGAATGATGCCCATTTTATAGATGATGATACCAAAGCACTGCACACACAGTTGTGTAAGACCACAGAATGAATAAATGATGAAGCCAGGTTTCAAACTCAGAAAGCCAACTCAACTGCTATGTTATGAGAGTATGTGCTCCAGCAAATCTAAACTTTGGCAATGGAAATAAATTCAAAGAAGAAAAGTGATCCAAGATCCAAGAAAACATGGGACTTGGGTGTGCAATGAGAAAAATCTGAAGTTGACAACAGCATAGCAGCCCTAGAAAGCAATTGGTCCAAAGACAGAGGGCTCTGTGAAGACTGTATTCAGAAAGCAAGTCACCTCTACTGTACAAATTATATGAATAAGAACTCAAAATAAAGATCCTAGGCAGGTCTGAGTTAATTCTAAAAGATAGGATGAAGATATATGATTCTCCAATAACAACAACTAAAATGACAGTTAGGAACCTTGGGAAAAACCCAGTATAAGAAAGTCGTGGCTCTTGGGAGAAATATCTGTTTAGTTCTTTGGCCCATTTCTTGATTGGGTCATTTACTTTTCTGGTATTGAGATGCATGAGCTGCTTGTATATTTTGAATATTAATTATTTGTCAGTTGCTTCATTTGCTATTATTTTCTCCCATTCTGAAGGCTGTCTTTTCACCTTGCTTATAGTTTCTTTCGTTGTGAACAAGCTTTAAAGTTTAATTATATCCCATTTGTTTATTTCTGCTTCTATTTCCATTACTCTGGGAGGTGGGTCATAGAGGATGTTGCTGTGATTTATGTCAGAGAGTGTTTTGCCTATGTTTTCCTCTAGGAGTTTTATAGTATCTGGTCTTACATTTAGATCTTTAATCCATTTTGAGTTTATTTTTGTGTATGGTGTTAGAAAGTGTTCTATTTTCATTCTTTTATAGGTGGTTGACCAGTTTCCCCAGCACCACTTGTTGAAGAGATTGTCTTTTCTCCATTGTATACTTTTGCCTCCTTTGTCAAAGATAAGGTGTCCATAGGTGCATGGATTTATCTCTGGGCTTTCTATCTTCTTCCATTGATCTATATTTCTGTCTTTGTGCCAGTACCATACTGTCTTAATGACTGTGGATTTGTAGTACAGCCTAACGTCAGTTAGGTTGATTCCTCCAGTTCCATTCTTCTTTCTCAAGATTGCTTTGGCTATTCGAGGTTTTTTGTGTTTCCATACAAATTGTGAAATTATTTGTTCTAGTTCTGTGAAAAATACTGTTGGTAGCTTGATAAGGATTGCACTGAATCTATAGATTGCTTTGGGTAGTATAATCATTTTCACTATATTGATTCTTCCGATCCATGAACATCATATATTTCTCCATCTATTTGTGTCATCTTTGATTTCTTTCAAAGAAGATATACAGTGGCTAACAAACACATGAAAAGATGCTCAATATCACACATTATCAAAGAAATGCAAACGGAAACCACAATGAAGTACCATCTCAAGCTGGTCAGAATAGCTGCTATCAAAAAGTCTACAAACAATAAACACTGGAGAGGGTGTGGAGAAAAGGGAACCCTCTTACACTGTTGGTGGGAATGCAAACTAGTACAGCCACTATGAGAAATGTGTGGAGATTCCTTAAACAACTGGAAACAGAACTGCCATATGACCCAGCAATCCCACTGCTGGGCATACACACCAAGGAAACCAGAATTGAAAGAGACACGTGTACCCCAATGTTCATCACAGCACTGTTTACAAAAGCCAGGACATGGAAGCCACCTAGATGTCCATCGTCAGATGAATGGATAAGAAAGCTGTGGTACATATACACAATGGAATATTACTCAGCTATTAAAAAGAGCACATTTGAATCAGTTCTGAGTTAGACGAAACTGTAGCCTATTATACAGAGTGAAGTAAGTCAGAAAGAAAAACACCATTACAGTATATTAACACATATATATGGAATTTAGAAAGATGGTAACGATGACCCTATATGTGAGACAGCAAAAGAGACCCTGATATAAAAACAGATTTTTGGACTCTGTGGGAGAAGGCGAGAGTGGGATGATTTGAGAGAATAGCATTGAAACATGTGTATTACTATATGTGAAATAGGTCGCCAGTCCAGGTTCAATGCATGAAACAGGGCACTCAAAGCTGGTGCACTGGGATGACCCTGAGGGATGGGATGGGGAGGGAGGTGGGAGGGGGCTTCAGGATAGGAGGACACATGTGCGCCCATGGCTGATTCATATCAGTGAATGGCAAAACCCCCCACAATATTGTAAATTAATTAGCCTCCAATTAAAATAAATTGATTAATTAAGAAAAAAGAAAGTCATGGCTCAAATTTGGTGCAAATTAAAGTGTGGGTAGTTGAAAAAATGACAGGATGGAAGAAAAGAGGATTTCATTCATAGAACATTCTCCTTCGAATGCCCAAAGTTTAATTACATGCTACTTTTCTTTTTTGTGGGCTAATCACAGCACTTGGTTCTGTAATGAATAATGTTTATAAAATCATAATGCCGTAAATATTATTTAAGGGGTTTCAGTTTTCAGACTCAACCTAAAACATAGAACACTTAATTATGGTTACTTCAGCATTTAGCTACTATAAACACACTCAATATAAAAATGATAGTACAGCTGACAGAAATGTGGAGGAGAGCAGAGGGACATATACATGAACTGATTTCCTTGTTTGGTGGAGTGGAAAATCAGTATATTTTGTCCAATAATGACACACCAAGAAACAGAAGTGTCTCAGACAGTAAAGAATCTGCCTGCAATGTGGGAGAACTGGGTTCAATCCCTGGGTGGGGAAGATCCCCTGGAGAAGGAAATGGCAACCCACTCCAGTACTCTTGCCTGGGGAATTCCATGAATACAGGAGCCTGACAGGCTCCAGTTAATGGGGTCGCAAAAGTTAGACACAACAGAGCGACTAACACACTCATAACCACTGGAAAACCGAGTAACCTTACAGATCAAAACCAGCAAGTAGAGGGGGCAGAAAGAAAAGAAGCCCTTCTAATGCCCTAAAGTCCTTATCTTCCCTTCAGGGTAGTTAACAGGTTTTCCTTCAAGTTGATAAATCAAGAATTTACATATTATTTACACTATTTACATTCGTGTGCTAATATCCAGATGACTCAAAACAGAAATTGCTCATTGCAGGAGTAAGCATGGAGCAATAAGGAAGAGGAACTTAAGCTTTTTTTTTTAATTGAATATCTTTATCTATTGTTCTAGTTTTAATCATGAACATGTATTTTTTCAACTTTTTATTTTATATTAGAGTTTAGCCGATTAACAATGCTGTGATAGTTTCAGGTGGACGGCGAAGGAACTGAGCTATACATATACTTGTATCCCTACTCTCCCAAACTCCGCTCCCATCCAAGCTGCCCATAACTGAGCCGAGTTCCCTGTGCGATATAATAGGTCCTTATTGGTTAGCCTTTTTAAATATAGCAATGTGTACCTGTCCATCCCAAGCTCCCTAACTATCTCTTCCTCCAATTCTTTTCCCCCTGGAAACCATAAGTTCACGAACATGTATTTTTTACACAGGAATATGTTTATTTAGCATGGAGGTGCATCCGAGTAATTACCGGCAAATTGAAAATTCAAAGTAAAGCCGCAGTTCTAACGAGTGACCACTAGATGCCACTGCTTTCTGGGCTGGTGCCAGGTCTGGGAGCAGAGTCCCCAGTACCAATCTCAGGGCTTGGACTGGGAAGGAGGACAGAGGGAGGCAGCAGCTGGCGGCCAGTGGCTTTGCCAGCGGCAGGAGCTGGCATTCTGTACACTGCCAGCAGTGCCTCAGACATGGGCAGCCTCGGGTTAGACAGTGGGGAGCACACAGCTCCCTGTAATGAGGGTCCTTTCGGGGGCGACGAATTCAGCCTTGCTGATAGGGGGACTGGGATGCAGAGGGACAAGTAGGTCTCCTGATTCTTCGCTCTCGGCTCCTGCCTAAATACAACCCATGGTCTTTCTGTCTCCACAGCCTCTGTGCACATTCTGCCCACCCACCCCCACCCCCTCACACACACACACACACACACACACACACACACCCGCGCGCGCGCGTCAGGGCAAATAAGAACTTTAGCATCAAAATGTTGGCACAGACTGCCCGTCAGGCAGCTTGGGTCAGATACTGCTGGAATCCTTGAACAAAAAAGGATGGTGGGCTTTCAGTACTCAGACTCACCACCAGGAGGAGCTTTACTCACATTTAGACGAGTGTGTGGAAAAGCTTTTAGATAAGTTAAGTTGCAAAAAATAATTAGAGTAAGAATAAAAAGCGATTTGAAAATTTTCATAGATTGATACAAACAATTCAATAAACTTGTCAAACTTCCAAAATACACATTATTCAAGGATTTATTTTGAATGCTGAAAGATAGTCGCAGTGTCAAGGGAATGATTTCATTATTCTCATCCAACAACAAAAATTTAAAATTTCTGAATTTTTTTTTAATTTATTTATTTATTTTACTTGTTTTTGCCATACAATGTCATGATATCACCATGGGTTTACATATGCTTCCCCTCCGGAACCCCCCGCCCTCCTCCCTCCCCCCCGGGAAATCTCGCTGCACCAGCCCCGAGCATCAATCCTGGGCTGGCGATTGATTAGACACATGACAATTAACATGCTTCAATGCCCTTCTCCCATATCATCCCACCCTTACCCTCATCCACAAAGTCCACGAGTCTATTCTATACATCTGCATTCCTTTTGTTGTCTCGCATGTTGGGTTCTCGTTACCGTCTTTCTAAATTCCATATATATGCGTTAATATACTGTATTGTTGTTTTTGCTTCTGGCTTACTTCACTCTGGATAATGGGCTCCAGTTTCGTCCATCTGAGTAGAATTGCTTCAAATGAATTTTTTTTTAATGCTGAGTAATATTCCATTGTGTATATGTACCACAGCTTTCTTATCCATTCATCAGTTGATGGGCATCTAGGTTGTTTCCATGTCTTTTAAAAATTAAAACCTAAACCCAATGTAATTACTTTGTAATTTGGTGATCACTTTGTAGTGATTTGTTAATTACTGTCTTCCACTTCTCAAACAAACTCTGCCCTATTCCCAGCTCTCACGAAGGATGAAAAAAATACACCTGAGACTTGAGGCCATGAATCCCAACCATTCTTTCCTTCCTTACGTTGGCAGCTGCCCCTGGGCCTGCAATCCATGTTTTCACAAAGGCTCTCAGCAGCTATTAGGCCTCAGGTTACACTACTATTAAGTCTCAGAGGTTACTGAACTTTATACCTTGCCTACTTTTGTATCTGTAGCTTATATTCCCTGAGTAAGGTATTGGACCATAAGGAAGGCTGAGCACAGAAGAAGTGATGCTTTTGAACTGTGGTGTTGAAGAAGACTCTTGAGAGTCCCTTGGATTGCAAGGAGATCAAACCAGTCAATCCTAAAGGAAATCAACCCTGAGTATCCATTGGAAGGACTGATACTGAAGCTGAAGCTCCAATACTTTGGCCACCTGATGGGAAGAGCCAACTCATTAGAAAAGACCCTGATGCTGGGAAAGATTGAAAGCAGAAGAAGGGGATGACAGAGGATAAGATGGTTGGACAGTATCACTGACTCAATGGACATGAGTTTGAGCAATCTCCAGGAGATAGTGAAGGACAGGGAAGCCTGGCATGCTGCAGTCCATGGGGCAGCAAAGAGTCCGACATGACTGAGTGACTGAACGACAACAATGAAGTATTAATAAAATCCCCAAATCAAAGAGGTTCAGGAATAAGCAGGCACAAGGGAGCTGAGTCCAGAGTCAGAGTCAGGGGGAGAGAAAAGTCCAGTTACAATGGCTGGTGAAAGCTTTAAAGGGAAAGAAAAACACTGGGCCCTGGGCCCTGTGGAAGGGAAGGGATGGGGGGGGTAGGCAGATCTGGGGTTCCAACAGGAAGGCTGGCGAGATCACAGACACTGCTCAGGCTCTCAACCCACAGCAGGACCGGGAGCCACATTCATTAGGTCACTGGCCTCAAAAATGGAGGGAATCTTCCGTTTCCATCCTTCCTTTAAGGCCCTTGAAAACCACTAATCCTGTGTGGTGGGTGCACGGGGGCATAGAAACATAACATCTGCAGGGTTCAAGTGACCAAAAGCAAGGCATGTGGCAGCTCTGTGGCCAGCGGGTGAGACAGGTATCAGGTCTCCAGAGACAGCTTCGTTGTCTGCCGTGTTTTCTAGAAAAGCCAATGGTAACAAGCAAGCATTCGAGCATCAAAGCGAGATGGCCCACAACAAGAAGTGCTCAATGCAAGAGAGGAAGCTGGAGGGAAAAAGCACGTCAAGAAAATACATGAAATATCCAAACGATCATTTGAAAACTGGGCTTCAGGTCTCTGAACCCCTGACATACGCTGGCAGCCCCCATCTCATGGGTTCCCTCTTCCCAGGGCCCTCTCCCCTCCACCTGCCTCTGCCCATTCTGGTAAGAGGGCTATTTAAAAAAGAAAAACCAGAAACCAAAGCTAAACAAATAAAAAATGTGACATTAAAATATTATCACGTGCACTTGAGGAAACATTTTGCTGCCCTTGGCACAGCTGTGCAAGGGTACACGACACAAACTCTCAGCATCCCTCTGGGGTGAGCCTGCTACTGTCATGTGAAGGTAATAACCATTTTCTCAGGGGATGTCAACTTTTTGATAATCACTGACTTACTGTCTGAAGCCTTAAAAACTCCCCACTTGGATGCAAAAGGCTTTTACATATATATATATATGTATATATATGTGTGTGTGTGTGTGTGTGTGTGTGTGTGTGTGTGTGTGTGTGTATTTTATAGAGAAACACCTACACTTTATTCTCTGTGAAAAGCTATTTTTATAAGACTGACAATTCAAGTAATAAAACGAGTTCTTTCAAACAAATAGGAAAAAAAATAACCATAACCCCTCAAGAAAAATGATGGGAAGCAGTCTCAGCCTGACAGATGAACTCAGGGCAGCCTCATTTCCACCAAGCAGGCACCAACAGAGCCACTAAAGGGCTGGCGGCTTCTCGATGGAGAAATTTCTACTTTCCCTCCCTCACAACCAGACCATCACTCCAGTCTGGCCATCTGCATACAATTGCAGAACGGCCCTTGGTAATACTGCGGGAAGATGTTTGACTGGGACATAAATACCAGTGATCAATGCCTGTAAGAACGCCAGCTTGCCCCGGCACATACGGAGGAATTTATCACCCAGACACAGGCTATACCATGTGGGGCTATTACCAATGTTCCCATGAACACTCAGCAAAGCAGCATGCCTGCATTGAAAGAAAAGGAGACTTGTAAAAAGAGAGGGCAAAGCCAGAAGCATCCAGAAAGAAAGCTTTTGAGTAGGGCAATGGCAGAATGGGGAGGGAAGGTGGCTGAATTTCTCACCCGAACTGCTACCTGGTCTTTGGACTGACATCCGCAAACATACCAGAAAATTTGCCCTTGTGCTCTATGTAAAGGAGCTGAGAAACATTCAACCTGTTGAAAGAAAGTGTACCAGGGCCCAGTACCCTCCAGAGGGACAGGCATATGTGTCGCTCTCAGCCAGGGGCAAGAGGTGAGAAGAGTGACTTTTTCAGTTCACTTGCTTTGTCAGCCATGATGGTGAAAAGGGTCGAAAGGGGTAGAGCTTCCTTAAAGCAGTGCGTGCATACCGAGTCACTTCCGTCGTCACCGACGCTGCGACCCCGTGGACTGTAGCTCCACAGACTCACCGGTCCATGGGATTCTCCAGGGAAGAACACCGGGGTGGGGTGCCATTCCCTTCTGCAGGAGGTCTTCCCAACCCAGGGACCGAAGCCAGGTTCCTTTACCGACTGAGCCACCAGGGAAGCCCGGCACCACGGGTAGGTGCAACTAATGTATTCATGTTCTCATTTTAGAGGAAAGGGAAACAGAGACTCAGTGGAGTTCCGTACCCCGCCTGAGCTCACCCAGTTAGGATGTGAGCTAGCTGGGCCTCTGCAGAGCCTGCGTGGTCACCGGTGGGTCCAGAATACGTGGGACCCGCAAAGCTGTGCTTCATCCCCAGGCTAAACCACCACCTCCAGTCCTTGTGGGACATCAGACAGCCCGCCTCCTGTCTCCATAGCGACCATCCTGCCCCCACATGGAAACCCCAGGATTGTACTCAAGGCTGCCATGCTGCCAGGGGCTCCCAAATGAGCCCAGAGGTCGGACCCCCTGAAGAATTCTGAGGTATATGGAACCCAGCTTGGGTCTGCTCACCCAGGCACAGCAAAGCCCACCACTGACGCAGGGCTGTGGTGGAGGAAAGTGCAGCCTTTCTGGTAGGCTGACAGTTTATTGAGCCAGACGGGCAGCTAATGCTCAGAGCCTGAACTTCCCAGCGGGCTTCAGGGAGGCATTTTTAAAGATAAGGTGACGGAGAGGAGTTGCAGGATGCGTGATCAGCTTATGCACAGCTGTCTGACTGATTGATGCTGAGATAACAGGACAGGTGTCACAGGGGTTAACGGTACCAATCCGTAAGCTCCAGTATGTCTGGCCGCTGCATGCTCATGGTCATCAAGCAGTTAACGTCTTCCGTTTGGGTCGGGGTTTAGCATCTCTAAAACAACTCAGGAGATTTATAGCAGGTACTGTTATCTGGGTACTTCAGAGAGAGGCAGAGCAGAGAGTGTGGGGGACGGGTCCTGCTAGGCTACAGGTCTCCCAGGGCTCAGGGTCACTTGATCCTGATATAATTCTTTTTTTTTTTTTTTTTATTTTTTATTTTTTTTATTTTATTATTTTTTTTAATTATTGTTTTAGCCATACATTGTTATGATATCACCATGGGTTTACATATGCTTCCCCTCCGGGTCCCCCCTCCCTCCTCCCTCCCCCCCGGGAAATCTCGCTGCACCAGTCCCGAGCATCAATCCTGGGCTGGCGATTGATTAGACACATGACAATTAACATGCTTCAATGCCCTTCTCCCATCTCATCCCACCCTTACCCTCATCCACAAAGTCCACAAGTCTATTCTATACATCTGCGTTCCTTTTGTTGTCTCGCATGTTGGGTTCTCATTACTGTCTTTCTAAATTCCATATATATGTGTTAATATACTGTATTGTTGTTTTTGCTTCTGGCTTACTTCACTCTGGATAATGGGCTCCAGTTTCGTCCATCTGAGTAGAATTGCTTCAAATGATCCTGATATAATTCTTGTCCAGCCCAGTCAAGTCACACACAGTCTACAGATGGTTGTTTGTAGGCAGGAAACCAATCACGGAGGGGTGGTTGGGTCACCGTGCATAACACGTGGATCTCAGAGCTTAGGTTAGTAGATCTTCCAGGGTACGGAGCATCTCCTTCCAACAGCACAGACCCAGGGCCTGCAGCACAGGGCTCAAGGGCCAGGAACCCAATTCCAAGGAAAGTCCTCAGGGCGTTGCTGAGAAGGGCTATGCAGAAACTCTGTGCAGCTGATCGCTTCCCAATTCTGGAGAGCCTGCAACAATGAGGCCGCCCTGCTCCTCTTACTGCTAGGAGCCTCTTTCATTCAATGAGAATTCTCTTGTGCCGGCCCGCACTCTCTGGGTCTGTAAGGACCTTGGTAGTTCCTTTGTTCTTTTTGTTTTTAACATTCCTTTAGAACACAGGTTCTTATCTCAGGATCCCTGTAACTCCTGTATCAATAGGACCTCAGTCACAGCAGCACTTGGTTATGAATGTCTCGTCTCCTTTTAACACCTCTCTGCACCATGACCTTTCTAAACTTATCACATTTGTTTTAAACAGCCTTATACTGTTGTCATTCTCCTTCCTAGCCTTTGTGAAGGCGTGTTAGCTGACGGGCCTCAAGCTTGTGTTCTTGCCTATTGGGATTACTCGGTCGGTCCATCGCCCTGACCCCTGGGTCTCCATCAGACACATTAAGTGCATGGCCACCTTTGACCCTTTCATGGTGACAAAGGCATCATTTTTTCCCTTGGTCTGTTCACAATTTGGAGCACAGCTCTTCTTTTCAAAAAGAGCTTTGAGAACTTCTGTGTATAGGATGTATAAATAACAGATCCTACTGCACAGCACAGGGAACTATAGTCAATATTCTGTGATAAACCACAGTGGAGAAGAATATGAAAAAGAATATACGCATATAACTGAGTCACTGCGGAAATTAGCACAATGTTGTAAGCCAAATATACTTCAATAAAACTAAAAAAAAAAAAAAACACGCCAAGAATTAATACTCAAAAAAGAAAGACGCTTCTCCAGGCTCAGGCAGTGGTTCTCAAACTCCAGGCTGCATCAGACTCACCTGGAGGGCCTACTGGACCATGGATTGCCTGGCCCCATTCAAAGTATTCACGGTATTCTGCATAGAGCTCACGAGTTTGCATTTCCAGTAAGTTCCAGGTGATGCTCATTCGCCCCCAGAGTCAGGGGCATAAGATGCCCAAAGGTACCAACATGTCCTGAGGCAGAGGAGACGTCCTTACCAGGCCCTGGGAGTCAGAGATGCAGGATGAGTCCTTTAAGTGGAACCTTATGTGTATGTGGTAAATAACAAACCAAAGAATAAGACCCAGTTTTTACATGTGAAACTTGGATTACATCAGTTACAAAGTACGGGTGTGTCATTGCTTTAGTTTTATATCTGGTACTTCTGTGGCTACAGCAGTCAAACACACACACACACACTTTTTTCACACTCACATATACCCAGTTAACCAAAAATAACTGGGGACACACACCCACTCCAAATCAATTCCATACAGAGAACTACTTTTAAAAAGACAAAATGGATATCATGACAATGTACGGCAAAAACAATAATAAAAAAAATAAAAAAAAAAAAGACAAAATGTTACATTCTCCAAATAAAATTAATGAGTCACAAAACAGTCAGATGCAAAAGGTAACTTTAAAACACACACCAGCAAGTCACAAACTGTTGAAGGCATCGCAAACCACAAGTGTCCTGGCGCAAGTCATAAGTCCATATGAAGTCTCCATCATTTAACCATTGTTTATTAGGCATTTACTGTATCCCAAGCCATCTTCTGCAGCTAAGGATACACCAATTAAAAGAGCAAAATCTCAAAGTCCCAAGTGTTCTAAAAGCAAATTAGTGGGCCATAAAATGGTAAAGTGAAGTAGAACAGAAAACGATAGACACCATCAAAGTTCATCAGATGTCGCAGAGTCAGTGATGTAATTAATATGTATTTCTTACTGTGGGTCAGGGCCAAAAACATTTGAGAATCTCTGGTCCTTGCCAAGAGTTCCTTCAGTCTCTGCTCCATTACTTCTGGGGAGGAAACCTACTTCATCCAGGCAGGGCACCTTCAATTTCAGGGAGCTGAGAAGAGCCACACCCACGTGGGAGGCAGGGGTGACAAACGGGAGGTCAGAGTCATCTGTGGGGCAGTCTTCAACACGTATCTCCCACATAATATTTTGTCTTTTGGAGTATGTCCCCCATTAAGTTGATTTGGGGAGTGTCCCAGTGTTTTGGTTAATCTTGTACCTATTTTGGGCTGTCATCATCACACGAATACCAGGTATAAAACTAACGCAATGACACATCTGTGCTCTGTAACCTCACGTCATCAAGATTCCTCGTGTAAACAATAGGTCATATTCTTCGCTAGAAGTAAAATGCTGCCCTCTTCTCCTTTTTCTCTTGGGGCCGCTCAAGACAGGGTCAGGGAAAGGCCTCCTTGGGTTCCATGCATAGATCGTGTGCTGTCTCAAGCTCCACGGAACTCCTGCACCGTGCCTAAGTGAAGGTGAGCCCATCCCAAACCACCAGGACAAGGATTCGGAGCCCAACCTGCCCTGAGCTGACGGGGTCATCTCCTCATTCATTTGGCAAGACGGAGCAGCGCCCGCTCAGGTCTGGCTCAGGTCAGTCTGGGGGTGAGCACCACTGCCCTCTGGGAGGCAGAAGGCCTTCTCGGACACCCCAGGGGAGAGGGCGGCGGCAACGTTTTGTTCCGCTGACCCTGAGAAGAGCTCCCGTGATGTGGAGATGGTGGAGGTGGAGACTTGAATGGACACATTTCAGAAGGGGATGGAGCAGAGTGGGCTGAGCCCACGGCCTGGATCCAGGGGTCCTGCCCACCTGCTCTGAAGCTGTCCCTTCTTTCTCGTCTCTAACTGCCATAGACTCACTGGAATCAGATTCAGTTCTGAGTTCAGAGCTCCTCAGGCAGCAAGGGGACCAAGAGGCTGTCCAGTCCCTCTCCTCATCCAGTGCAGAAGACACTTTAATACTTGGTTGGCCAAAAAGTTCCATCTTATGGAAAAATCTGAATGAACTTTTTGGCCAACCCAATAGAATCCCTAACTGGTCACTACGTGATGGTTAAACACTTCTGGTGGTGGCTAGCTTATTACCCCGAGGGCACAAGTTCAAGGAATATCAGAGCCACTACACATACAGAGAGAAAAAGCAAACAGGAGAAAAGGTCAAACTCTGTGTGTTGTCAGCCTCCTGTAATGTTAGAAATGCCTTCCTGAAGACTTCCTCCCTCTAAAAGTCATCATTTGTTTCCACGTCCTGTTCCTAGAACAGAAATATAATTCACTGCTCCTTATAGTTGCTCCAAATAGCTGCAGAGCCACAGGGACTGGTGGTCATCTCATTTCAAGGCCAGATAAACACTTATTCAAGAGGAGGCTGTTTAAATCGTCGGTGAATGTGCAGTTCTGCCTCGGGCCACCAGGCGTCACTGACATCACGCATGACAGACATGCGCTTAGGCTGAGAATCAGATATCACCATGCACACTTTGAACTGCAGTTTTCACAAACTTATTTCATTACTACATTACTCAAAGGTATACAAATAAAAAATATATACACCATATGGATACTTCATAAAAGTTAAAGTTTTAAGTATAAAATAGAAATGGAGCAATAGAATTCAACATAAGTTTAACGTGCTGGATAGTGTCATTCCGTCGGAACTAAGTTGGTAATCTCTAATTTAATTGGACTAATGTGCATTTTCACTTTTGAGTGGTCTACTGGTTACGGACTTGACTCTACAAATACGATAAAATGAAGTTGCTGGATCCAACCCATGTCTCACCCATTGCAGGCAGACCTTTTACCATCTGAGCCAGCAGGGAAATAACACTTTAGGGAACAAACACTATAGATTATTAAAATCATTTTTAAAATGCTTATATAAACATTTACTCATTTTAAACTATCAACCCATTCTTTGATGAGCCAATAATTTGAAGAATACAATCTCATTAATTGAATGTACTCATATCCCATTCTACACAATTTCTTGCAGTTTTAATTCATTATAATGCTAGTTATTTTTGAAATATCCTCCTAAAAGAGTTATATATAAATACAAACCATTACAATTACTATTAACATTTTCCTTGTGCTTCCCAGCCAATGAGAGTTGGTCAGACCCTGGGCAGCAAAAGTTACCAAATCCCCTCCATCCTTCCTGACAGCCCCACGATGTGCAGATGCATAGCCGCTTCACCCCTGCTCTGGAGGTCCTTCTAGCCCCAAGGCTTCACCAGAGCTGCCTCTACCAGCTTTTGCTTCAAACACCGCTGACTCCAGAGCTACGAGCCTCTGCAGCTGGTCGCATCTGTGAGGCCAAGTATCTGGGTTCCTCTCCTAGCTTGACTCAGCTCGGCTCAACAGCCTTAGTTCTGGGTCTTCAGAGGCAGGGTCTGAAAGGGGACCGGGCAGAACTGCATCAAATGCTGGGAAATCAACTGAAAAGCTAGGAATCCATGAGAGAGTTCCACTCACTCCCAGTCTCTGAAAATTAAAGGATAAGGAGAGTAGCCCCATTGGCTCACCTGCGCTATTAGTTCTTTCCCCTGGTGCTACTGTACACAGTCAGACATGTGAGGATGTGTCCAAGCACCTCTTGAAAAAAGTTTCCCAACTTCCCATTGTAGCTTCAACATTCTTGCTGAACTTTTGCATTGGGAATTCGTCTGCACCAACACAGATGAACTTCTCAAGTGTGAGAAACTGCTTAATTCCAAGTGAACCCAAGTATCAGTCCTGCAACAGACAAAATAGTCTGCTATATCCTGTAAAGAAAAAAGCAAACAAACAAAAAAAACCACTTTGTAACTTCTGCAAAGCTCTTCATTCTCACCCAAGAATTTCTCCCAAAGGGGTTTTCAGTGAGCAGTGTTTGCCAGCACACTGTTTCCTCCGAGCCTGGCTCCTAGAGATAATGATACTAGTCATGATGGCTACCAGAGTGGTTGGGTCATGTAGAAATGGAAACACACACACAAAAACCTCAAAGGGGCACTCCTCTCATCAGGAAATAGAACCAGCTCAAAAACCCAGGTGGCACTCGTGGTAAAGAACCTGCCTGCCAATACAGGAGACATAAGAGACATGTTCGACCCCGCGTGTTCGACCCCTGGGTCAGGAAGATCCCCTGTAGGAGGGCATGGCAACCCACTCCAGTATTCTTCCCTGGAGAATCCCATGGACAGAGGAGCCTGGAGGGCTACAGTCCATAGGGTCACAAAGAGTCAGACACGGCTGAAGTGACTTAGCACATAAAAGCCCAGGGTACTGGCCTGAAATGCAAGTGTTTCTAGCACATTCAGAGAAAAGCCACAGAGACTAAGCTCTCAGAATGGTTCCCATGTCTAACCCCACCTGTTTCAGCAACCGAGTAGCTATGCAGACAACACCGCCTGGCCCTAACATTTAGGTTCTAAGGGGAAGATCCAAACAGAAAGGGGGCACAGCCTTACTCATAATTTATGGAGGCAAATACCAGGCCCAAATGTCCCCACTCCAACTCAAGAGGTTAAAACCTGAATGGATCTAACACACGGTAGCAGAAAAGTTAATACTTTATGAAACACAAGAAAATCTTGTATGTTTAAAATCAGTGACCTTTACTATATGTAAATTACATCTCAGTAAAGACTGGGTCACCCCTGAAAAATGAACCTTGTTCCCTCTTACCCCTAGGCCTACATTTTCTTCCAAATCCCAGCTTCATCCTACTAGATCTGGTCACTGGCATCCTTTACTTTGCCTTTGAAGCATGTATTCTTTGTAATTAAGGGTGGATGTGTGTCTTTCTTTACCACAAGGTTCTCCCTTCGTGTATGCTCCATGGATGATTGCTTGGTCATCGCTGATGAGCCTAGGATGCTCCCTCTCACTCTGTCCTTAGAAGGTGAAAAGAAGAGGACTCTGAATAAATACTGGTCTGGCATCTGGGTCAGTTCCCAGTACAGTCTATATGTGTCCTTGAGACTCAGGGCTTCTAAGCCTGCTTTGGGAATTCAGCAAATTCTGTTTGCCTTCAAAGGATATATTCATTCACACATTTACTCAAACGTATACATAGAGGGTAGCCACTACCACAATCAATAAAGCTGTTTCGATCACTTCAAAACTTCCTGTATCCCTTTGCGATCAATCCCCTTCCTCTAGATCCCATTTGATCCAGGCCACACTGATCTACTTTCCGACACTCTAATTTTGTCCTTTCTCAGAGTTTATGTAAATGGAATCTTACCGTATGTAGTCTTTTGTGTCTGACTTCTTTTGATTGGCATCAAGCGTTGACGACTCCACTGTGTTTTGGTGTGCATTGGTTGCTCATTTCTTTTTGTTGCTATAGCATTCCATTGTATGAAAGTACCACAACGTGATTATCAGTTTACCAATTGATAGACACGTGGGTTGCTTCCAGATTTTGACTATTAGCAATAAAGACAGTAGGGCTTCCCTGGTGGCTCAGAGGGTAAAGTGCCTGCCTGCAATGGAGGAGACCCAGATTCAATCCAGGAAGATTCCCTGGAGGAGGAAATGGCAAGCCACTCCAGTATTCTTGATTGGGAAATATCATGGGCAGAGGAGCCTATTGGGCTGCAGTCCATGGGGTCACAAAGAGTCAGACATGACTGAGCAGCTAACACAACTAACACAATAAAGACACTAAGAAGATGCCTGTCTTTGTGCAGACGTGTTTTGTCAAAAGTAGGACTAGGGTGAGGCAAGAAAGACACCTAAGGTACAACATTTAAGGAGATACCGACTCTTAGGTCCTACAAGTCAACCCTGGGAATTAAACCTTGCTTTATGGGTACCTATTTTGTGTTACCTAATCTCATCCTTGCTTTTCCTTTCTTTAGGACTGTTGAGTCAATATTTGAGTAGAACAGTGAGTTATATGATAAGTGTACATTTAAAATGATAAGAAATTGCCAAATTCCCAGAGCGGATGTGCCATCTTCAGTACCTCCAGCAACACACAAAAATTCTAGTTGCTCCAAATCCTCTCCAACGACTGGCGTTTTTTGTCTTCTTGTGTTAGCCATGGTAGGGTTGTGCAATGTGTGATTTTGATTGACATTTCTCTAATAGTTAATGATGCTAAGCACTTCTCCCACCTTTCATGAGCTCCTTTGCAATTTGCCCTTCAGTGATATATCGTTCCACTCTTTCATTCATTTTCAGAAGTTGTTCATCAGCAATCTCTCATTTTGGTCAGTTGTTCTGCCACATTTGGACTCTGTTCTTCAAGCCTGTCTGGCTTCAGCTTTTTACCAACAAGCTGTACAACACTGGAGGTATGAATTCAGTTTTTTAAAAAAGATTCACAGGTCTGATTTTTTATATCTTTATCTGTCAGTAACAGATTTTTCTCTGCCATATACCTACTTTCCTATGGTCTCCCTCTTATATGTCTAGCTGCCCCCCAGGGGTTTAGACAATTTATTTTGTAACTTGGATCTCATGCCTTTTAGCTTGTCATGCTTCCAGATTTTTCCCCTTTAAACTTTCGGGTGCTGACAGCCCTGAACTCTGCTCTCTGGTACCTTTAGTTGGAAGGACTGTGGTTTCTCAATGTTGTGTTCCATAACCATAACTGGGGAATGGGGCTGGGGGGTTGTGTGGCAGTACCCTTGGGGGCACTTCTCCCCACTCTGATGACAAGCTGAAATTATAATGAGGCTATCATAGTTCATACCAAAATGGAGTCAAGTGGCATTTGAGGATCTGGTCTCAGACACGTTTCTGCACTACTAAGACCCAGAACTTTTTCAAACTGTACCAGACCCAAGGACACCACCAGGGCATCGGAATATCTGCCAGCTGCAACCTTATGGTCTTAAAAATCTCCCCTTGTAACTATGCAAACTTTTCAGACCTCAACCAATCCTTACCTAGCCAGCACCCTTACTTCTCACCAACTTTGATTATAATTCTTGAGAACTCTTGTAACTAACTATAACCTTGAAGGTTTTGACTTCATAAACCTCCCCCATTAGTTGTCCTATGGCACACAATTCAAGTACTTCTTTTTTGTGTGTCTTTCTTTAAATAACTTTTTTCTTTAGCATTAAGGTTTATTACAAGATATTGAATATAGTTCCCTGTGATAGGATCTTTTTGTTTATCCATTCTCTATATAAAAGTCTGCTTCTGCCGGCCCCCAACTCCCAACCCATCCCTCCCCTCAGCACCCCCCTTTGGCAACCACAAATTTGTCCTCTATGCTTGTTTGTTTCTGTTTTGTAGATAAGTTTATTTGTGTTACATTTTAGATTCCATATGTAAGAGATATTATATAGTATTTATCTTTATCTTTCTGACTTAGTTCACTTAGTACGACAATCTCCAGGTCCATCCATGTTGCTGTAAGGGGCATTATTTCATCCTTTATCATGGCTAAGTAGTATATATATATACCAGATCTTTTTATCCACTCATCTGTTGTTGGACATTTAGGTTGTTTCCATGTTTTGACTTCTGTGGATAGTGCTGCTGTGAACATAAGAGTGTGTGCAGGTAGCTATAACACCTATTTTCTTTTTCTGCTTCACTTGCTGCTTCCTCTTCTTATTTTTCCCATCTTTTCACCTCTTCTTCCCCCTCATCCATTCCTTGCCCTTTCCTCCTCCAAGCCCTCCTTTCTGGTCTAGAGGTTAAGGGCACAACAGTTTCAAATACTTCTTGAATCTGTGTCTCTTGGGCTGCAGTCCTAACAAGTCCCCAGTCAGTTCAGTTCAGTTCAGTCGCTCAGTCGTGTCCAACTCTTTGTAACCCCATGAACTGCAGCACGCCAGACCTCCCTGTGCATCACCAACTCCCAGAGTCCACCCAAACCTATGTCCATCCAGTCGGTGATGCCATCCAGCCATCTCATCCTCTGTCGTCCCCTTCTCCTCCTGCCCCCAATCCTTCCCAGCATCAGGGTCTTTTCCAATGAGTCAACTCTTCGCATGAGGTGGCTAAAGTATTGGAGTTTCAGTTTCAATGTCAGTCCTTCCAAAGAACACCCAGGACTGATCTCCTCTAGGATAGACTGTTTGGATCTCCTTGCAGTCCAAGGGACTCTCAAGAGTCTTTTCCAACACCATAGTTCCAAAGCATCAATTCGTTGCTGCTCAGCTTTCTTCACCATCCAACTCTCACATCCATACATGACTACTGGAAAAATTATAACCTTGACTAGATGGACTCTTGTTGGCAAAGTAATGTCTCTGCTTTTTAATGTGCTATCTAGGTTGGTCATAACCTTCCTTCCAAGGAGTAAGCGTCTTTTAATTTCATGGCTGCAGTCACCATCTGCAGTGATTTTGGAGCCCCCAAAAATAAAGTCTGACACTGTTTCCACTGTTTCTCCATCTATTCACCATGAAGTGATGGGACCAGAAGCCATGATCCTAGTTCAGAGTCTTTTCAAATGAATCAGCTCTTTGCATCAGGTGGCTAAAATATTGGAATTTCAGTTTCAACATCAGTCCTTACAATAAACATTCAGGATTGATTTCCTTTGGGATGGACTGGGTGGATCTCCTTGAAGTCCAAGCGACTCTCAAGAGTCTTCTCCAACACCACAGTTCAAAAGCATCAATTCTTCAGCACTCAGCTTTCTTTATAGTTCAACTCTCACATCCATACATGACCACTGGGAAAACAATAGCCTTGACTAGATGGACCTTTGTTGGCAAAGTAATGTCTCTGGTTTTTAATATGCTTTCTAAGTTGGTCATAACTTTTCTTCAAGGAGTAAGTGTCTTTTAATTTCATGGCTGCAATCACCATCTGCAGTGATTTTGAACTCCCCAAAAAAGTCAGCACTGTTTCCACTGTTTCTCCATCTATTTGGCATGAAGTGATGGGACTGGATGCGATGATCTTCATTTTCTGAATGGTGAGCTTTAAGCCAACTTTTTGCTCTCCTCTTTCACTTTCATCAAGAGACTCTTTAGTTCTTCTTCACTTTCTGCCATAAGGGTGGTGTCATCTGCATATCTTAGGTTATTGATGTTTCTCCCAGCAGTCTTGATTCCAGCTTGTGCTTCATCCAGCCCAGCATTTCTCATGATGTACTCTGCAAATAAGTTAAATAAGCAGGGTGACAATATACAGCCTTGATGTACTCCTTCTCCTATTTGGAACCAGTCTGTCGTTCCATGTCCAGTTCTAATTGTTGCTTCCTGACCTGCATACAGATTTCTCAAGAGGCGGGTCAGGTGGTCTGGTATTCCCACCTCTTTCCGAATTTTCCACAGTTTATTGTGATCCACATAGTCAAAGGCTTTGGCATAGTCAATAAAGCAGAAATAGATATTTTCCTGGAACTCTCTTGCTTTATCGATGATCCAGCAGATGTTGGCAATTTGATCTTGGGTTTCTCTGCTTCTTCTAAAACCAGCTTGAACATCTGGAAGTTCACAGTTCACGTATTGGTGAAGCCTGGCTTGGAGAATTTTGAGCATTACTTTACTAGTGTGTGAGATGAGTGCAATTGTGCAGTAGTTTGAGCATTCTTTGGCATTGCCTTTCTTTGGGATTGGAATGAAAACTGACCTTTTCCAGTCCTGTAGCCACTGCTGACTTTTCCAGATTTGCTGGCATTTTGAATGCAGTGCTTTCACAGCATCATCTTTTAGGATTTGAAATATCTCAACTGGAATTCCCTCGCCTCTACTAGCTTTGTTCATAGTGATGCTTCCTAAGGCCCACTTGACTTCACATTCCAGGATGTCTGGCTCTAGATGAGTGATCACATCATCGTGATTATCTAGGTTGTGAAGATCTTTTTTGTGTATCTCTTCTGTGTATTCTTTCTACCTCTTCTTAATATCTTCTGCTTCTGTTAGGTCCATACCATTTCTGTCCTTTATTGAGCCCATCTCTGCATGAAGTGTTCCCTTGGTATCTCTAATTTTCTTGAAGAGATCTCTAGTCTTTCCCATTCTGTTGTTTTCCTCTATTTCCTTGCATTGATCACTGAGGAAGGCTTTCTTATCTCTCCTTGCTATTCTTCGGAACTCTGCATTCAAATGGGTATATATTTCCTTTTCTCCTTCGCTTTTGGATTCTCTTCTTTTCACAGCTATTTGTAAAATAGGCCTTCTCAGATAGCCATTTTGCTTTTTGCATTTCTTTTTCTTGGGGATGGTCTTGCTCCCTGTCTCCTATACAATGTCACAAGCCTCTGTCCATAGTTCATCAGGTACTCTGTCTATCAGATCTAGTCCCTTAAATCTATTTCTCACTTCCACTGTATAATCATTAGGGATTTGATTTAGGTCATACCTGAATGGTCTAGTGGTTTTCCCCACTTTCTTCAACTGAAGTCTGAATTTGGCAGTAAGGAGCATCTTTGGCCCAGCTCCAGTGCCCCTTTCCACGCTCTGCCTGTGTGTGTTGTCCACCCTCCACCACTGTGCATGTTCCATCGAGCCCTGTGTCTCAATTGCCGTGTTTTGTTTTGTCTGAGCCCCTCTGGGCCTGCTCCTCTCAGGCAGATACGAAGTATGCTCACTCTGCATCCCAAGTCTTGTCCCATGAGCTGCTTCAGTGAATACTTTGCTTAACCAAAAGTTTTACTTTTGTTTTAGGTTTGAAGGATTTATTAACAAAACAAACTGTTTGTCACACACAATAAACAATTTCAATATATAATAGAGGATTAATGTACTTAATTTCAATATGCAGTCAATGAAAGAAGAGAAATAGAAACAATAGAGAAAAGTAACAGCATATACATCACAAAATTGGGCCAACCAACATGCAGACTTAGCTCTGGGGGGTCCCTCATTGACAACAATCTGGAGTCTCAAATGGGGAAAGGTCCCAGGTGATGCCTCCATCCAATGGGCAAGACTACAAATTGCAGTTTCAGGGGCTCATCCTATAATCCCAGGCTGCAAACTGATACCATTATCAGTTTGGGAGCAAAAATGTAGCTCTGGTTTTACCTTAATTTTTTATAATGCTGTTTGTTTCACATTCTGAACCATAGGATTTTGTTAGACTCCGTGGGCTTGTTCAGACCTCCAGGGGCTAAAGAATTCCAAGACCACTCCTTTTCTTATCTAATGTGCCACCTGACTTGCTGTGCTTGCAGGCAGGCACAGAATCCAGGCAGTGTCTAGGCAGGTGAGAAACAAGGTAGAGGCCTGGTCTCCTGCTTCTGAAGCAAGAACAAGGTTTCTCCCATGGGTGGAGCCAAACAGAAAGGATTCTGACAGCTCTGCCTCTGCAGCCTGGGGAAAGGACACCAGCTGCTCCCTCCAGGTACCCCCTCCCCACTTGGTATCTTTGGTAGCTTCATCTCCATGGATACCTCTCTGCCTTCAAACTGTTAGCAGTCAGCATCTTAAACACGACTGGATTTCTCTAGTGAATAATTTTCAAAGATATGTATAAATAGTCAAAAAGTAAAAATACAAGCCCTTAATGGTCATTTGGGCACATGTTTAAACTTACTTGTAGTGGTAGAAATGCAAATGTAATGTGTATCAGGAACTATAAAATGTTCATGCCATCTGCTCCATTACCCATATCTGGGAATAAATCCTAAGGGAAAAACCCAAACATATTGGAAACATTTTATGCTCCAAAGCTGTTCACAGTATTCTTTGTTAAAGACCTTTTTAGTTGTGAAAAACAATACTGGAAGAACATAACAATTAACATATAGCTTAATGAATTATAAAGAAACATCCACATAAGCACCATGGGTCACTAGATAGAACACCCCTGCACGCCAGGAATCTCTGTGTCCCCTACAAATCACAAGGTTCCCATCCCTAGAGATAAGCACTTCCTTGCTATACTCCAGAGTTTGACCACCTCAGTAGGCATCCATGAACATGGTGAATTACTTCCCCTGTTTGGAGGGTTCCCAAAAGTGAATGCACAGAGTTTGTGTTCTCTCCTCTCTGGCTTCACCCAACATTAAAAGAGCCTTTTTCTCATGTCCCTTGAAGCCAGGTGCATGTATTTGTGCAGACCAGGTAGTTATGAACAGAACCAAACATTGCATTACCAAACTATAACATTCTTCCATGCTATAAGATTACATGGAAGAATGTATACAAGTTCCTAGCATTGTGCCCTGTACATGGTGAAGACTTAATACAGTTTCATTCTTACCTCCCCGCTATGACTTGGGTCTAACTGCATATTGAAACAGGATTCTGTCTGCTCCCACCCTCAGTATCAATCTGCTTCCTCTCCTATTACCACTAATTCTTACCAGCATCCTGAAACTCAGTTCTGTCGCCCTGGCCACCAGCAACAGCGCAGTCTCAGCATTTTATCTTCTGCTGTTCACACAGCTCCCACCCTCCGAGAATTCCTTAGGATGTTCTAGGAACAGGACAAAGCCAACCCAGGCAGAACCCACCTCTCTGTCTCCCACTCCTCATTGTGCACTATATACTTCATTTCAGCAATAGTTGTAGTGATTTAATGTAGTAATTCAATTCACATACTTTAATCAACTCATTAAGTAGTAATGATTTAATCTGTATTGCAGAGGAAGAAGGAAGAAAATACTCAGACTTTTTGGACATATTTTTCAAAGAAGTGGAGGCAAGAGAAAAAAATCTGGAAAATGGAAAAAGTTGAAGCATAGGGATGGGGGGGAAGCAGGGAAGCTGCCTGCTGGAGAGGGGTGGTGGTGGGCAGAGTGGAGCCTGAAGAAATAGCTCCGGTGCCTTTGGTTTTCTGTCCTGTAAGTAAATCACTGTTGTGAACCCACTGCTCAGTTTCCAGGGTCTTGTGTCCTTTTGCAAAGTGGGTCTTTTGTGATTGCCACTATCATATATCAGGTTTCAGGGGAAAAGTCCTTGAAAATTCCTGTAGGATAAGGAGCAAGCTTTATCATGGAAACTTAGAGAAGCTGGCCAAGAACAAAAGAGGAAGTGTCCCTGGCTCTCTCACCATCACTTGGAAAGAAGTGGCCAGACCTCAAAACTTTGCTGGCCACACAGATGGGAGCTGTGCTCCAGAGGAAGGACTCAGCTCCCAGGTCATTTCCCCTTCTTAGAAGGCAAGGGGTGAAAGCAGCCTTGACAGTAAGGGGGTAGGAAGTAAGAGCCGCATTAGGTGCCAAGAATTTATAAGAGTTTTCTGGGGGTGCAAGCAGCCCAGCACCAGTGTCTTGGGGGCCGTGGGACATTTGTAAACCCTCTGTCCCGTGGACAGAGTCAGGACCTCGTGGGACATTGACTGTGGGTGCCGACTCTCCAACTGCAAGTTCAGGTTGTCATCTGTACTTCTGACCAAATGACTTAAATCAAAAGATCCCAGGGTCCCCTCCTTGGGTTCAATTAATTTGCTAGAGTCTCTCACAAAATGCAGAGAAACATTTTACTTAGGTTACCAGTTCACTACAAAAAGCCATCATTCAGGATCAGCCAGATGGAAGAGATGCACAGGACAACGTATGTGGGAAAGATGCGTGGAGTTTCCATGATCGTGCTGGGTATGCCACTTACCCTGATTTCTGTGTTCATCAACCCAGAAACTCTCTGAACAAGTTTTATTTCATTTTGTTTGCTACTGGAAGCTTCATCACATAGTCATAATTGGTTAAATAATTGGTAGTTGGCAACTGATTCAACCTCCAGCCCCTCTCCCTTCCCCCAGTGTTGGGAGGTGGGACTGAAAGTCTCAATGCTCTAATCACCTGGAAACCAGCCCCATACTTAGGGGCTTTCTAAGAGTCATCCCATCAACATAAGACACCTTCTAAGCTCTCCAAACTTGGGAAATTCGGAGGGTTTTAGGAGCTTTGTGCCTGGAATGGGGATGAAGATTAAATATGTACTTCTTATTATAAATCATACTATCATAGTAATATGTGAATACAACAGGCTGAAACTAGTTTCAATCTAAAGTACAAAAATCACTGGAATTTAGAGTGGTTATTTCAATAAATTCAGAAAAAGTATTTTACAAAATCCAGTAGCCTTCTATAATAAATACAACCAAAGAACAAAGAACAGATAGAAATTCCTCATTCTGATGAAGCATATCAATGAAAAATCTACAGCTAACATCATACTTAATGATGAAAGACTGGATGATTTCCCCCTAAGGTCAAGAACAAGTCAAGGATATCTACTCTTACCACTTTTATTCAACATTGTCCTAGAGGTTCTAGTTAGGGCAATTAAGCAAGGAAAGGGAATATAAATCATCATAAATAAAAAAGTAAAACTATCACAATCTGCTAACAACATGATTTTCTACATAGAAAATCTTAAAGAATCCACTTAAAAACTATTATAACTAATAAATGAGCTCAGCAAGGTCAGAGCATGCAAGTTTAATACACTTTTCTAAGGAACAGAAGATAGCCAAAATAATCCTGAAAAATAGGAGTAAGTAGGAGAACTCACACGTCCAGACTTCAAAAGTTATTGAAAAACAACAATAAAAGAGATAACTTGGAACTGGCACAAGGACAGACATATAGACCAATGGAATAAATTGAGAGTCCAGGAAAAAACCGACACGATCAACTAATTTTAACAAGGGTGCCACGACTATTCAATGAAAAATGAAAAATCTTTCCAACAAATAGTGCTCAAAAAATTGGATAGTTTTGTGCAAAAGAATGATGTTAGACCCTTATCTCACACCAAGCTGTGCTTAGTTGCTCAGTCATGTCCTACTCTTTGCAACCCTTTAGACAATAGCCCACCAGGCTCCTCTCTCCATGGGATTTTTCAGGCAAGAATACTGGAGTGGATTGCCATTTTCTAACTCCAAGGGATCTTCCCGAACCAATAATCAAACCCACATCTCCTGTGTCTCCAGCACTGAAGGCAGATTCTTTACCTGCTGAGCCATCAGGGGAGCCCAAAATGCAGTCTAGCTGATCCTTAAATGATTTCTAGGATTAAAATGGAATTGCCCTATAACCCAGCAATTCTACTTCTGAGTATGTGCCTAAGAGAAGTGAAAAGATATGTTCTCAGAAACTTGTACACAAATGTTTATCCTTAGTTACTGAGTCATGTCTCTTTGCAATCCCATGGACTGCAGCCTGCCCATGGGGATTCTCCAGGCAAGAATATTGGAGTGGGTTGTCATTCCCTCCTCCAGGGGACATTCCCAATCCAGGGATCAAACCCAGGACTTCTGCATTGCAAGCAGATTCTTTACTGACTGAGCCACCAGGGAAGCTCACACGAATATTTATAGAAGCATTATTCATAACAACTAAAAGGTAGATACAACTCAAATATCAAGCAGTGGATAAATGGGTAAACAAAATGTTACACACACACACTCTCACACACACAGACACATACACACACACTTTGTCACTGCTACCAACCACTTCTAAGTCCTAGAAACTCTGGAGGCCTCTTGTGGGGGAGTGCAAGGCAACCTAAACAATTCAACACAGCAAATATAACTCTAAACGAAGAATGGAGCTTCCCAGGTGGCTCGGTAATAAAAAATCTGCCTGCCAAGCAGGAGATGTGAGTTCAATCCTTAGACCAGGAAGATCACCTGGAAAAGGAAATGACAACCCACTCCAAAATTCTTGCCTGGGAAATCCCATGAACAGAGGACCCTGGGGGGCTATAATCCGTAGGGTTGCAAAGAGTCGGACATGACTGAGCGACTAAACAGCAAAGGAAGAATGAGGAGGTGGACCCCTGTGTTTGTGGCTCTACATACCCTAGGAGGGGAGGTGCATCCAGCTCAGACAAGGACAGGTCCCTCTGGCTGAGTTCTTTACAGACACTTCCATGATGCTTTTCATAGTCCTTGAGTGATGGCTTCATTTCAGCTGGGACAAAGCAGCTTCTTTATGGAGGCATTATAGAGGAAATCAATCATTCAAATATATTTTTAAAAGTACATTCTCACTGAATACATTTTCTTAAAGTTATCACATCATCTGAAAAAGAAATCTCTTTATCAATTAAGCTTACTACTCTTGAATGTGTAATTCCTGCCAGTATACACTTTAAATAATCTCTTCCAAATAATTTGCATGTAGCCATTAGTCTTATCAAAAGACCTCAAAAAATTTATTTCTTGAAGAAGCATATGGACTCCTTTTGCCGATATCAAACTGACTACAAGAGGGCAATTCTAGCCCTTTCCCAGCAAAATATTATATTAATAGTTGCTGGAGGCACAGTGGTAAACAGATGAGACAGGGACTCACAGTAACATAAAAGAAGGAAAGAAAATCTAAACTGACAAATAATGCAGTGATATGACAAATTTTAAGATGGGTCTTAAGAGAAAGTAACTTTGCCATATCATTCTCAAGAGAGTATGATTTACAATGTGCATTTTAAATTTGCTTTATAGGTTACAAACATGTACAGAAAAATTTCTGCTTCATTTCTACTGAGTATTCAACAAAAACCGGGTTTAAATTCTAGCAGCAAATTCAATTTCAGAAATTAAAGGTTTCAACACTGGAAGTGAAGGAAGTTCAATCCAACCAGTGCATTGTCTATTAAAAGGGGAATTGTTTGCCCTTTCTATAGCAGGTGAGAGTCCCTTCCTTTAGGTGCAGAAAGTGGGTTTGACATCACAAGGGGTTCTTGCTATACTTTCCCCTAAATCCTCCTTTGGCTTGTGCTCAGGAAGAAAGGGCTTTTCTTGACCCTCTATCCCCCTTTCCCAAGGCTCTAGAGTCTGTGTCCCTTACTTCTTGGTGGTGACCAGTTGCAGGGTTTCCTATGTGCCTTTGTGAAGACGGGAAATAGAAGGTGCCCTGGAGATCGAGCGCCTCAGTCTCTGACCCAGCTTACCCAGCCCTCCGCCAGGGGCCCTGGGGCAGCCTTGTGACTGAACATGGTTCTCAGACCCACAACAATCTTCCTTCACACTGCCTTCTTTAATCTACTGCTGTCAGCCAAGAGAGTTCCATAAAACACCTCCCACTTTTAATTGCCTTGGTATGTTCTTCGCTGTGGTCTCCAATGAAATAGCAGAAGGTATGAATGTATCTGCTAAAAATTACTTTGGCTGTGTATAACAG
Organism: Antilocapra americana; assembly: GCA_007570785.1. Classification (NCBI taxonomy): domain Eukaryota; kingdom Metazoa; phylum Chordata; class Mammalia; order Artiodactyla; family Antilocapridae; genus Antilocapra; species Antilocapra americana. Next base: position 1,007,890 of record ML664227.1, read on the forward strand.
AAATACCTCAATGATAGTGGCTTATGCATAATGAAAGTTTAGTTTTTGCTCAGACAAAATGAAATAAATCCAAAATGCTGTGTATCCAGACGATGGAATATTAGTTAGTCATAAAAGGAATGAAATACTGACAGATGGCACAACATGGATGAACTGGAAACATTACATTGTGTGAAAGAAGCCGGATCACAAAAGACCATATACTGTGGATTCCTGTCGTATGAAAGCCCAGAGTGGGGAACTCTGCAAGACAGAGGCAGATGAGCAGTTGCTTAGGGCCTGGATAGGGCGGGGAAAAGAAGGGAATACCAGTGATGGCTAAAGGGTACAGAGTTTCTTTTTGAGGTGATGAAAGTATCCTAAAGTTGACTCTCAGTGGCTGTACTTATCAAACGATATACTCGAAAGTCACTGAATTGTGCTGTTTAAGTGTAACACGTGTATCTCAGTTTTTAAAAAGTGACTGTATTTGAAGTATAGAATAAGAACAAGTGCTTTGGAAAGAGGCTGATCTGGGTTTGTCACTCTACTCCTCTCAGCTTCACTTTTCTCATCTGTAACGTGGATATAATGGTCATACTTCCCTGATAGACTTTGAGAATTAATAAGGTATTGCATATCAAGAGCTTAGCCGCAGAGCCTTGTACACAGGAGGGAAAACACTCAGAGCAAATGTCTGAGGCACACAAAGCCTTTTTAGACACCTGAAAAGAAACTTGGTTAGAACAGCAGGTTTTAGCCTTTCTGTGTGGACAGCAATAGCAAATGAGTCAAAAATATTTCAAAGCCCAAAATGTAGTGATACTCAGGCAGAGAAATTAGTGGTAAATATTTTTCCCAGGTTGGCAGGAGGTGGGGGCTGCTCCATTGGTGAGATTCTGATAAAGGATCCTCTTAGATCTGCCAGCCCTGTAGAGAAGGAAGGTAAGTGAGCCTCCCCTATTCCCCACATGTTGCTAAGCAGAAGGCTCGTGGGAAAGAAAGAGTGGACGGGACAGTGGAATTTTTACATTAATGAAGTATGCAGAGGCTAGCTGTCCATCCAGGTCTTGATGAGAATCAGAGGAAGATAAGAGCAGATGGATGGAGTTAGCCCACGGGAGAGTCATCCTTCATCCACGTGGACAGACTCTGAGGAGTCTGGCAGTTTATATCAACATCATTTGTGGGGTCCCACGGACTCTGAAGGCCAGTGGGGAAGAAAGCATTCACTTTTTAATGGGGTTGGCGTCTCAAATAATGGTGGCAGTAAGAACAAGACTTTTCTCTCTAAACGAATCCCCGAGTGGGGTGCAGGGGGGCTCTGCCTCATTATTAGTCTGTTTTTTCTCCGATTGTTCTTTCAGATGGTGAGGCCAGCGGGAAGTATGCTTGCATTTAAAAAATAAAACAAAATGAATGACACTCCATACCAGAGACTGCAACACTAGAGGTGAACATTTATTCAGTTACTTCATTGTTTCTAATGCATGTGCGAAATAATTGCATTTCTTGTTTTGTTACCTGCTTGTTCCAGTCTTATGGCCACAAATATATATAGATGCATCTCATCTTATTTATTGCATTTCATTTCAGTGCAAATACAAATACTGTGTTTTTTACAAATTGAAGATTTGTGGCAACCATGCATTAAGAAAATCTATCAGAGTTGTTTTCCCAATAGCATTATTTTTAAATTAACTCTGTACATGGTTTTTAAAGATATAATGCTATTGAACCTTTAATAGCTATAGTATAGTATAAGTATAACTTTTATATGCACTGGGAAACAAAAAAATACTGTATGACTTGCTTTATATTGATGTTTGCTTTGTTGCAGCGGTCGTACCCAGCCCACAGTATCACCAAGGTATGTCTGTATAATTTATTTTCCTTATCCATTTGCTTTGATTTAATGGCTTTTCCTTCCTGTGAATGAAAAATCCAGTGTTTGTGAGAGCAAGTGAGTTACTGATGCATAGCTACCGATGCATTTTTATTTCATTGTAAACAAGTTTCTGTGGCTCAAATTTAATGTAGAAATGAGCTTGTAAAAAACTTAGTATCTATCCTCAGTTATTTTCTATCCCTAAAAACAATCTTACTTTTAAAAAAGAAAATTAGGAAAATATGGTACCATGAAGAGGCACTCCTGGAAACCTGGTCCAGTGGTAGAGCCAAGCATTCATAAGAGAAGCATCTCCTGGGTTCTGGAGAACAGATGTGTTTGTTGAGCATTTGTGGCCTCACTGGACACATCCAAAGGGCTTCACTTACTAAACACAGAGACTCCTGAAGCAGGAACACATCTCCAATTCTGTGACAGCTCACAGGCTCAGATAAGTTCAGATATTTGTCCAGAGCACTCAGGTAATAAGTAAATGAGATGATATTGGGACATAATAAGTAAATAAGATGTGGCACTGGGAGGAGGCACTCCGGGAGGATTTATAACATCAGGAACACCAGTCAGCACTTAAAAAATGCTGGTCACTGTGTGTCCCTGGAATCAGGGTCACAGCAATCTACCAGCCAGCTTCTAGCTGGGTCAGGAAGTTTCAGGAAGATTCTGAATGTGGGAGAAAGAGTCCCCACCCCGACCGTCACAGGGCCAGTACCCAGCAAGCCTCCTTGGTGCTGGGGAAAGACCTTGTTAATGAGACAGGGATGTCTAAGGTCCCTGGTTTGACACCTGGCCCCAGACTGAGGAGTCTTTTATAACAAATAAAAAACGTGTCGTTTTATTCTGTATATCATCTTTGACATAATTTTGTCAGCATGAGTGTATCACAAAAAAATCCAAGTATTATTGAAATATTGTTGCAAATGATGCAACTGACAGCAGATTAATCTCCAAAGCATACAAACTGCTTATATAGCCTAATACCAAAAACACAAACAATTCAGCAACAAAAAAAGGGTCATAAGATCTAAACAGATGTTTCTCCAAAGAACACATACAGATGGCCAAGATACACATGAAAAGATGCTCAACATTGCTAATTCTTAGAGAAATGCAAATCAAAACTACAACGGGGTATCACCTCACGTCAGTCTGAATGGCCATCATTTAAAAGTCTACATACAATAAATGCTGGAGAGGGAGCAGAGAAGAGGGAACCCTCCTAGTTTGTTGGTGGGAATTGTGAATTGCTACTGCCACTATAGAGAACAGTATGAAGGGTCCTTAAAAAACTAAAAATAGAGGTATCGTATGCAATCCCACTCCTGGGTATATATCTGGCGAAAACTATAATTTGAAAAGATACATGCATCCCCATCGTCACAGCAGCATTAGTCAAGACAAGAAAGCAACCTAAATGTCAATCAACAATGGATAAAGAAGGTATAGTATATGGATATACAATGGAATACTACTCAGTCATAAAAAGGTATGAAATAATGCCATTTGCAGCAACATGAGTGGACTTACAGATTATCATACTAAGTGAAGTAAGCCAAAGACAAATATTATATGATATTGTTTGGAAGTAGAATCTAAAAAATAAAATACAAATGTACTATTTACAAAACAGAAATGTTAAAAAAAAAACCAACTATGATTACCAAAGGGGAAACAGAGGGGATAAATTAGGAGCTTGGGAGTAATATACACATTACTATATATGAAATCGATAACTAATAATGAAACTGTGTACAGGCCCTTGTGTCCCTGTCTTTTAAAGTATAATGCTGACTCTAGAGTTAATGATTGAAAAATGTGAAGATGTGGCATCCAGTCACAAAAACAAAGAATAGTTGGGCTAAGGAACTGGTGACAATTTAGATTACAACTCTTCTGCTTATTTAACTTATATGCAGAGTACATCATGAGAAACACTGGGCTGGATGAAGCACAAGCTGGAATCAAGATTGCCGGGAGAAATATCAACAACTTTAGATATGCAGATGACACCACCCTTATGGCAGAAAGTGAAGAGGAACTAAAGAGCCTCTTGATGAAAGTGAAAGAGGAGAGTGAAAAAGTTGGCTTAAAGCTCAACATTCAGAAAACTAAAGTCATGCCATCCAGTCCCATCACTTCATGGGAAATAGATTGGGAAACAGTGGAAACAGTGACAGACTTTATTTTGAGGAGCTCCAAAATCACTGCAGATGGTGATTGCAGCCATGAAATTAAAAGATGCTTGCTCCTTGGAAGAAAAGTTATGACCAACCTAGAAAGCATATTAAAAACCAGAGACATTACTTTGCCAACAAAGGTCCATCTAGTCAAAGCTATAGTTTTTCCAGTGGTCATGTATGGATATGAGTTGGACTATAAAGAAAACTGAGGGCCGAAGTATTGATGCTTTTGAACTGTAGTGTTGGAGAAAACTCTTGAGAGTCCCTTGGACTGCAAGGAGATCCAACCAGTCTATCCTAAAGGAAATCAATCGTAAATGTTCATTCAAAGTATTGATGCTGAAACTGAAACTCCAATACTTTGGCCACCTGATGCAAAGAAATGACTAATTTGAAAAGACCCTGATGCTGGGAAAGATTGAAGGCATGAGGAGGAGGGGATGACAGAGGATGAGATGGTTGTGTGGCATCACCGACTCAATGGGCATGAGTTTGAGCAAGCTCCAGGAGTTGGCGGTTGACAAGGAGGCCTGGCGTGCTGCAGTCCATGGGGTCACAAAGAGCTGGACACGACTGAGCAACTGAACTGAACTGAACTTCCACATAACAGAATCACCTAACTCCCAGTTCCCCAAAAGATATAGATAAAAGCCTGACACACATTTCTAAGTTGTTTTCCACAGGAAGCAGACTCCCTCTGGGTGAAGACTGCTGACCCAAGAACACAGACCCTGGAGCTGAAGCCAGAAGGTTGGTGATGCTTGAAACCTCATCTTAACGCCAGCCAGTCCAAGAGCAGTCCGGGAGCTGACCATGCCCTGCTCCGGAACACTATGAAACTCCTCACTGCCCCTTCCAAGGTGGGCCATCTGGTCTTCTGGGTAGCAGCTCCTGTGGCCCCTTTTGCAAGCAAAAGTAATTAAAACTACTCTTTTCCACTTCACCCAAAACTCTGTTTCCATGTTTCTATTTGGCACCAAGGAACAAAGGCTGAGTTTCGGCAACAATAAGAAACTATTGGATAGCACAGGAAGCTATGCTATATGTATATACACATTCAGTGTGTGTGTGTGTGTGTGTGTGTGTGTGTGTGTGTGTGTGTGTGTTGCACACGTGCTGTGTCCGACTCTTTGCAACCCCATGGACAACAGCCCACCAGGCCCCTCAGTCCACGGGGATTCTTCAGACAAGAATACTGGAGTGGGTTGCCCTCCTCCAGGGGATCTTCCCAAGCCAGGGCTCAAACCCAGGTCTCCCACATTGCAGGTGGATTCTTTAATCTGAACCATCAGGGAAGCCCAAGAATACTGGAGTGGGTAGCCTATCCCTTCTCCAGGGGATCTTCTCAACCTAGGAATCAAATGAGGGTCTCCTGCATTGTAAGCAGATTCTTTACCAAATTAGCCACCCAGGAAGCCTCTCTCTATATATGTATACTTGTATGTGTATATATATATATATATATATATATATATATATATACTGATTCATTTTGCTGTACACTTGAAACTAACACAAAATTATAAATCAACTATTGTTGTTAGGTCGCTTAGCTCTTTGCAATGCCATGGACTGCAGCACACCAGGCTTCCTTGTCCTTCACCATCTCTAGGAGTTTTCTCAAACTCAAGTCCATTGAGTTGGTGATACCATCCAACCATCTTGTCCTCTGTCATCTCCTTCTTCTCTTGCCTTCTATCTTTCCCAGAATCAGGGTCTTTTCTAATGAGTTGGCTCTTTGCATCATATGGCCAAAGTATTGGAGTTTCAGCATCAGTCCTTCCAATGACTATTCAGGGCTTATTACATTTAGGATTGACTGGTTTGATATTGTTACAGTCCAAGGGACTCTCAAGAGTCTTCTCAAACACCACAGTTTAAAAGCATCAGTTCTTCGGTGCTCAGCTTTCTTTATAGTCCAACTTCACATTCATACATGACTACTGGAGAACCATAACTTTGACAAGATGGACCTTTGTCGGCAAAGTAATATCTCTGCTTTTAATATGCTTTCTAGGTTGGTGGTATCTTTTCTTTCAAGGAGCAAGCATCCTTTAATTTCATGGCTGTGATCACCATCTGCAGTTATTTTTGAGCTCAAGAAAATTAAAAAACCTTCCACTGTTTCTATTGTTTCCCTATCTATATGCCATGAAGTGATGGGATCAGATGCCACGATCTTAGTTTTTTGAATGTTGAGTTTTAAGCCAGCTTTTCACTTTCCTCTTTCACCTTCATCAAGAGGCTCTTTAGTTCCTCTTCTATTTCGATGAACATTTTATATATATATATATATATATATATATACATTTACAAATACAAATGAAATGTTCTAAAAATTTAGACTTTGGGGGCATGAAGTGCTAAAGATAAGCCTATGGACTTTGAGATTTTCTTATTGAGGAGAGAGGGTCTTTAGAGAAATTAGCCAACATCCCTGAAAACAGAGCAGATAAAACGTACTTGGTGGAATCACCAAGGAGTTATAAGAGGCAGTGAGATGATACCTATTAGGATCTGAGAAAGGAGAGCAGGAGAGGGGTCAAGAGCAAGGAGGAGAGCAACGAACACTTACTGTTTCCCTAATGTTACGGAAATCATGTCCATTTTCAGATGAGGAAGCTGAGGCTTGAGAAGTTAAATAACGTACTGAAGGTCAGACAGCTACTCTCTGGCAGAACCGTTACCTGAACTCGATGCTAGTGCCCCACGTCCTTCCATGGTACCAGGTGCCCTCTCAGAAGCCGTGGTCTGGAGCCTCCCCAGGCCCTTACGAGCCCTTCGCATCTCTAAATCTTCCCTCAAATATAGAACAGCTGTGCGCCTTTGGGGCAATTCTGAGACCAGCCACGAGGTGGCGACATTGCCTGGCTATGGGTCAGGCCGTCTCCCCTGGGAGGATGGGCAGAGGGATGGAGGATGGGCAGAGGGATGTCTGTGAGGGTGGCCCGGTGCTGGATGGTTTTCACCGGATTTACTTAGTTCTCCCAACAAGGCAATGGCACCCCACTCCAGTACTCTTGCCTGGAAGGTCCCATGGACTGAGGAGCCTGGTGGGCTGCAGTCCATGGCGTCGTGAAGAGTCTAAACTGACTGAGCGACTTCACTTTCACTTTTCACTTGCATGCATTGGAGAAGGAAATGGCAACCCACTCCAGTGTTCTTGCCTGGAGAATCCCAGGGGGTGGTGGAGCCTGGTGCGATGCCAGGTCGCACCGAATCGGACACGAGTGAAGCGACTTAGCAGCGGCGGCAGCCCAGCACCTCTGGGAGACAGGTATTATCTCATTTTGTAGAGGAGGACTTGGAGGATCTGCCCATGATTATCCAGCCTGCGGTACCAGCAGGAATGGAATCAGGGTGTGTCTGTCTGTAAAGTCCTGCCTCCCAGCAGGCTGGGCTGCCAAAGACAACGTCCTTCTGTGCTCTCAGGATGCACAGCCTGGTGGGCAGAGTGACGAGGAGGGGTACCCCACTTGAGCCCGGGATGTCTAGTGAAGCAGAAGGCTGGGTGAGGGTTGTCTAGGCCTTCGCTTTGGTTATTGAAGGGGAGAGTTAGGTTTTAGGGTGGAATAAAGTTCAGTGAAGACCCCTCCTGTGGACCCTTAGGATGCTGCTGTGGCGCAGGCCCATGGATCACCCTGGGGAAGTTGTCCTCCTGCCTTGGGGGAGGCTGTCTTTTCCTCCTGGTAAACAGTTGTTTCTGTTTCTGGGCAACGCTACATGAAAATTTGTCTGCAGATTGAAATGTTAGATTCCCCCCAGACAGTGATGTGCTAGAAACGCCAGGCGCTGGCTTGTGAGAGCTGGCTTTATGCCTCGTCCTCCAAGTCTGTACTCTGTGTCAGCATGCTGGTGGTTTGAAATGAGCTGTGGAGGGGGTATCCACACCACAGGGACTGACAAATGCTAGAGACCAGGGCTTTCTCCTCCTGAAGAGGCGGCTGTTAAACAGTTCCCAGCACCACTCTGCCCCCAGGGAAAGTGGGTGGGAGCAGAGAGATGGACCAAGGGACCCAAGGGAACCTGTGGATTTAGTTTCCATCTCAAGCTCACTCCAGGCCTTCAGTTTGAGAAGAGAGTAGATTCTCTTAGAGTGGAATCACTGCACAGTTGAAATTGCTATTCTCTTCTCTCTTCTTTATTGTTGCTGAGAGCAAATAACTTGCGTCTGAAACATGCATAAGCTGTGTCTCCACTGGCAGCAAGATGGTGGCCATGGACTGTCTTTGGGCCCAACCCATGATGGACACTGCCTGGGTCCCAGACAGGTGGGGCACCCATGAGGGGATGGGTGGCTGTGGGTTAACTGTGGCGGGATGGAGCACACGAAAGGTTCACCTTGGGATTCTGTGACAGCAGCAGATGGTGACTGGACAGGAAATGAGGGCGTTGGTCGTGTGCTCCTTACAGAGGTGCTCAGTAAATATTTGCTGACTTGAAATCAGTCGTGGGTGCAGCTTAGTTGAAAGCTGTCTTGTTTAAGAGTATGTGTGATAGCCCCAGCATTCTCCCAGGAGGGGTGGGACCAGGGTGAGTCTACAGGACACCCACTGGGGTAGGAGGGGGCAGGGTCCCAGGGGGTCACGCGAGGGGCCCATGTGGCTTGACCCCTAAAATGTGGGGGGGGGTTCCCAGTTACCTGCTCCTGCTGGGGCTCTCCCTCCCCTCTGTGCGCTCCCAGTGGGGGGGTCTCAATGGTCTGTGAGCACATTTTCAGGGCTGTGAGTAGGGATCTGCCTCTTCCCTGTGGGGCAGTTGTTCTGAGCCCTTGGTGTGGGTGGAACCTTGATCTGGATGTTGTGGTTCGTCCAGATCCTCCTGGGTGGAAGACAGATGCTGAGAACTTGTCCAGCCAAGAACAAGAAGGGAAACCTTGTGATATACGAAGCCCAGAAGAAAGAGGCCCAACTGATGTGGTTCAAGTGAGAGTCGCCTACAGCTGAGGTCGGGCTGGAGCCCTCCCAGGAGCTGGGCGCAAGATTAGGGTGGGAGCAGTCCCTCTACCGGGGGGATTCTCTAGGTTTAAAAGGTAATGTAGTTGTATGACTGATGGAATGGATATTAAGACTAAGCTGGAAAGACCCTGTGAAAACTGGACCATGAGACTCTCTAGGAGGACAGTTCACTGCCCCAGGGAGTCGGGCAGGTCCAGCAGCCTGCAGCTCACAGACAGTGAGGGTCCCTGGGCCCTGCTGGGAGACCAACCAGCTGAGGCTTCTCAGGCCAGCAGGCTTTGCAGGTCTGGGTTGTGGTGGGAAATTAAGGCCTATTTGTGACTCACTAGATGCAGAGGGAAGTGGTTATGGTTGACCAAAGGTCATCTTGATCTCAGATTATTGATACGCAGCCATGAGCCTTAGTTACTCTATCTGCAGTGCGTGAGGACGGTAAGAGGCTGCCCTGGGACAGTCCTGGCTTCCCTCCCTCTTATGTGGCTTCTCAAGGTTTAAAACCATCTTGAGTGGGAGATTCACTGCACAGAGAGGAACTTGGATCTGGAAAGACCGGTGGTCTGAAAGAGCAGGGACCTGGTCTTAGGCCAGACTCTGCCATGGACTGACTTTTAAGACCTGGGGTTCACCAGTTAACCTCTCTGGAGCCTCAGTTTCCCCATCTGAAAAATGGGAAGGTAATCACAACAGTACTTATCTGCCTCTCACAGGTGAAAATATTTTTGCACTGGAAAGTAACTAGATAGGTGGGAGCCATTGATGGTGCTTTAGCTCCCAGGTGCCCCTGATGGGCTGGACACTGAGGGAAATGTCTGTCATGTAGATTCAGCAGGAAGAGGTGAAGCGGTGCCCTGTGTATCCAGGGGTCAGACGTCTCCCGTCCTTAATCCTTTAGAATTCAGCCCAGGGCTGGGCTCCCACCTCACGGTCGTGGGCACAGGGGCCCGTCTCCGTGACTTGAGCAGAGGCCCTCCCATCGCCCACCTTTGGGGGCCCCTGACCCACCAGAGAGGATTTCCTCTTATGTTTGAAATAGAGCCAGGCAGCTCTGTGGGCAGTCAGCCTCCGCCTTAGGGTGGGGAGCAGGGGACTGGTGTACATGCTGGGAAAACCCTAAATGTCAGAATGGGAAGGATTTCCTGAGGCCCAGTACCCACACCAGCTGCTGAGCGCTCTCCAGACTGTGCATTCAGGGTGTTGAGGTTTTGTCTTTGTTTTAGAAGAGCTTTCCTTTGTTGATGTCTGAGAAAGAAATGCCTGGGGTCATGGTCTTTGGCTGGTCAAGCCTGGGCTGGGGGAGGGTTCGAGTGGTGCCTGTTTCACGCCCAGACCTCCCAGGAGGTTGGTCCCCTGTTTGAGCCCCATTCTCGCCCCTCTCCTTCCTCCCTGGCCCTCTGAGCTGGAGTCCCTGTGGTTCCTCTGGGCGGATGGCTCCATCCTCTGCTGTGTCCCTGCGTGTGTGTTCTAGGTCAGGGGTCCTCAAACTTGGCTGCACACTGGGCCCATCTGAGTCATTAACAAAATCCTGCCCCCTGGGCACAGCCCCAGAGATTCTGATGTAATTGGCCCCAGGTCAGACTCTGCCTTACTAGGCAACCGTTCTCTTTGTCTCTGAAATTCCCGGCTTCTCTGGTCTGCTGAATGGTTGCCTCCCTGTTTCTCTTTGATGTGACTGGTACACTTACACAAAATACTTTTACCATAGTTTTGTAGTTCCAGGGAAGAAGGGAACACACACGCATTTACCTGGTTCACGAACATCTTAAATAAGAAGTCCAAAACCTAATTTCAGTCTCCATGTCCAACACCGTCTTCAACCACCATGTTACACTCTGTAATTCAGCAAATACAAACTCCAGAACGGTTTCCTTTCACCCACCTTCACACAGCGCTTTCCCCACGTCCGAGACATCACTCACGCTGCTCCTTTGGTAACTCCCAAGCCCAGAGAACAGCTATGGCTCAGCCTCTGCATCTCCCGACCTTCCTTCTGCTCTGAAACGGCTCCAGCAGTTTCAAGCTCCTCACTGTCACACAGCCACAGTCAGAGGCAAAACCAGAGGGCAGCTTGGGGTAGGAGTTTCTCCTCTCCCTCCTTCCTCTAGTCAGGATGGAAGTCATTTTCAGGAGCTCCCAGAAAATTTTTCTTACCTATCATTGGCCAGAATAGGGTCACCCACCCGCCACGAGGCTTCCCTGGTAGCTCAGGTGGTAAAGAATTTGCCTTCAATGTAGGAGACCTAGGTTCGATCCCTGGGTGGGAAAGATCCCCTGGAGAAGGGAAAGGCTACCCACTCCAGTAGCCTTGGACTGTATAGTCCATGGGGTTGCAAAGAGTCAGACATAACTCAGCTGAGTGACTTTCACTTTCACCTACCACGAGACCATGGGAATATCGCCACCCACACCCCATACAGACATCTCATCTTGCAGTAGGATCAGTCAGGGCTCGGTTAGTAAGAAAAGGGGAGGCTCTGGGGGAGGCAGTGGAAGTATTTTATTTCTCCATTCCTTCCTTCTGTGTCTTCCTTGGGGAACTAGCTATCTGCATGTTTGATTCCCATGGTCTCCTCTTGTTTTTTATATTATTTTCTCATTCTGTCTTTCACATCACTGATGGAATTTTCTGTCAGGTTGATGCTATTCTTTGTGTTTTTAATTTCTTCAAAAGAATTTTCTCCTCAATTATTTTCTTAGCTGCCTCACCCCACTCCCTTCAGATTCTATTAGTTCATCTTCTGCCTGTGGGTTCATCAATTTTTTTTGCAAACTGTTGTTTCTTTCTTTTATTTTGGAGGACCAAATATTTGTGTAGGTCTCTTGTTAGGCTTTTTTGGTTTTCTGCTTTTTCATCTTTGATTGGAGTCTTCCTGTTTGTTCTGCTGTTTGCCTCAGCAAACCTGTGCATTTGAATTCCTTTGACCCTGCTTTCTGTCGGGACCCTGAAGTCTGAGCACATGAGTTAGAGATCTGTATGTAATGGCTTGTATTCTTTGTTCGGTCTCACAGCTGCCTGGTGAAGGTGGGAGAAGAGTGTGGGCTCTGAGCAATGGGAGTTGGAGGACCCTGCCTGCTCCACTAGTTCCAGTTCTGTGAAAACCACAGAGAAACAGTCTCCTCTGAGTGGGCTCTTCCTGTTCCAGGAGGAGTGCTCCCTTCCTCTCCTCCCCATCAGACTGGGCCGGCTGTGTGATGTCGCATCCTTGTGGTCCACAGGCTTTCTGTCTCCTCACCCCTCTGCCCCGTGTCTGCTGCCTTTCTCATCTGGGTCTCTTGCTCCTGGAATGGCGTTTCTCAAAGTGGTGTGTTTTATAGTCTCGGGATCCTGCAAGTGCCCTGTTAGAATGTTTATATTTCTTGCTTTCATTTCAATAATAATCTGAGAGTGAAATAATCTGATAATTACTATGTATATATTTGGGTCCTGCAGGCGCCCACCTTATAACAAAGGCATTTTCAGGGCTGCATTTGCTTTTGTGTTAACGAGTCTTCATGGGGAGACAGATAATGGCACAAACCACCTGGTGGCTGGTTCACAGGGAGGAGACAGGTGGGACGGCCAGTCCTGAGGTCCGTAGATCCGCAGAGTGACAGTAACATCCTGTCCTATTGATGCTGGCGCGCTCTGAGTGCTGTGAGTCTGTGAGCTCGGTGACTGCGGACAGCTCCATGAGGGAAGGCCTGACAACGCCCCTCTCACAGCTGAGGCGATGGAGGCCCTGGGAGGTCAAGGCCCTGCTCAAGAATATGTGTGCAGCCGGCAAGTGGTGTGAGGATGTGATGCAGGCACCTGGGCCCCAAAGCCTAATTTCTTATCCATTAAGCTGTAAGGCTCAGGTACATTTGCCCAAAGGTTAGTTCAGCTAAAACCAGTTTGCTGAAAGATAGTTTATAGAAAAATCCATTTTCTAAGTAGGTAAATCACAGGTTGAACAATTTGATGAATTTGATAAATTTATAAAATGTTTATTCTATTAATTGTTAATAAAAATTTATTATTTGAATCACATGGATTACCAGAGCCCGTGAGAACTCTGGGGAGAAAAGACCCCAGGGATCTGGCTTCAGATTTGCCTCCCTGGCCTCAGTCTCCCAGTCTCTCTGCCTGTCAGCCTCATCTCTCTGCCCCCCAGTCTCTCTTCTCAGGCTGCCTTGTGAACTGACTTCTTTTCCTGTCTCCAGCAGGGAGCTGGTTAGAGGGACATGAAACATTGTTTTAAGTGCTCTTAGGAAGAAATAATGAAAACCTGCCAGCTAAAAATAACAGAAATCTTCAAAAGCTGTTAAACCATTCTTTATCCAATATGAATTGCTTTAAGTTTTACACATAGCTAAAAAAGATAAGTTTCTGGTAAATGGATAGATTTGATCACTTTGATGACTTGTTGATGATTTGATCATTCACTAAATTGGCATGTGACAAATTGGCTCCCTTCTTCCCATCAGTACCTGTCCAACAGGCACATCACATTCCTGCTAGGGAGCTGTCAGGGACATGTCTGACTTGTGAGAAGAGTTATGGGGTTCATCTTTGTGTTACAAATTCATAGAAGTTTATTAGCAGTAATGTTGTAAATACCCATTATGGGTGCAAATACCCAGTAAAGAACATTCTTATCCTGTGATTCCAGTGGCAAGTAAATAGGTATGTATTGAATTAAGGCTTCAATAATGTCATGCTAATAATTTTTTTTCAGGTGAATAAAGTAATTTTTCAGATCTATCATTTGTTACCAGGCAGAGTTTCGGTTAAGATGAGGTTCTGGTAAACAAGGACTTTAATCAAGTGTTGCTATAATAAATGTATGTGAACTAGCATTTTTTTGTATTAAAGTTAAAAAACTATTAAATATAGAACCTGATGTGAGCCTACAGTTGTTTTTCTTCTTAATACCAACACCAGTGGTTCAATTTCAGCAAAACCAGAACATCCATCATGTTACATTAAAGTTGCATGTTTCAGTGTGAATATGTTTGAATAATCATTGCCCCACTGTTTTGCTGTTTGGTTCTTATTTATTTTCTATACATTGTTTTGGTTTATAATATAAACAATATAAGCACAAGACATTAATATAGAGTTTCATATTTATACATATAACATAATAAAAATTAAATTAACACTGATTAATGAGAACCTTTTTCTTAAAAATATCTTTTAACTATAAAGCAAATTTTAAATTATTACACAAAATGAGGATAAAGGGATCTTTAATAAGCATGACACAAATACCAAACTGACCAAATAAAGCATTAAAGAAAGTACAAGAGAAGTTCATTTATAAATAAGGATGCAAAAATCCTAAATAAAGATATTGTCAAACACTGTCACATTAAAAAATAATATACATTAACTGAAATTTATTCTAATAATGAAATAGTTCAATCCTAAGACATCTATTAATTTTTTATTAATGGATAAAAAAGAAAACCATATGCTATCTTCACAGGTGATAAGTGGGAAACAATAAAATTTAATAGTTTATTCTTGGTAAAATAATTGATAAAATATGCGAGCTAAAATAAGAATAAATACATACTTCTTTAACATGATACAGCAGATATGCCTTACCCAAAACACAACATCATGCTTAATGGAGAAACACTAGAAGCGTTTATATTAAAGTTAGGAACAATATAAGGATATTCTTTATCATCATGATTATTTAACATTGTTTTGGAAGTATTAGCCAATTCAATTAGATAAGAAAAGGGAATGAAGCATAAACATTGCAAATAAGGAAGCAAAAGTTATAATCACTTGTTAACATTTTTATTTATTCCTAAATTCAAAGGGATCAAATGAAAAACTGTTACAAACAGTAGAGAAATTGAATAACATGGCTTAATATATGATTCATATGTATTAATCTTAATAAAATTAGAATATACAGGGGGAACAAGACCCTATTTTTAATAACAACAAAATGATGAAGAATTATTATTTCAATAAGATACGCCTTTTGACTTTTGTGCAAGCATGTATAATTTAATGAAAATAATAAGAGTGTGTGAATTACTTGAACTTTGAGAACCTAGATAGTACATTTCCTGTGTCTATAATTATATCTAGTATATGGCAGAGCTCAAAGAAAACAGTTTACTTCTCTTTCCACTACTCCCCTCTACAATACAGCTGACCCTGAATCTTATATCTACAGACCTCTTTTTATAATAGTCAAGGGCCATCCTTTTCACTCTTCACAGTGGTGAGCTGACTGTGAAACCCTGAAGGTCCTCCCCTGAAGGTTCATCCTGCTCAGGGGAGCCAGGTTCCTCCCTGCTCAGAGAAATTATCTCTTTCCCCCCACTAGCCCTGTGCAGGTCCTGCCTGACCATGAGCATACCCTAACAGGGTTAGGAGGTTCACAGGTCCAAAGTGTGGCTGAAGGCCGAAGGCTTCGCTTCTCATATTTGGTTATTTAACTGGCAGAGTCACCACCTACCATCTCTGATGCAAGAACATTTTGGTGGGAACTTGGGGGAGCAGCTCATGACGCTCGGTGATCTCAGTGAGATTGGTCAGGAAGACCCAGGCTCTAGTCCCAACTCCACCCTAAGGAGGGATCTCTGGGGGCCCAAGGGTAAAGGGGTAAAGGGGTGGGCAGATTCTGCCAAGGTCCCCCCATGCTCCGGTTTTATCGTGGTCTAAGCATCACCCTGGGGTTCTGGACCTGTCCGGATCTTCTCGTAGACAGTGTGGATGGCAGAAGTACACTCAGGGTTATGTGAGTGGCAGTTGCCCCTCTCCAAGTCTTTCTACAATTCAAGCAGAGTTTAGGAGTGGTCTTGATCAATTTCTAAGCATCAAGTAGAAGGATCAGTCAAGCTACATCTCTTTATGAGCTTCTTGTCTTCAACCAGGTAGTTCTGGCTCTCAAGCCTGGTAACTCCCCCTAATACAGCTTCAGCACAGACTCTCTCTTGAACATTGTAGGATTTTTGCACTTGCTCTGTCTTCTACCCAGGGTACTACCTCTCTCTCCCCACTCCAAGACCTCCATTTTGCTCACCCCCTCATTTCTTTCAGGGTCTCTCTTCTTGGTGAGTTTTCCCCTGACAACCTTAGTTAAAATCGCACACTACCTACCCCACCTCTCTTTCCTGCTTTATTTCCTCCTATCACTTATCATCACCCAGAACTTGATCGTTTGCGTATTGATTTGTCACTCTCCATCCCCTCAACCTAGAATATTCTATGAGGCCAAGGACTTTTCTTGCTTTGTAGACTCTCATAGCGCAGATAAAAACAATTCAGGGAACACAGTAGGCGTTCAACAGATAATTGACAAACTTTAATTTGTAAATCACTTTGCTCTCATTGCAAAAGTTGCTGTGAAAAGCTGAAAAGTGTCAGGTAAATGTAAGCTATTATTACTGTAATCCTCATTGTATAAAAGGATAAACTGAGGCAGAGGGAGGGAAGTGATTTTCTAGAGTTGATCAAGAAGTCTGTGTCACAAACTCATTTTATGAAACAAAAATAGACTCACAGACATGGACAATGAATGTATGGTTACTAAGGGGGAAGAGGGGTTGAGGGGGGATAAAGTAGGAGTTTGGGATTAGTAGACACAAAATACTATATACAGAATGGATAAACAACAAGATTCTACAATACAGGATAGGGAACTATACTCAATACCCTGTAACAAACCATAATGGAAAAGAATATGAAAAAGTATATGTCTATCTATCTAAAACTGAATCACTCTGCTGCACACCAGAAACTAACCCAACATTGTAAGTCAACTATACTTCATTAAGAAAAAAGAAAAGAAATCTGTGTCAGAGCCTCATATCCATCTCTCCAGACGTTTCTTTATGCCACCCTCATCTTTTTTGCACCTAGCTTCCTGTCTCCTTGAAGGGAGTCTATTTTCTCACCAGACTGGGAGCTCCCCAAGGGCAGAAACTGAGGTGTCGGGGTTCAGCATGGGGCTGCATGTCTGGGTCAGATGTCACCTCATCTGTGTCTCTATCCCAAAGTCACTCATTGTTCCCCTCCTGCACTGCTCTGCAGGGGTGTTAGGGTCTGGGTCACAACAAACAGTTTCCCAAGTTCCCCGAGGCCCAGGTTGGACAGGGACATAACCCAGAGGGCCTGCCTTGGCGAGTCACAGTGTGGAGGGTACTGAGGCAGTTGGGGACAGTGCATGGAAGACTAGGCTGGGAACGAAGACACCCCTATTCTGCCTCATTTGCCATGGTTCTCTGATAAGTCCAAGTAGTCCCTCTACGTCTCACTTTCCTCTACTATAACCTGCTGGGACTGGACCGGATCCTGCTGCTTTGTGACACAATCATCTACCATTGTCCCCTCTTTGGGGAAGTCAAAGGATGAGAGAGGAGAGGACCTGGCCATTGGCTGCTCCTGGGCATCCCTGCTTCTCTTCTGCTTACCCTTTTAGTCCAGTGGTTCTCAACATGTGGGACCAGGATCACTTGGGATCAGTATCACTTTGGAATTTGTTAGAAATACAAGTTCTCGGGGCTGCCTTAGACCTACTGAATCAAAAACTCCTGGAGTAGGCCCAGAAAACTTCATTTTCACCAAGCCCTTCAGGTGTTCCTGATGCAAGCTCTATTTGAAAACCATTGCTCTGGAAAGTCCCTTAGATGTCCTCTTTTCCTCCTGTAATTGCTGTCTTCAGTTCCTCCTCGCTGGTGAAATTATTCCATCTGTGACCATAACACCAATTTTCAGCCAAGGGTCAGTAGCCAACATGAGATGCCCTCCTAGGAACACCTCATCAATGGGAGGGCATCAAAACATTTACCTAAAGATGTGGTATTAGTGGTAGGATCTCAGGTAGGTAGGACAGAGAAAGACTTGAGGAAGAAGAGGAAATGAGCTTTTCCTGATGCTCCTCAGCTTCTTAGGTCTGCTCTCAATCCTGGACCTGCTAGTGTGTCCTGCTTTTACTTCCTTGGGTCTTATATAGGTGATGGGATCTACCAGACACCTGGTCATTTACACCTTTCTGCTCTGCCAACCCTCCTCCTTGGGTATTGGTGAGGATCTGATGAGGCTGTGGACATGCGAGTGGAGTACGCTCCCCATCAGCGGTTTCCTAACTCAGCACCTCAGCTCCCAGCAAGCTGTAGGTAGCCAAGCACAGCAACCATATTGTCCAAAGCAAGGATTGGACCCAGAATGTGATAGGGAATAGAGTACTCTGGATTTCCCCAGACTCACTGCCTCTGAGCACATAGCAGAGCTGTATGATTTGATTCCCTTGGACCCACCTTAAGGTGTCTCAGGAAGCTGATCTCTTCATAGGGAGAGTCTAGGCTGCTGGTCACATCAGTCTGAAGGTTAGTAGATTCCTCTGTGGGAAGGGCCTGAGAAGTAGCTTTCAAGCCTGGAGCCGCTGGCAGGAGAGTGGACCCACCTATGTACAGCAGATGCTCAATGAGAATGAATGGAATTGGAGGTGGCCCCTCATAAGCCCTTGAGTGAGAGCAGTCATTGCTCTCTGGGTCATGCATCAGGTCCCAGACTCCTGTTTTGTCCCTGCCTTCCTCTGCTCTTCCTTTCTGGGCATGCACGTAGCTCCCGCCCGCAGCACTGCTCTACCCCAGGCTTCTGTCAGGAATGACTCACAGAAGAGCTCAGCGAGCCTCTACCTGTCCACTGCCCTGCCCCCCTCCCTGGGGTCTTGATCTACCCCCTTCCCCCAGATCCCCCCATCCCAGCCCTCCCCTCAGGGTCTACCCAGCACCTGCCTCTCCTGGTCTGCATCTTCTTTCTCAGCCAGATCCACACTCCAGCCCCTAGGCTCACCATGAGAACCGTGAGAAGGGTGCCGAGCCAAAGCCATTTGCTCTGAAGAGAACCTGGAGTCAGACCCGCTTCAGTCAGGCCTGTTGGGTAGGCAGTGGGGAGCAGGTGGGGCCCCCTGGCTCTGAGCCTGTGTCCTGAGTGTACATCCTTGATGCAGCTCTGACAAGTTCCTTCCTTTCCAGTCTCTCTACACACTAACCATTATTACTACAATGTTTCATCACCAGACTTTCTGTCCAATCTCCGACCAGGACCCTCAGAGGCTTCCATTAGCTGTGTGTGACATTGTTCATCCCCTCCATCTGCCTCTTTCCTCAGACTCCCAGAAGAAAAATATGGTCTAAGAGGAAGAAGGGATAAAGGACTCTAGGATAGACCTTAGCCTTGTTCTTTGCTATGTTTAGGATGTCTTCTCTATAACCCCACAAGAAAACTCCTATTCATCCTTCAAGGCCCATCTCAAGTGTTCCCTTATCTGTGATGCCTTTCCCAACTCAGGTAGCAGTTGCTCAACTTTTTCTTCCTTCCTTCCTCCCTCTTTCCATTTCTCCCTCTCTCTTTCTTATCCTTTCTTCTTTCCTCTCTCCTTTCCTCCCTTCCTCTCTTCCTTCCTTTCTTTCATACCCAAACCATATCCTTTGTATCTTCTCCAGCTTTATTGTTTAACATGTTTTTTAAATTAATTAATTTTTTAATTGACGGATACTTGCTTTACAGAATTTTGCTGTCTTCTGTTTTTACATTTAGGAATTTACTCTTCCCCTTCTTTGAACTATCTTCTGATAATTACTGGCATGTTCTGTGTCACACATAACTGATATCTGATACCTCTTTACAGATGACTGCATATCTCTGATATGATATTACTGATGTCTGATACTGTGCTGATATCTCTTGGCATATTACTTCTTTTCATTCTCACACAAGCCTTGTGAAGTAGATACAATTATTATCCATATTATGGAAAAGCTATAAAAATTAAGTAACCTGTTCAAGTCTCACAGCCAGCATGTGGTGAAGCCCCCACTGCACTGTACGTTCCTTGAGGACAGGGATTTATCTTATTTTTCACTGAGCCTTTCCCCCATCATCAGCACCCAATAGGCCCTCAGCGTGAGGGTTGAAATCTGAGTGAGTGAGGAAATGAGATGAAAGTGACTTCAGACAAGAGCCCCACATGAGCAAGCAGGGGTCAGGAGGGCATTGGTGGGATGGGGCAGCTGAACTAGTAATTATACCCTTTTTTTCAACATCAGTTGTTCCTGCTTTATATTCCTAGGGAAAATAGGGGACTTGGTATTTTACAATGCCACCGTCTGAGGCTCCTTTGTAAGAGTTCACACCCCATAACCCACCCCACTTAGTCCCTTTATGTAACCAAGGTGTTGCCCTAGGCTGATGACAGAAGTATAGTAATGGGTCAGTGGTACTGACCGCAGGTTGTCACACTGCTCAGAGGAGGGTTGAACTGTGGTTTATGTACTCAGAGGTGGTAACCATCCTTTGAAAGGGCAAGTCTGGAATGCAGCAAAAACTGGGCATCTATCAGCCTGAATGTGCTATGCGAGTCCCGCCCACCCAGGGTGAGGGCCGGAGTCTGGGTGACAGGAGCGGTCCACGGTTGGGGGCAGGGGGCCCTGAGTTCCTCCGTCTTTACTCCGCAGATCTTTCTCCTTCCCTGCTCGGATCTGATGTCTAATTCAGCCTCCCAGGGTCATTGATGTTAGGGACGGGGGTGCACACAGACCAGTCTCACATTTATGCTCTGGGTGAAGCATTAGTCTCCATATATTATTGGTCCAGTTTCTGGATTTGCAGGTTTCAAGACTTTAATGAGGCTGTGGCCATTCACCGAGGTGGGGATGTTTTGGTTGCATCACATAAACTGCATTAAAATGTTCCTCAGTCCCCCCATTTTCTTTGCAACTTCCCAGCCTTGCCCTCCCCTAGGCTCGCTGGCTCGTTTCCATCACCTTCCTGGTAGACCACACTCACCCTTCCCGGGACAGATGTCCTCCAGCTGTAAGGTTGCGTTCTTCTCTTCTGCAGGGTTGCTGACCACACAGGTGAGGTGGCTGTTGACGTGGCTGATAGGCAGGCTCAGGCTTAGGTTCCTGGAGTTGGGGGGTATCCCTCTCTGCTCCAGGTGCCTGGGGAGGCCCTGGCTGAGCCAGGTCACTGTCAGGTCCCCTGTGTTTCCTGGGATCTCACACTCTAGACTGATGTTGCACCAGCCAGATGTGTTAGATGATGAACGAATCTGGATCTGGGGGTGGGGGATGGGATCTGGGGTGAGAGGGGACAAGAGAGAAGCTGCGCTTCAGGACTGGGGGCCACTCTGAATGTATCACCTCTCTCAGCACGTGATACATCTGCGTGAGATTTCTAACTGTAGGCCTGGGGAAGGAACCTACTCTCCCTGGCCTAAGAGGTTCTGATTCCCAGCCTACTGACAGCTTAACTTTCCACACTCAGTTATGTCTAGAAAGCTAAATTATCATGGAAGCCTGGAGTGCTGCAGTCCATGGGGTCACAAAGAGTTGGATATGACTTAGTGACTGAAAAACAACAACAACAACCTGATAATTATATAATTATAAGTAAATATATGATATATCAATATATGGTAGCCATATATATTATTGTATATACAATAAATGAAATATGTGAAACAGTGAGAATACACTGTTTACACTCTTGTTTTGTTTAGAGAATTAAAAAATGTTGATTATCTTCAAATGTTAAAGTAAGAATGTAAGTTTAGTAACCAGTGAAATACAAATGCAATATTGTATAATTTCCAAGCTGCTAGAGAGGTTTGGATAAAAGAAAACTGTATTAATAAAACAAAAGGCAAGAAAAAACTGATAAGAAACATTAAATAAAATGTCTGGAGTAGGTCCATACATGTAAAAAATTAAAATACATCTGAATGCATTATGGCTCCCTATTAAAAAACCAAGACCCAAATTAGGTGAAACCAGCTATATGTTATTTATATTATTTAATGATACAGAAAGATAAAAAAGAGAGATGAAAAATGTCAAACAAATGATTGTCGGTGTGGCAACAGTTACTATAGACTGCTTTTATCTGAGATGAAAAACATTAAGCAGGCCAGAGATATTTTAGATTACTATGTACCTAGCAACATGATTTGGAAATGCATAAATCAAATCCACTAATACCACAGTAGATGGTTTTACAATGGCAGATATAAACAGATTAGAGGACAGGATGTAACGTGGGTAAAGTGAAGTGAAGTGAAGTGGCTCAGTCGTGTCCGACTCTTTGCGACCCCATGGACTGTAGCCACCAGGATTCTCCGTCCATGGGATTTTCAGGCAAGACTACTAGAGTGGGGTGCCATTGCCTTCTCCAGGGGATCTTCCTGACCCAGGGTCTCCTGCATCGTAGGCAGGCACTTTACTGTCTGAGCCACCAGGGAAGGCCACAACATAGGTAAGCACAGATGGTAATGGCCAGGTGGCCCATCTGGTAGGTAACTCACTCTATGCCCAGTCCCTCTTTCCTCACTGTCCTTGACCTTGTCTACTGAAGACTCTAGAAAGCAAAATTCTCCATTTCAGTCTTTCTTACACTTGCACTTGTTCTGAGCAGTGAATTAGGGGAAATTTGCTGTGTGAAAGGAAAAGTCTTCACTCCTGAGAAGAGAAAGCTTCAACACAAGAAAGATTATTCCCCGGGGGGGAGGGAGGAGGGAGGGAGGTTCCGGAGGGAAAGCATATGTAAACCCATGGTGATATCATGACAATGTATGGCAAAAACAATAAAAAAAAAAAACAAAGAAAGATTATTCCCCTTGTCTTTCTTTTTTTCCTGTGTTTTTTTCCTAGAATGATACCTAGAGAAACAACCACCCTGTTTCAAAGCAACCCATGTGCCAATGATGGCAGAGCAGAAAGATAGAGTGAGCCTCCACCTCAGGGGTCACTGTTGAACAGACGAGTGGATGCCAGAGAAAGTTACCTCTTGATTTCTGGTTATATGAGAAAAGTAAACCCCCATTTTCTTAAGCCTTTAAAAATCAAGCTTAATGCTAACTGAAGCCAAACATATTCCTAACTTACATGCATAGAGAACCATAAAAAGATTTGATCAGCAAAATCAAAGCTGATTTAAAAAAGAGATCAATCAAAAGAAAAATATTGCTAACTAAAAACTTAAAGTTATAAGTAAATGTCACTTAGAATGAGAATTGGACATAACTACAGATAAGAGAAGGGCTTCCTTGGTGGCTCAAATGGTAAAGAATCTGCCTGCAATGCAAGAAATGCAGGTTTGATCCCTGGGTCAGGAAGATCCCCTGGAGATGGGAATCACTACCCACCACAGTATTCTTGCCTAGAGAATCCCATCAACAGAGGAGACTGGTGGGCTACAGTCCATGGAGTTGCAAAGAGTCAGACACAACTGACCGACTAACACTACTACCACTACAGATAAGAGAAGATGAAAAATGATAAGGAAGCACTGTGTACAACTGATATCAATAGATATGAAAATATAAGTGAAATCATGCTTTTCTATGAAAGTGTTAATGATCAAAATCTTATTAAGAAGCGGCAGCAAACCTGAATAATACACTCATTGTCTTAGAAGAGATTAGAAACATGGCCAAAGATCTGTCCTTATAAAGGTCATGAAGAGTATTTGGTTTCAGGGGTGAGTGTGACCAAATGATCAAAGAATGAAAACTCTTGTGTTATATACTCTGTCTCAGAGCTTAAAAAGGCAAAATATCTCCGGGTCATTCTGAAAGTACAGTTTAACTTTAATACTCACATCAGACAAGAATACCAAAACCAAAACAAGACAAAACACACAAATCCACGGGTTAATGTCAGTTTCAAACAGAGAATTTAAAATTCCTAAATTAAATATTAGCAAATATAATCACACAATATACGATGATCAAGTTGGATTTATTATAGGAATGCAAAGAGAGTATAATTAGGAAATTTACTAATGCAGTTTATGCCATTAGCAGATGAAAAGAAAACACAACACCTAACGTTTATTGAGCAGGTGTGTATTTCCAGACTTAGCTCCAAAGGCTTCACATGAGCACCTCTAATCCTCATAATAACCTGTAAAGTTACATGGATTAGCTGTGTCACTAGAGTCATCTAGGGCAGGGGTAAGCAAGTGTAAAAGACTGCATAGTAAATATTTTAGGTTTCATAGTTCTTGAAACAGCTACTCAACTTTGCCATTATAGGGAGAAAGCAACCAAATACGGCATCTAAACAAATGGGTGTGTGTGGCTGTGTTCCAATAAAACTTTATTTATAAAGTCAGACATTGGGCTAAATTTACCAGTGGCTATAGTTTCCAACTCTTGATCTGGGGCAATTGTTAAAAATACAAATTTATGGGCTCTTCCCAAAACTCACTGAACATGCATCTGGGGAAAATGATATTTTTACATCACTTTAAAAGATCTGAATTAATGAACAGATAACAAGTTAAATGTAAAGTCAAACGGAATGCCTGTTACAAAGCATCATGAAGCACAGGTAGGTGTTAAGGCAGAATATGCTCTTAGGCATTTAAAGTGTTCACTCGGAGTGTGGTGTTTATGAACTTTTGTTAAGCTCTTTTCAGTAGGTAAAGGAATATTAATCAAGACTGAGTACCATAAAAACCCTGGAAAAATTAGGTGCATTTCTATCATTTTCTTTAAAAATTGCTTAAATCTATTTGTTTAAAGGAATACTTCTTGAATCCCTCCTGAGGCCTGTATAAAACATCAGACAGATGCAAGAAGAGTAGGGCATGACCTCGCTTCCAAGTGGACAGCAGACCCCACAGGAAATAACTGTAGTGCAAGGCAGAGAGAAATATGATCCGTAACAGAATTAGGAAAAAGAACTTGCAGACTTCAAAATGGACATACTCATTTAACAGGGATGAGAAAAGCCTTTATAGGACATGACAATTCTGAAAGCCCATGAGGTTAGAGAGAGAGAGAGAGAGAGAGAAAGGCTGTACTTGGAGAACAGTGTGCTTGGCTAGAAACAAGGCTAGAACACTGGCCCCAGCTGACGGAGGGCCTCTCATGCAGTGGTGAGTACTTGGTTCCACAGCAATGGTACGTAAGCAAGTATTATTGTAAGATTTCACAAGGGAACTGGTGAATTATCAGATAAGTTGGAAGTAAGACAAAGGGAAGCCAGATAACAGCACTTCTACTTTTTTCAAGCAACCCTTTCTTTGCTACACCACTGTGGTTTTCATATGATTTGTTAGTCCAAGCAGCCTGAGCCTGGTGACACGTGACAGCACAAATCCCAGGCCTTGACAATCAGAATATGGTATTTCCCTGGTCAGTGACCCATCTAGGGGTAATCTTGAGAACCTAGCCCAGCTAGGAAGAGCCTCTCCCTAGCATTTCCCATGTGAAGTGAGCCAGGAAACTCCCTTTGCTCTCTGGTTGAGTGGGATGCATAGCTGCATAAAGCCACACTCCCAACCACTTGGAGAGGCCCAGGAGAAGTGAGATGATAGGAAAGGAGGAGAGAGAGACACACAGAAAAAGATGAGAGAGTACGTGGTCCCTGAATACAGAAGTAAGCCTCTGTCCATTTTTCAGTTTCCGTGACCATGAGGGCCAGAAGGACTCCTTTACTGATCTTGCTCCTAGAGACCTAAGCATTTTCATCACGAAAACACTCTTTATTGACTAATTTAAGTAGGCTTCCATTTCTTGATGCCAAAAGAGATAGGATGAAATTCTATTGATATGATGTCACTGAGAAAGCTATGCTAGGAATTTATCAGCCAAGGAGGAGGGAAAGACAAGTTCAGGAATCAGAAGCTGGAGGCCAGGGAACAGCTAATATACTCTCTATCTCTTGTCAACAGAAAAACCCGGTCAATCTAGCATCTTCTCATAAGATTTCCAATCCCTCCACTCCTTCCCGGCTCCCACTAGGTGAGGTGTGCAGGGAATGGCTTTGAGATGGATACCACTGGGAGAGCCACCAGTGTATGTCAAGAAGGAAAGGGCCAGATGGCAAGGAGAAGGGTAGAAAATTCGGAGTATGGCACATGGAGGAAAGTGTTGGGAAGCAGGGCTGAAGAGGCAGCCAGCGACCAGATCCTGCACAGAGTTGGACTTCTTTTTCTGAGTGCCATTTATTCTGTGCAGAATGGGAATGGGGATTGTTTGGTGTTAAACAGGTAAACAGGAAGAGCACTACATTTTAAAGAAAATCAAAATATCAGCTGCATGGAGGGTGATTTGGAAGGCAGAAGAGAAGCCAGTCAGGAGGCTGATGTGATAACCCAAGCAGAGGTGACAGAGACAAAGACGACCAGTGGGAGAGAGCTCTGGCAGGTTAGATGCTCCTTCTCTGCACCTTCTTCTCACCTTTTCCTGTATTTTTCCATTGTACTGTCTGCCCAGGAGGGCAGGTGTTGGACTCCTTACTGGCCTGGGAGCTCCAGGGAGCAGGTGTTGGGTCTTCTGTATCTCTGATTTGCATCTAGGACAAAGCTTTGTCCTGAAATCTCTCTAACTGGACTTCAGATCAACTAGTTTAAAAGCATTTTACTTAATAACTAATTGGATCATTAAAAACTCCCACTTGGTGTTTTTTCCCACCCAGTTTTGTTGTTTCAGTTTTGCCCACATCTTTTTGTCACTTAAGAACTTTTGAAATCAGTTTTTGAACCAACCAATAAGGACATTTATGATGTAATTGTATATTTCTAATAATCAATTTTTGCAGTATTTTACAATTGAAAGGGTGTTTTGTTTTTTGTATACTTTTGAGTGGGCCTCTATGGCAACCCACTCTAGCATTCTTGCCTGGAGAATTCCATGGACAGAGGAGCCTGGTGGGCTACACCCATAGAGTCTCAAAGAGTCACAGCTGAGTGTTAACACTTTTACTTTCATACTTTCACACTCCGGGGGAGCCTCTCAAGGGATTACTCTGCTTTAAAACTTTCATTGGTTGTTTCTCATGAGCTATGTAGCATTGGAGCCCGTCTTGTATCCTGTACCTTCCCTCCACCAGCTGTGTGTGGGTCCCTAGAGTGGGGAGTGGAATTCAGATGAGCGTCAAGCCGGGGAGGGAGGTCAGGTGGTCTGGCCATACCGTGGTTCTGCTAGAGGTGGATTAACTGGAAGGTGACAAAGTTTAAACCCTTCGTTCTTGTTCTAAATAAATACTTTTAAACAAACAAAAAGAAACTGTAGCTAGTTTTTCCTAAGATGTAATTTTTAGAATTTAGATTTACTTTTAGGGCATCAGAAGAGAGGTAAAAATGTCTTAAAAAAAGACTTTTAAAAAATACCCTGAGTTTAGGCTAACTTACTTTAAATAAAGTGGTTGTTGGAATGCCTGCTTGGGGCATGATCCCACGCCTTACCATATAAACAGAGTCTAAAGACTTCCTTCTTCGATTTTCCTGAGTGGAATTTGACTTTTGCTGTATATAGTCCACTCATTTCCATGGTGAGATTCTTGATGCTCAAGAAAGCCATCTTTGTTAGGCTGAGTCTGTGTTTGTGTATTTCTTCAAGCTCGTACCAGTCGGGAGTAGGGGAATGAGGCTTCCAGGACACTAGAAGCTGTGTTTTCTCACCATCCTCAGATTGCCAATTCCACTCAATCTCTCGGATGTTAGGAGACAAAGAGGAGTTCAGTGGCAGCTGGACAGATGCCCCCACATTCCTTTCCAATGTGCAGGAAGAGCCAGGGTATTTGACAGCTTGAGAATCTGGTAAAGAACTACCTAAGCCTGGAGGAAGAAAGAAGCAGAGCAAACGTTACGCTGTGTCTGTGGCCTTCACATCACACTAATTTTACACTTATAAAAAGATTATCTCCAGTTTTACAGACAAGGAAACAAAACTGCAGAGGTAACTTGCTTAGGCAATGGTCTTGCCTAGAAGTTGGTAGTTTTGATTTAAGCACATGTCTGTCACTCTTCCAGACTCATGCTCTTTCCTTTTCTTGCAGCTTGCTCCCAATATGGCCTTTGGTTTAATTCTAGGAAATAGAAACTTAAAATATTGAAGCTGATGAGTAATAATACAATTTCCCCATTGTTTCTATACACTAGAAGAAAATTGTTTCAGCTTTCTGTGATGCTATCGTTTTTTCCCCCCAACCCGTTGCTTTTCGGTTTCTGACCACCACTTCTCTGAAATTGCTCTCTACTGAGATACTGATGGCTTCTTAAAATCAACAAATCCACATGTCATTAGTCAATCTGTCAATTCTAGCCTTATGGGATCATCCTGTGGCATTTGACATATGACTACTCTTTCGTGAAACTCTGCTTATTTGATACAAATTTTTATTCATTGGGCCCTCAGTCCACTTTCTTTCAATAAATGTTTGATGAGCTAGGCATAACTGAGGTTGCCAGAGATACAGTGATGAACAAGTGAACCAGATCCCTGCTTTTATGGAACTACCATTGCAGTCAGGGAGACTGCTGAAAAAAGCAGGAAAAAGTACAAGATTTCAGATACTTGTAAGTGCTGTTGAAACAGGATGTGGTACAGATTTCATAACAGTTGCCTCGCTTCTGAACTCTCTTCTCATATTTATGGAATTGTCTGTCTTATGAAACACAGCCCAATGTGAAAATGCCTTTCCCAGCCACCTTTGTGGTAGAGACAGTACATAACCTGGGCTCCTGCAGTCAGATGCACCTATTCAGACTTCCAAACAGACCACAGTAAACATGCTATTGACAATGACAGTCCTGGAAGCAGCCACCTGATTGCCTGAAGAATGTTGACAGCGATTCTGAGGCAAGTCAAGTATCCAGTCCGTGGGATGTAAGCTGTGGTGTCTGTGTCAGAAGTAACAGACCATTTTCTACTGGACCAGTTCTGTTGTGGCCCCTGGGTGAGTCATCTCAGAGCCTGGTCACCTGGATCCCTCAAAGGTCTGTGGACCAGCTGCTCTCCTTTAATATGAATATATAACCATCAGCTGATTTCTTGGACTTATATAGTCAAGAAATACAAGAGAAGAAAAAGATCTACGAAATCAACCACAAACAATTAAAATGGCAATAGGAACATACAAATCAATAATTACTTTTTATGTAACTGGATTAAATGCTTTTTAAATTTATTTTTAATTGGAGAATAATGTTTTACAATGCCCTGTTGGTTTCTGCTGTACAACAACGTGAATCAGCCATAGGTATACACATGTTCCCTTTCTCTTGAGCCTCCCTCCCACCCGACCCCCATCCCAGCCCTCTAGGTCATCACAAAGCACTGAGCTGAGTTCCTTGTGCTGTACAGCTGCTTCCCGCTTGCTATTTCACACAGGGTAGTGTATATATGTTAATGCTACTCTCTCAATTTGTCCCATCCTTTCCTTCCCCC
Organism: Antilocapra americana; assembly: GCA_007570785.1. NCBI lineage: Eukaryota > Metazoa > Chordata > Mammalia > Artiodactyla > Antilocapridae > Antilocapra > Antilocapra americana. The sequence goes on from ML664227.1 coordinate 1,037,084, forward strand.
CCCTGTGTCCATATGTCTTTTCTCTACATCTGTATCTCTACCTACCCTACAAATAAGTTCATCAGTACCAATTTTCTTAGATTCCATATATGCGCGTATATATTTCTATATATCAACATTTACTTTTCTCTTTCTGATTTATTTCACTGTTTAACAGGCTTTATGTTCATCCACAGTCAGTTGATATCCATTGCTTGTAACCAAGAATGCTGATTGACAATTAGAGATAATATGATAAGATACTGGTGGTTTAATGGAAGTGTGAGGTGTGGATGGTTTATTAAGGAAGTCCCCTAAAAAAATGTAACAGCTAGAGTTCTGAATGATTACAGGACAGAATGAATTTCCAGGCACAGAAAGTGCATGTACAAAGTTTCCAGTGTACAAAAGATCTTGGTCTCCATGTGGGATGAACGGAGGACTGTGCCTGGAGTGGACTGAGTAAAGAAGAGATCTGAAGACAGGCTGAGGCAGGAAAGGCTTTGTAGGGTTTGTAGGTGGTTTGGATGGATTCTGATTGCCACAGGAAGCTGCCAAATGGTTTTCAGCAGAGTAATATGTGGTTTACATTTTTATTGATCACTTTAGAATACATACTGTGTGCATAACAGTTTATAGAAAAGCAAGAAGAGGAAAAGGGATTCCAGTTCAGAGGCTTTTGCAATAGGTTAAGTAAGAGGAGGATGGTGGTAGGGGATAAGGAAAAATGGGGAGATTCAGGAAATTTTGGAGGTAGGGTTATAGAGAGTGCTGATGGACTGGATGTCAGAGAGAAAGAAAAGAAGAATCAGAGACCATTTCTAGGCTTTTGGCTTAAACAACTGAGTAGACAGAGTGGCATTTATTGAGCTGTAAATATTAAAGTCTGGGGAGGAGCAGGTTTGGGGTGAAGGTAGGCATAACACAATAATTCAGCTTTAGACTGTTAACTTTGGCTTCCAAGAGCAGACGTTAAATGGGCCACATAGATGGGTTAAGCCTGGGGGGAGATGTCCAGGCTGGAAATGTGGCCTCAGAGCAGTCATGCTACTTACAGCCATGGGACTAGCTCAAACCGCCAGGGGATTAGGTGACTATAGCCAGGGAAGGAAAGAGGGCATAGCACTGACCACCAGAGGATTCCGGTCCGTTGGGAGAGGCTGAGAAGGAACAGCCAGCGGGAAGACCAGGTAAGGGCAGGGTCAGAAAAGCCAAAGAAGGAAAGTGTTTCAAGAAGGAGGGGTGGACAACTCGGGCAGCACTACTGAGAGCTGAGGTCAGATTTCCTTTCATTCTTCTCTTTGTCTACTCCTTAGTACTTCCAAAATGCCTTTGTGCGTCTCACTCCATTAGTACTCATCTCCTTAATACATATACTTCTTCACTATTGTATTAAAATAGTCAAATAACACCCATCCTGCTCTTTATTTCCCATTGCTCACCACCATAGCAACTAGAATGAAAATGCAGACCATTCGCTAGCCCACATTCCCTGCCCAGCCTTGTACTATTCTAACACCTCCCCCTGCAACATTCTTCTTAGTCAAGTGTTCTGTTTCTAGACATTTATTAGATTTTCTCTGAAAATATGATATCTTTATTTCAAGAATCTTTGTCGTTGTTGTTTTTCAGTAGTCAAGTCATTTCTGACTTTTTGAGACCTCATGGACTGCAGCGTACCAGGCTTCCCTGTCCCTCACCATCTCCCAGAGTTTGCCCAAGTTCATGTCCATGGAATCAGTGATGCCACTCAGCAATCTCATCCTCTGTCGTCCCCTTCTCTTCCTGCCTTCAATCTTTCCCAGCATCAAGGTCTTTTCCAATGAGTCGGCTTTTCGCATCAGGAGGCCAAAGTATTAGAGCTTCAGCATCAGTCCTTCCAATGAGTATTCGGTGTTGATTTCCTTGACTGGTTTGATCTCCTTGCTGTCCAAGGAACTGTCAAAAGTCTTCTCCAGCACCACAGTTAGAAAACATCAATTCTTTGGCACTCTGCCTTCTTTATGGTCCAACCCTCTCATCTGTACATGACTCCTGGAAAGACCATAGCCTTGACTGTACGGACATTTGTCGGCAAAGTGATGTCTTTACTTTTTAACCCACTGCCTAGGTTTTTCACAGCTTTTCTGCCAAGAAGCAATCATCTTCTAATTTTATGGTTGCAGTCAGTGTCCGCAGTGATTTTAGAGCCCAAGAACAGGAAATCTGTCACTGCTTCTGCTTTTCCCCTTCAATTTGCCATGAAGTGATGGGACCAGATGCCATGATCTTGGTTTTTTTACTACCGAGCTTTATGTCTGCTTTTTCACTCTCCTCCTTCACTCTCATCAAGAGGCTCTTTAGTTCCTCTTCACTGTCTGCCATTAGAGTGATATCATCTGCACATATGAGATTGTTGATATTTTTCCTGGCAATATTGGTTCTAGCTTGTAACGCATCCAGCCTGGCATTTCACATAATGTGCTATGTGTATAAGTTAAATAAACCTGGTGGCAATAAACAGCCTTGTCATAGTCCTTTCTCAATCCTGAACCAGTCAGTTGTTCCATACAAGGTTCTAACTGTTGCATTTGAAATGCATACAGGTTTCACAGGAGATAGATAAGACGGTCTGGTAGTCCCATCTCTTTAAGAGTTATCCACAACTTGTCATGATCCACACAGTCAAAGGCTTTAGCGTAGTCAATGAAACAGAGGTAGATGTTTTTCTGAAATTCTCTCGCTTTCTTTTATGAAAGCGAGAAAGTGAATGTTGGCAATTTGATCTCTGATTCCTCTGCCTTTTCTAAACCCAGCCTGAACATCTGAAATTTCTTGGTTGGCATAATGCTGAAGCCTAGCTTGGAGGATTTTGAGCATAACCTTACTAGCGTGGAAGATGAGTGCAATTTTCCAGTGCTTTGAACATCCTTTAGTATTGCCCTTCTTGGGAACCGAGATGACGATTGACCTTTGCCAGTCCTGTGGCCACTGCTGGGTTTTCCAAATTTGCTGACATATTGAGTGAAGTACTTTGACAGCATCAGTTTCTAGGATTTTAAATAGCTCTGCTGGAATTCCATCACCTTCACTAGCTTTATTGACAGCAGTGCTTCCCAAGGCCCACCTGACTTCACACTCCAGAATGTCTGGCTCTGGGTAAGTGACCACACCATTATGGTTATTTGGGTTATTAAGACCTTTTTTGTACATTTCTTCTATGTATTCTTTCTGTCTCTTCTTGATCTTACATTATCATCACCCATGCAGCTTAATTACAATTGTTGTGTGGTTTTTTGCTTACCGCTGTTTATTCTTTACCGTTCCCTATTGCTCCATGTGGACTCTTAAGTCACCTCAGTTGTGTCTGACTTTGCGACTTTGGGCCCACTTTGCGACCTTATGAACTGTAGCCCCCAGACTCCTCTGTCCCTGGGACTCTCCAGGCAAGAATACTGGAGCGGGTCACCGTTATTCTTCCTCCTCCAAGGAATCTTCCCAACCCAGGAATTGAACTCGTGTCTTTTATGTCTTCTACATTGGCAGGTGGGTTCTTTACCACTAGCACCACCTGAGAAGCCCACCTACTGTTAAGATTAGCTTCTTATTTGATGGACAACTTTTTTGAAGTTTTTTTCTCAGCTAGGCTCTGTGAGTGATATACTCTCTGAATCCTTACAAGTGCTAATGTCTTCTCTTGTTTAGTCACTAAGTCATAGCCAACTCTTCTGTGATACTAGGGACTGTAGCCCAACAGGCTCCTCTCTCCATGGGATTTCTCAAGCAAGAATACTGGAGTGGTTTGCCATTTCCTTCTCCAAGGGAATCTTCTCAACCCAGGGATTGAACCTGAGTCTCCTGCATTGCAGGCGGATTCTTTACTGCTGAGCCAGCCAGGATGGCATTGAGGCTGAATGGCAAAGACTGCTCGCCTACCCTCTGAGTAGCATGCAGATGCCTTTTCACTGTCATCAAGCTTCCAGTTTGCAGATGAAAAGTCTGAATAATTTTTTCTCTTTAAAATATTTTCCCTTGGGAAACTATTTGCTCTTTTTGTTATATTTCAAGAATTGTACCAGCATACTCTTAGGCACAGGTTTCCCAGGTGGTGATGGTTGTAAAGCACCTGCCTGCAGATGCAGGAAATGCAGGAGACCTGGGTTCGATCCCTGGGTCTGGAAGATCCCCTGGAGGAGAACATGGCAACCACTCCAGTATGCCCCGTGTGCTATGGGCCGTAGGGTGACAAAGTCAGACATGGCTGAAGCAACTTAGTACATGTGCATTCACTCTTAGGTACTTGTCCTTTTTTGAGGTGAAATTCTCATGCAATCAACACTATAAAATGTATGATTCAGCAGCATTTTGTGTATTCCCAATGTTGTGTAACTATTACCTCTCTCAATTTTGTTGATCTTTTCAAAAAACTAACTTGTGGTTTCATTGACTTCACTGATTCAATTACTTTTCTACATTCTATTTCATTTATTTCTGGACTAATCTTTATTATTATTTCCTTTTATTCTGCTGGTTTTTACGTTTAGTTTGTTCTTTAGATAGTTCCATAAGATATATATTTACATTGTTGATTTGAGATCTTTTTAAATTTTTTAATGCAGGGATTTACAACCATAATGTAATGTAATGTGCAGTACTTTTAATACATTTATAAATTTTTGTATGTTTTGCTTCATTTTCATTCATCACAAAGTATTTTTTCATTTATCTTCTGGTTTCTTCTTTGACCTATTGGTTGAATAAGAGTATATTGTTAAATTTTCATGTAATTACTAATTTTCCAGCTTTCTTTTGGTTATCGATTTCTACCTTTGGTTATCGATATCTACCTTGGACACATTATGGTCCAAGAAGATAGTCTCTGGTAATTTTGAATTTTTAAAATTTATGAATTTGTATTTCATGGTCTAACATGATTTACCTTAGAGAATGTCCATGTGCAATTAATAAAAATGTACATTCTTCTGTTGTTGGGTAGAGTTATAATTTATTTTATAAATTTAGTTGATTTACAGTATTGCCCAAGTTCTCCATGATTTACTGATCTTTTTCTAGATATTTTATCTGTAAATAAGGCATTGAAGTTTCCAATTATTTTTGTAAAGTTATTTTTCCTTTTAGTTCTGTCAATATTTGTTTCATAATTTGCAGACTGTTGTTTGGCATGCATATTGCATACTTGTTATATTTTCTTGATGAATTGACCCTTTATAGGTTTAAAATGTCCCATTTTTGTCTTATAACTTTTTTTACTTAAAATCTATTTTTCTGATATCAGAATAGTTACCCTAGCTCTCTTTTCACTATGACTTATGTAGATTTTTCCCCCATTCTTTCCCTTTCATCCTATTTATGTCTTTAGTCTATAGTGAGTCAGGGCAGTTTAATTTTTTCAACTTTATTAAGCTTTTGAATAGTCAATAAAGTCATATGGCTAAAAATTTAAAAGACTCTCATGCCATTTTCCTTTTCCCTATAACTTTTCAAAGATATTCTATGTATAGAAAACACATACATAATTCCCCTTCTTTTTTACATGAATAAAAATTATGTAATCTGCTCTGAATAGTGCTTTTTTTCCCTTGATGATGTAGGTTAGTAATTATTTTATAACAGCACATAAACAACCGAGTTAATCTTCTGTTAGTCACATAGAATTCTCTTGAATTGTTTCAGTGATCCTCTCTTTTTCCAAAGGAAGAACATTTAAATATTTTCCCCTTTTTTTTGACTTTTAATATATGAGTTATACTGTTTTCTCTAATTTGTGATGTTTTTCTAACCATGTGGGCTTCCCAGGTGGCTCAGTGGATAAAGAATCTGCCTGCAATTCAAGAGAAGTAAGAGACACAGGTTTGATCCCTGGGTTGGGACGATTCCCTAGAGGAGGGCATGGCAACCCACTTCATTATTCTTGCCTGGAGAATCCCATGGGCAGAGAAGCCTGGAGGGCTACAGTCCATAGGGTCACAGAAAGTCAGACACAACTGAAGCAACTGAGCACGGGGTCAAATCTATCAACTTTTTCTGTTTTCCAGAAGTTTTTGATTGTGCCTTTGTCCTTGTCATACACAAGCCTTTATTACTCTTGGCCATTAAATAAATGATCCCGTTTATTTTTCTTGGAAAATTTTTCTTGGTTTATTTTTCTTGGAATGGTAAAAATTTAGTTTTGAACAAAAATATTCTCCTGTAGTAGGCTCCAGGTACAGGAGGCTCGAAAAAAGACTCCGATAGTGCTGTAACTCATGCAGTGGGGGCAGTCTGCGTCCCTGCACACTTGGCACCGCCAGAGTCCCTACAAGCCAAGCAGCTGTGCCACCTTTGCCTTCAACTCTCACTGGGCCAGAGTTGCCACATGCAAAAACCTTTTGTGTGTATGCATGCAGGGTCACTTCAGTCATACCCAACTCTTCGCAACCCTGTAGACTATGGCCTGCCAGGCTTCTCTGTTGGGGGTTTCTCATGGCAAGAATACTGGAGCATATTGGCCAATACTGGTTGCCCTACCCTTCTAGAGCACAGTATTTCCTGCTGCCCTAGCCGCCCTCTCCCCTGAGTAGCTGATGCTGCCAGAACCCCTACGACCCAAGCAGCTGCACCACCTCCACACCTGGCCCTCACCGGGGTAGGCTCAAGTCCTCCAGGGCAGCCTCAGGAGCAAACCCCAGTGGATGACCCATATGCAGAGGTGGAAACAAAACCACAAGTGAAACCCAGGAGCAGTGTGGATAAGGAACAAGACCCAAAACTGTCCCACCACCTGTATAAGCGGCAGATTAAATCCACCTGATCAGCTAGGCAGACTCTGTGTCCATGGAATACATAAAAGGACATTGAGAGCTCCCACAGAAGAAAATGCACTAGTTCTGATAGGTGTGGATGTTGGAGGCAAGAACACACAAGACAAAGACCAGATTAGAAATGAGCTGTGCCCACAACAGGTTCAGAGGTCAACACAGTGTTGGAGGGCATCCTAGGGAGGTGAGGTGGACTGTGACTCCCAGTGAGAGGAGGGACTCTGACAGCACTGACTCAAGAAAAACGTTTATTGCTCCAGTGTTTTGACTTGTTCAGTAGATTCTTTTGGATGTTTTTTCCCTCTTTCCCTCCTCTGTTGTAGTTGTCGATTTTATTAGCACTATGAAATCTAATTAAGCTTTTGAGCTTTTTTTTCCCCCCTCAGCAACATTTTCTATTGTTATAAAACTCTCTCTACATTGGGATTTTGCAGTTCTGTGGAGTTTTTCTTTTCTTTTTTCTCCTTTTTGAATTTCTATATTTAATTTTTTAAAACTACTATTATTTTTTCTACATTTATTCATTTGTTTGCTTTTCCCACTGTTCTTTCCCCCTTGTAGTTAAACTTTAATGTACATAGATCTTCTTTACCTACTTCCATTTAACTTGGCATATCTATTCTTTCCTTCTTTTCTTTCTTTGCTTTACTCTCAATGTATCTGTTAGTTTTATTTTCATTGCTTTATTCCCCAGTTGGCACTTTGCTTTAGTTTGTTTTCCAGTTTGTGCTTTCGTTAGTTTTCTTCTTAAATGGTAGATATAATTTTTCATTTCCTTTGTTCACCAGGTCAATCTACTGTACATTATTTTTGTTGGACTGTTTTGATTTTGCTTATGGGTGTATATGTATATGTGTATATTCAGTCACACTTTTTCTTGTTGTTATAAACCTCTGCTTCTATGTTGGACTTTCGCAGTTCTGTGGAATTTTCCTTTTATTTTCTTTTCTCTTTTTTTAATTTTAATGTTTAATTTTTAAACCTATTATTATTTTTTCTACATTTGTCTTTTGTTTGCCTTTCCTACTGTTCTAATTTCCTTGCAGTTAATCTCTAATGTATATAAATCTTCTTTATCTACCTCTATTTAACTTTGCATATCTATTCTTTCTTTCTTCACTTTCTTTCCTTTCCTCTCTCCTTTGGTTTCTTTGCAGAAACCAAGAGGAAGAAAGAATTCAACACTGAAGCCTGGGAAAAGGAGGCTTATTAACAAACACAATAAGTTAAAAAAAATAATGAAAAGGTAGAAAAATACTACACAAATGAAAGAATAAATTAGAAACACAGAAGTCCAAATAAATGGAGAGGATATAGGCAAACTACCTAAAAAAGAATTCAGAATAATGATAGTAAAGATGATCAAAAATCTTGAAAACAAAATGGAGAAAATGCAAGAATCAAGTAACAAAGACCTAGAAAAATTAAAGAATAAGCATACAGAAACAAACAACACAATTACTGAAATTAAAAATACTCTGGAAGAAATCAATAGGAGAATATCTGAAACAGAGGAATGAATCAATGAGCTGTAAGATGGAAATAACTTTTGAAGAGCAGAATAAAGTAAAAAGAGTGAAAAGAACTGAGGATAGTCTCAGAGACCTTGGGGACAATATCACATGCACCAATATTCAATTTATAGGAGTCCCAGAAGAAGAAGAGGAAAAAAAAGGGCATGAGAAAATTTTTTAAGACATTATAGTTGAAAACTTCCTCATTGTGGTAAAGAAAACAGTCAATCAAGCCCAAGAGGCACAAAAAGTCCCATACAGGATAAACCCAAGGAGAAACATGCGAAGATATATACTAACCAAACTAACAAAGACCAAACACAAAGAAAGAATATTAAAAGCAGCAAGGAAAAAGCAACAAGTAACATACAAGGGAAACCCCATATGTTTAACAGCTGATCTTTTAGCAGAAACTCTGCAGGCCAAAAGGGAATGGCAGAATATATTTAAAGTACTGAAAGGGAAAAATCTACAACCAAGATTACTGTAACCGGAAAGTATTTCACTCAAAATTGATGGAGAAATAAAAAGCTTTTCAGACAAGCAAAAGTTAAGAGAATTCAGTACCAAAAAATGAACTTTAAAACAAATGTTAAAAGGACTTATACAGTCAAGAAATACAACAGAAGAAAAAATCAACCCCAAACAATTAAGAAAATGACAATAAGAACATATATGTAATTATATATATATATACAAAAACAAGACCCATATACATTTTGCCTACAAGAAACCCACTTCAGACCTCAAGACACATACAGACTGAAAGTGAGAGGATGGGAAAATGTATTCCATGCAGATGGGAAGCAAAAGAAAGCTGGAGTAGCAATCCTCATATCAGACAAAAGAGACCTTAAGATAAAGAATATTATAAGAGATAAGGAAGGACACTACATAATGATCAAGAAATCAGTCCAAAAGGAAGACATAACAATTGTACATATCTATGCACCCAACATAGGAGAACCTCAATACATAAGACAAACACCAACAGACATAAAAGGAGAAACTGACAGTAACATAATAGTAAGAGACTTAAACACACCACTCACACCAATGGACAGATCATCAAAACAGAAAATTAATAAGGGAATACAAGTCTTAAATGATGCATTAGATGAGATGGATCTCATTGATATCTTCAGGACATTCCATCCAAATGCAGAATACACCTTCTTCTCAAGTGCACATGGAACATTCTCTGGGATAGACCATATCTTGGGTCATAAATCAAACCTCAGTAGATTTAAGAAAATTGAAATCATGTCAAGCATCTTCTCTGACCACAGTGCCATGAGACTAGATACCAACTAGAAGAAAAAACTGTAAGAAACACAAACATATGGAGATTAAACAATACATTTTAAAAATAACCAACAGATTACCGAAGAAATCAAAAGGGAAATAAAAATATTTCTAGAAAAAAATAACAATAAAAACACAGCAACTCAAAACCTATGGGATGCAGCAAAAGCAGTTCTAAGATGGAAATTTATAGCAATACAATCCTACCTCAAGAAACAAGGAAAAACATCGAACAAACAACCTAACTTTATACCTAAAACAACTGAAAAAACAAAAAACAAAAAGACCTCAAAATTTGTAGAAGTAAAGAAATCATGACAATCAGAGCAGAAATAAATGAAAAAGAAATGAAAGAAACAATAGTAAAGATTAATAAAACTAAAAGCTGGTCTTTGAGAAGATTAACAAAATTGACAAATCTTTAGCCAGACTCATCAAGAAAAAAATAGAGAAGAATCAAATCAAAATTAGAAATGAAAAAGGAGAGGTTACAATAGACAATGCAGAATGCAAAGTATTATAAGAGACTATTATGAACAACTATATGGCAATAAAATGGATAACCTGGGAGAAATGGACAGATTCTTAGAAAAGTTCAACCAGCCAAGATTGAAGAAGGAATAAACAGAAATTATGAACAACTCAATTACAAGCACTAAAGTTGAAGTTGTGATCAAAAATTTCCCAAACAAAAGCCCAGGACCAGATGGCTTCACAGGAGAATTCTATCAAATATTTAGAGAAAAGCTAATGCCTATCCTTCTAAAACTCTTTCAAAAAATTGTGGAGGTAGGAACACTTCCAAACTTATTCTACAAGGCCACCATTACCCTGATACCAAAACCAGACAAAAACAACACAAAAAAAGAAAACTACGGGCCAATATCACTGATAAATATAGATGCAAAAATCCTCAACAGAATTTTAGCAAACAGAATGCTGAGATACACTGAAAAGCTCATACACCATGATCAAGTTGGGTTTATTCCAGGGGTGCAAGGATTCCTCAATATATGGAAATCAATCAATGTGATACATCATATTAACAAATTGAAAGATTAAAATCCATATGATAATCTTAAAAGATGCAGAAAAAGCCTTTGACAAAAATTTAGCATCCATTTATGATTAAAATTCTTTAAAAAATGGACATAGAAGAAACCTACCTCAGTAAAGGCCAAATATGATAAGCCTACAGCAAACATTATTCTCAATGGTGAAAAACTGAAAGCATTCCCCCTAGGATCAGGAACAAGTTAAGGGTGTTTACTTTCACGACTATTATTCAATAGTGGAATAATATTATTCCACTTAATTACATAATTAATATCACTCCACTTAATTATATTAATTATATAATTAACAATAATATCTGGAAGTCCTAGCTAGAGCAATCAGAGAAGAAAAAGAAACAAAAGGAATCCAGATCAGAAAAGAAAAAGTAAAGCTCTCACTGTTTACAGATGACATTCTATTGTGCATAGAAAAACCCTAAAGATAGTATCAGAAAATTACTAGAGCTAATCAGTGAATTTAGTCAAGTTGCAGGATATAAAATCAATACATAGAAATCACTTGCATTTCTATATACCAACAATGAAAAATCAGAAACAGAAAGTAAGGAATCAATCCCATTCACCACTGTAACAAAAAGAATTAAATATCTATGAATAAACTTACCTAAGGAGACAAAAGAACTGTACACAGAAAATTATAGAACACTAACCAAAGAAATCAAAGGCGACATAAACATATGGAAAGATATTCCATGTCCCTGGGTAGGAAGAATCAATCCTGTGAAAATGACTACACTACCAAATGCAATGTACAGATTCGATGTGATCTCTATCAAATTACCAAAGGCATTTTACACAGAACTAGAACAAAGAATTTCACGATTCATATGGAAACACAAATACTCCGAATAGCCAAAGCAGTCTTGAGAAAGAAGAATGGAGCTGGAGGAATCAACCTTCCTGACTTCAGATTATACTACAAAACTACAGTTCAAGACAGTATGGTACTGGCACAAAACCAGAAATGTAGATCAATGGAACAAGATAGAAAGCCCAGAAATAAACCCATGCACCTTATGGGTACTTAATTTTTAACAAAGGAGGCAAGAATATACAATGAGGCAAAGACAGCCTCTTCAATAAATGGTGCTGAGAAAACTGGACAGCTACATGTAAAAGAATGAAACTAGAACACTTCCTAACACCATACACAAAGATAAGCTCAAAATGGATTACAGACCTAAATGTAAGACCAGAAACTACAAAACTCTTAGAGAAAAACATAGGCAGAACACTCGATGACATAAATCAAAGCAATATCCTCTATGACCCACGTTCTAGAGTAACGGAAGTAAAAACAAAAGTAAATAAGTGGGACCTGATTAAACTTAAAAGCTTTTGCACAGCAAAGGAAACTACAAGCAAGGTGAAAAGACAGCCTTCAGAATGGGAGAAAATAATGGCAAATGAAACAACTGACAAAGGATTAATTTCCAAAATTTATAAGCAGCTCATACAACTCAAAGCCAGAAAAACAACCAACCCAATTAAAGAGTGGGAAAAAGACCTAAACAGACATTTCTCCAAAGAAAACATACAGATGGCTAACAAACACATGAAAAGATGCTCAGCATAGCTCACTATTAGAGAAATGCAAATCAAAACCACAATGAGACATCACCCCACACCGGTCAGAATGACCGTCATCCAAAAGTCTACAAACAATAAATGCTGGAGAGCGTGCGGAGAAAAGGGAATGCTCTTGCACTGTTGGGGGGAATGTAAACTGATACAGCCACTATGGAAGATAGTATGGAGATTCCTTAAAAAACTTGGAATAAAACCACCATATGACCCAGCAATCCCACTCCTAGGCACATAACCTGAGGAAACCAAAATTGAAAAAGACACATGATCCCATTGTTCATTGCAGCACTATTTACAATAGCCAGAACATGGAAGCAACCTAGGTGTCCATCGACAGATGAACGTATAAAGAAGTTATGGTGCATAGACACAAAAAATATTACTGAGCCATAAAAAGGAATACCTTTGAGTCAGTTCTAAGGTGGATGAACCTAGAACCTATTATACAGAATGAAGTAAGCCAGAAAGAGAAAGATAAATATATTCTAATGCATATATATGGAATCTAGAAAATTGGCACTGAAGAATTTACTTACAGGGCTGCAATGGAGAGAGAAGCAGACATAGAGAATAGACTTATGGACATGGGGAGAGGGGAGGAGAGGGTGAGATGTATGGAAAGAGTAGTATGAAAAGTTATTTTACTATATGTAAAATAGACAGCCAAGGGGAATTTGCTCTATGGCTCTGGAAACTCAAACAGGGTCTCTACATCAACCTAGAGAAATGGGATGGGAAGGGAGATGGGAGGGAGGTTCAAAAGGAAGGGGATATATGTATACCTATGGCTGATTTGTGTTGAGGTTTAACAGAAAACAACAAAATTCTGTAAAGCAATTATTTTTCAATTTAAAAATTTTAAAAATATACCTAACATAAAATTTACCATTTTAAACATTTGAAGTGTACACATCAGTGTCTTAAGTATATTTACAATATTGTGTAACTATCACTATTACCCATTTCCAGAGGAAATTTCCAGATATATTTAAATCTTTGGTCCTTGTAGAATATATTTTGATATGAGATATGTGGTATGAATATAATATTTTTCCCTTATGGCTAGCCAACTGTCTCAAAATAATTTATTGTGTCTTTTCTGAACTTACCAAGTCTATTCATATGCTGACATTCTGCTGCTTTAACATCTGTAGTTTTATGATATGTTATAACGTCTGGTAGACCGACTCCCTCAATTATGCTTATTTTTCAGAATGTTTCTGAGTGTTCTTGCCTCATAATTTCCCATATAAACAATCTGGATTTAAAAAGAAAAACTTCGTTGGTTATTTTTTCACTAGGATCACATTTAATCTATAGATTAATTTCAGGATAACCAATTTCTCTACAACTTAATCTTCCTATTGGATAATATGATATGGTTTTCTATTTGTTCAGGCTTCCCTGGTGGCTCAGAAGGTGAGAATCTGCCTGCCATCGTTTGATCCCTGGATCAGAAAGATACCCTAGAAAAGAGAATGGCTACTGACTCCAGTATTCTTGCCTGGAGAATTCCATGGACAGAGGAGCCTGGCCGGCTACAGTCCATAGGGTCACAAAAAAGTGGAACATGACTGAGTGACTAACACTTTCACTTTCACTCTTTTCTATTTCTTCAGTTATTATTCTGTGTGCTTCTGTAGCATTTTATATTTTTGTCATGTATTTTTGACACATTTCTTGTTATGTTTACACATTAGGCATTTTGTTTTCCTGATGTCATGTCTTTCTGGTTGTTAGTATTGTGTAATATGTTCATTTCTTTATTTAATTTTACATACAACTCTTTTCCTGAATTCTATTATTTGTAATAATTTTTCTATGGATTCTTTTGGATTTTTCAAGTAAAAAATTAAGTCATCTCTATATTATGATAATAGAATGTTCTTCTTTGAAATTTTATATCTCATTTCTTTCTCTGGTCTATTAAAATAAATTTCTAGGCCCACAACTGAGCCACTCCTGTGTGGGGTGCCATGTCAGCAAACTCAAACTTAAGTAACTTTCATATTCTTATAAATGTTCTGCTTGACAAGAAAATGAAATATCCGGTCAGCCAATCCCTAAACACCAGACCAGCTGTGGGCTCTGCACTTATTTCTTGTTCCTTGTTTATTTTCTGTTTTTCTCTTCCTTGTTCACTATTCTTTTTCCTATAAAAGCTTTCTGCCACTCATCCTATTTTGCAGTTTTCTGTACCCTTGGAAATGGAGAATGGCCACTTCATGAAGTATTTAATAAAGTTGATCACCTAAGTTGCCTTTTTAATCATATTTAACACAGATCTAACTGTATTAACTAGTATGTTATAATACTATTAAATTATAGTGGTAAAGGTAGAATCATCTGTAAACTTTGGTTATAATTAATCTATGAAACTACTGTGCCTGTTACCTTTCAAAGAGTAAGTCTTAGACAATTTAGCCTATTTTTAAAATAAGGTAATGTGTTACTATGATTTATATGAAAAACGTATGTATTTGGTTCTTTGTCTATTACTCCTGGGACATAGCTCCTAAAGTCTTTGCAGCTTCCTACATGAGCATTCCAGGGGTAAGTTATGACCAACCTAGGCAGCATATTAAAAAGCAGAGACATTACTTTGCCAACAAAGGTCCATCTAGTCAAAGCTATGGTTTTTCCAGTAGTCATGTATGGATGTGAGAGTTGGGCTATAAAGAAAGCTGAGCACCAAAGAATTGATGCTTTTGAACTGTGGTGTTAGAGAAGACTCTTGAGAGTCCCTTGGACTGCAAGGAGATCCAACCAGTCCATCCTAAAGGAGATCAGTCCTGGGTGTTCATTGGAAGGACTGATGCTAAAGCTGAAACTCCAGTACTTTGGCCACCTGATGTGAAGAATTGACTCATTGGAAAAGACCCTGATGCTGGGAAAGATTAAAGCCAGGAGGAGAAGGGGACGACAGAGGATGAGATGGCTGGATGGCATCACTGATTCAATGGACATGAGTTTGAGTAAGCTCCAGGAGTTGGTGATGGACAGGGAGGCCTGCCATCATGCTGCAGTCCATGGGGTCGTAAAGAGTCGGACATGACTGAGCAACTGAACTGAATATTGTTCCCATTTCCTGGATTAGCTCCAGAGCAACAAAGGTGAAATGGGTATCTTTTGTTATTCCTAACAAACCCTTTTTAAACCACAACTGAAATTTATGTTCGTTAGGTGACTTTGGAAAGCTCCTCGGGATGGGAGCTGATTGTCAGAGGAACCAACCCAGTTAGCAAGTTGAAACTTTCAGCCCCACACTGTTATCCTGACAGGCGAGAAGGGCTAGCAACTGAGTTTAATCATCAGTGGCCAGTAATTTAATCAATTCTGCCTGTGTAATGAAGTCCCCATAAAAACCCAAAAGGAAGAGGCTAGGAGAGCTTCTGGGTTGGTGGACACAAGTACATGCTTGGAGGGTGGCACACCAGGAGAGGGCGGCACACCAGGAGAGGGCATGCAAGTTCAGCACCTCTTCCCACATGGCCTGATCCATCTTGTTCATCTGGCTGTTCAAAAGTTACGTTTTTAAATAATAAACCAGTGATCTAGTGAGTAAACAGATCTGTTGTTCTGTGAACTGCTCTAGCAAATTAACCAAACCTGACAAGAAGATCGTGGGAACCTCTAATTTATAGCCAGTCTGTCAGAAGCACAACTAACCTGGACTTGTTACATGTGTCTGAAGTTGGGCGAGAATAAGGGATTGAACATTTAATCTGTGGGATCTGACAGTGTTATAACTGAGTCAAATTGTAGGAAGCCCAGGTGGTAACTGGTAAATGACAAAGTTGCTTGGTGTGGGGAAAAGAACTCTCACATCGCGCGTCAGAAGTAGTGTGCTAGCTGTATGAGAGCAGAGGAGAGACACAGGAGTGCGTTTCCATAGCAGGTGATTTATCTGCTTAGATTGTTTTTCTCTTCTGGACTCCGTATTGGTAAGTTATATTTTTCTAGAGCCACTGCATCTCAGTTTCAGAATAGAGTTTTGTTTAACTTTCTTCGTATACATAGTTATTTCCTGCTTTTAATTTCTTCTTTTGGGTGTTTAGGTTCTCAAGGAAGGGTTTTGAAAAACTGGAGACACAAGATCATGTTGGTGTGCTGGTGGCGGTGATTCACCGGTTTCATTTTCTTTCAGACAAAACACTACAAAGCAGTGTTTGATGTTTTTGAAGAGGGAACTAAATCACTAAAGAGAAAGCAAACAGTCAGAGTTCAGGAAGAGATAGGAATGAGGGAATTTCCAGAGACTAGCAATTTCATGAAGAGAGTTTGCAAGAGCCCCATAGAGCTGAGAAGCTTAGATCTGTATATTTGTGTGGTCGCAAGCTGCCTGACTCTTGGGTTTTGGGGTTTTGGTTTGTTTTTTGGTTTTCTTTTGGCTTTTTGTTTGTTCTCTCTCTCTCTTATATTTAAAGAAATTTATTAAGTGATTTCTCTCAGGCTACAGAAAATATTCTTTCCATGATCAAGGAGATAAAGTTAACAATTTATAAGAAAACTGAGAAAAATGACTAGAGAAAAGTTGGTGCCACATCTCTAGATTCCAATTCCTGATTTCCAATTCTTTTTCTGGTGCAGCTTCTGGAATCCATTAGAACATACAGAAAAGGACCAAATCCAACAATGACTGAAAGGCTGGTAAGAACAATGTAAATAAGGTCATTTCCATCTCTCACGTATACCAAAACATCCTGTGTGCCCTGCCTTAAGGACACATGAGAAAATAAACCCATAAAAACTTTGATATGCAAATTTTTCCAACCAGTCCATCCTAAAGGAGATCAGTCCTGGGTGTTCATTGGAAGGACTGATGCTGAAGCTGGAACTCCAATACTTTGGCCACCTCATGCGAAGAGTTGACTCATTGGAAAAGACCCTGATGCTGGGAAGGATTGGAGTCAGGAGGAGAAGGGGACAACAAAGGATGAGATGGCTGGATGGCATCACCAACTCAATGGACATGGGTTTGGGTGGACTCTGGGATTTGGTGATGGACAGGGAGGCCTGGCGTGCTGCCGTTCATGGGGTCGCAAAGAGTCGGACACGACTGAGCAATTGAACTGAACTGAACTGAAGGAACTGAAATTAAATATGATGTATGATGTGTATCCTTTAAATGTCTTGAAATTATCATTTTAAATAAAGGACAAGCACTCGCTAGTTCAATCAACATCAATTCTTCAAAGTATGAAGCCAGGACTGCCTGAATCAGCTTTAATCCAGGATGCATTTACAGAAAAGAGTTCTTGTTTTGTCACTGTTTAAGGAATGGAAAGGACACTGTGGCTAGAGCCACTGGGACCCACCCAGCTACCTGTCCTCCCCTCTCAAGTGAGGCTTACACACAGCATTGTTATTGTTGCTCTTAATCTGCTTATAACTCGGCTGATGCCTGTTTGGGCGAGGCAGGAACAGCTGCACTTTCATTGGGGGGACTTCCAGCCCTCAGTGGTTGTTTGGCAGCTACAAGTGCACAGAGAGCAGATGGGCAGATGGCTTCCTGTGTACCCCTTGCCCTCCCACCTACGCAGCTCTCTGAGCACATTGAGAGGTGCTGTAATGGCAGAACAGTGGAAGAGCTCCGGAAGCACAGGGGGCCAGCCTAGATGTAACTACATCTCAGAAAACAAACAAAAATCAGGACAACCTAAACTGCTCACTGGTCACACAAACACCATGACCTTAATGAGGTAATTTTAGCATTTCATGACTAGAAAAAGGAAAAAGAATCCAGATGATGGAAGGCAGTAAGGGAGCAGCTGTTTACTTCCTGAGAAATATAAATGGGATCATGTTCCTAGAGGTTAGGGAGGGAAGAAAGGGTCAGAAGTAGTGAGAGGAGAGTAATTTCTTTTAAAAAGCAGAGGTTCCCCTAGCCCTGAATTAAGAGGGAGAGTTCTCTGTGGGAGTGGGGAGGGTTAGTACAGCGAGGGCCATGCCGCCTTCCTCCTCCTCTCTGCAGTTTGAGCCAAAACACGGTCCTGGAGGTGGAGGTGCGTGAGGAGTTTAGAAAAGTGTGCAGTCTCTGTGTTACCACTATCCCCTTGATTCCAAAAGGAAGATGTTCTCTCTTTTTTAAACTGTTGGATTATGATAAAACCATCAAGATGAAACAGTGAAACAATACTTTTTTCTTTTAAATGTCTCTTTGCAAATCTTTCATCAAGAGAAAAGTATAGCACGACGTACACGAGTATTTTGTGTCCCTTCGTCGGACACTGGTCAGAATGTGCTCTGTTTCGTTTAATTTCCCAAATGACACATGAAGTTAGGTGTGATTCTGTCCATTTTACAAGTGAGGAAGTTGCAGCTCAGACAGGTAAAGCCCACTTGTCCCAGGGTATATGCGTTGGCCAAAGATTTTATGGCCAGTATGGAGCAGGACCAGAATCTGTGACCCAGTGGGCCTGACTGCAGAGTTCAGCCTTATCTTGCACCATAAAAAGGTTGGGGTACAAAGTCAAGGGGCCAGCTCAGAAGCCACACACAAGACAGCATCTGCAGCATCATCCCAGCCTCCGCAGAGCTGAAAACAGCTGTGAGTGAGTGGAGTCGCTCGGTCGTGTCCGACTCTTTGTGACCCCAAGGACTGTAGGAGCCCACCATGCTCCTCTGTCCATGGGATTTTCCAGGCAAGAGTTCTGGAGTGGGGTGCCATTTCCTTCTCCAGAGGATCGAAGACAATAACTGCAACCACACGTAAAGGTCATCAGCGTATGAGAGGTCAGGATCCCATCTCCCCACCTCCCCCGACCCCACCACCCCCCACCTCTGCAGATGTCCCCACGGCTCAGAAGTCCCTGAATGATGCTGCTCTAATCATTTCAGCAGCAGCAGCCCCACAAAGCAGGGCTAATCACTGCCTTTTGAAGTAAGGGTCTGATGGTGATTTTCCCATCCTGAGGAACTTGCAGACATTCCAGAAAGGCCCTTGTCCCTCTTCCCTCCCCTTCAACCCTCAAAGAAGCTTGAGAAACAGGATGTTGACACCAGGCAAGCCCAGCTGCCTGCCAGTCTTCCTCACCCCTGACTCCTCAGCCTCTCACCACCCTGTCCCAAGAGCAGCCCCACCCGTCCTGTCACTCACCAAAAATGAGGCTGATTTGGAGAATCAGTGCCTGGGTGGGGAGCCAGCTGCTGCATAAGGAGTCCATGACGGCCTGATGACAGCCTTGGACCTCTGGCTCCTCCCCTGCTTTCTCCCCGCCCCTCCCCTCTCTGATCCTCTCAGCACTAGAGTTCCCTCCTTGCCTGATGAGTCAAAGCAGAAAGTAAAAAGTTAGAGGGTTTTTTTTTCCCTGATAAAAATTATCAATGTTGATTACTTAAAATTTGGAAAATATAGAAAATTGTACAGAAGAATAAAGAATTACTTGTTATCACACCTCATAAATCTAACCATCATAAACATTCTATTTTTCCAGGTTATCGCAATATTATTGACATGTAGTACATGTCAGTTTAAAGGTACACAGCATGATCATGAGATACAGGTATGATTGCAAAGTAATTACCACAATGAGGATACATAACATCTCTCATCCCTCACATAATGACTGTGTGTGTGTGATGATAACATTTAGGATTGATTTATTCTTTTGATAAGTTTCAAGTATATAATGCAGTATTGTTAATTATAGTCACCTTGCCATGCAGTAGATCCCCAGAGTATTCATCTTAATTTTCTAAAGTTTGTACTTTTTAACCAACATCTCCCCATCTGCCAGCCCAGACAAAGACCATTCTACTCTCTATTCCTATGAATTCAGCTTTTTCAGATACTACATATAAGTGAGATCATACAGTACTTGCCTTTCTCTGTCTGATTTTTTTCCCCCTGTCATATGGCCCTTAAGGTCCACGAAGTTCTCACAAAGGGCAAAACTTCCTTCTTTTTATGGCAGAATATTTTCTTTATCTGTTCATCCACCAATGGGCATTTAGGTGTTTCCATGTCTCAACTGAAATGAACATGGAGTTGGGGGATGCAGCAAATATGTCTTTGAGATCCTGATTTAATTTCCTTCAGATATATACCCAGAAGTGGAATTGCTGGATCATACAGTAGTTCTATTTTAAATTTTCTGAGGAAGTTTTATACTGTTTTACATAAAGGCTGTACCAATTTACATCCCCACTAACAGTGACTAGAACTTCCCTGGTGGCTCGGTAGTGGGGGAAAAAAATCCACCTGCAATGCAGAAGACTTAGATTTGATCCTTGGATCAGAAAGACCCCCTAGAGAAGGAAATGGCAACCCACTCCAGTATTCTTGCCTGAAGAATCCCATAGACAGAGGAGCCTGGCAGAGTCTGTGTGTGGGGTTGCGAAAGAGTCAGACACAGCTTAGCAACTAAACAATCACAACAGGGGACAAGGATTTCCTTTCCTCCAGAGCCTCACCAGTACTTATGGTCTCTTGTCTTTTTGACAATAGCCATTCTAACAGATGTCAAATTGTTTCTTGCTGTAATTTTGATTGCATTACCCCGATGATTAGGGATGTTGAATGTCTTTCATGTACCCGTTGGCCCTTTGTACATCTTCTTTATAAAATGCCTATTCAGTTCCTCTGTCCATTTTTTAATTGGTCACAAGCACTCTTCTGAAGTTCCCCCTGGGTATGTTTGTGCATTTTAAAATAGAATGAGAAAAAAAAGATTAACTTTTTAGATAAAGTAGTAGTCTCCAAAGTGTGTTACCTGAGATGATCCACTGAAATAGAAGAATAAAATAGAAGAGTTTTCTATCTATATTTTTATTCACAATAAGAAAGAAGAACCCACTCATGGCATGTAATAGAATTTCCCTGACACCCCAGCTTGGTCTGTTTGTCAGTCACAGGTGAGCGAGTTACCTCAAGACAAATGCCAAGCTCGGGTCAGTTTCAGATGATTGCGCTTGAGGAGACATGAGCATCACTGAATTAACCAGAACAGAGTGGCTAAGGTAAGAAGGCCTCCTGACCTGTGTGAACTAGAGAAAACACATGTAAGGGAAAGAACAAGAAGACAGCTGACCCTCTTCTACACCCGATTAAGTTGTCAGCACATTATGAGGCAAAATTGGTGACTGAATTAAGCTGGACAAGAAACTCACCAAAAATTTAAATACAAATAACATGTTTGGAAATTTCCAAGCATAAATCTAAAAAGGAATCTTGGAGGAGGAAATTTACATCTTAGTATCAAATTAGAAATAGTATATATATTGGTAAAATTTGACATTTGGAGATGGAGGGAAAGCATTGGGGAAAAAATTCAAAGTTGTTTCGGTCATGATGAGATCTCTTTTACTAGTTGCCAAGTATATTTCTAACAGACACAGATGTCTATTGTGATGTTGTTTTAAAACAGAAGACTAATGTAAATAGTCTAATGTCCTTGCTTTAATTTTTGAAGTAAAAAATTCAAACTCACAAAAATTCAAGAACATCCTATGAAATATGGATTTGTCTCTACTACTGTTAATAATA
Source organism: Antilocapra americana (assembly GCA_007570785.1). Classification (NCBI taxonomy): domain Eukaryota; kingdom Metazoa; phylum Chordata; class Mammalia; order Artiodactyla; family Antilocapridae; genus Antilocapra; species Antilocapra americana. The sequence continues at coordinate 1,058,829 of ML664227.1, forward strand.
AATTTTACTATAAATGCATACTGAGTCTTGAAGTATAAGCTAAGGTTGTATGAACCATCATGAACTGTAAGTATTAAAATATTGTTTATTTCATGGATATGGATATCTCATATTTTTAGAGATTTTTAGATTTTAGCTTCTAGTGTATGATTTTAAGAATGCAATTCACAATTAATAAGTATACATATGGTCGGATTGCCTGCTTAAAATCTTTTGTCTTTCACAACCCTGCCATAAAAAGTTTGTAGACCACTCATATAGACTCTATTTCTTTACCTTCTCTACTTTTTAATAGTTTTGATGATAACCACCCTATTTTCAATTTTATTAGTAGTTTTCTATAAATAAATAAAAATGAGTTTGAACCTGTTTTTCCTCTTATCATCAATGCTATGCATAGAATGCTATTTCCTTTCCCATGTTCAATGAGAAGTGAGTATGTTTCCTCTTTTTCTCCCAATTCTCAGTTTTGGCTGATATAATTTGAGGCTTTATATACAGTTTATATGGGTTTCCCACATGGCGCTAGTATTAAAGAACCCACCTGCCAATGCAGGAGATATTAGAGATGTGGGTTTGATCCCTGGGTTGGGAAGATCCCCTGGAGGAGGGTATGGCAACCCACTCCAGTATTCTTGCCTGGAGAATCCCATGGACAGAGGAGCCTGGCAGGCTACAGTCCATAGGGTTTCAAAGAGTCAGACGTGACTGAAATGATTTAGTAAACACAGCACACATACAGTTTATATAGTCATCGAATCTTATTTACTTTATGTCTTCTTTTTTCCAAAAATTTAAAAATATTTGCATTACAAGATTGCTTCTCTAGCAGTTTGAGAGCAATGCGCTGAAGTGGGGCCAAGGTCAAGTTATTTTAAGAAAAAAAAAAGGGGGTTCAATGTCAGGATTTTCATGTACTAAGACTGGAGTTCAATCTAGAAAATCTCAGGAAAGTAGGAGCCAGAGGCATTTCTACTGCTTACATTATTCCCTCTATTTTAAGGCAGTGCTACAGGAAACTTCTGTCTGTTGGAAATACATTCAGCTGCGGGTGAGAGAGATCTCATCATGATGACCTGAATTAATTGCAAGCTTATTTTGCTCTTGTTTTCAGATAAACTCTGTAAGAATCAATGCAGAGCAGACACAGTAACTCTATGAAGCACCGAGTTCCCAGACTCCTTATATTTTTCTGTTCCTTGAGGTGTGGTTACAATTCCTGAGGTCACAGGATGGCTGCCGGAGCCCTAACCATCACGTACAAGCTCTGGGCATTGCAACAAGGAGAAGAAGGGAAGGGTAAGAGGCTTTTTCTCAAGTCCCACTCGGGGACTTCTGCTTGTATCTCATTACCTTGCCCTGTCTCATTAAGGGTCTGAGAAATGTCAATTTTTACTTAAGCACATCACTACCACCAAATATATAGTTAGAAAAAGAAAGGATAGGGAGTAGGTATGCAACTAGCAGTTTCAGCCATAATGCCCTTAAACATGATTCTTTGAGCATTTATATGGCTTTGCTCTTGTTAAGATAGTTCCCTAGAAGTAGAATTTCAAAATCAAAATGTATTGTGCATTTACAACACTGATATATTGTCAAATTGCTTCCCCAAAATGCTGTGCATGTTTACATTCCCACAAACAGCATATGTGAGTTCCCATTTGTTTTGTAGCCTTGCCAATATTGGACATTATTAGCTTGATTGTCAATTTGATATATGAAAATTGGTATATTTTTCACTTTTTATTTCCCTGATAACTGGTGAATTTGAGCATCTTTTTACAAGTTAACTTATTGACTTTTACAAATTGGGGTTTGTCTAGGCAAAATACTCTTCCAACTAAGTCACCCTTCACCCCCTCATCCAAACTACCCAATGCAAAACTAGGTTTGTAAAGAGTATTCAGAGCTAGAGATGTGTAGAAAGTTGATTGAGCCAATACAGATAAGTTCTATGACATAGCATCTGAAAGGGAAATTGAGTTTTATTCTGGACCGAGTGAAATTCTAATGAGGAAGAAAAGGCCAAGGGAGATGCTTGTTAATCAGAGTCATAAGATCTGGGTGAAGCGAGAGACAGAGAAGTGATTGTTTAGGATGTTCTGGGAAGTTGTTGATTCAATTCCCATACTTGGCTGACAATGAGGGTCTCTATCTGGGGTTACTCCCAGGGTGGAAGCAGTAGAAAGGTCTGAGAAGAGAAAGATATCAGCTCAGTTCCTTCCGAAGTCTTGGTTAACTTATGTTACAGACTTATCCAGCCTGAATAGGGAGACACTTTTTTTTGGATTTTCTACCCAACATAAAAATCCCACATGCACTACCAATTAATGACACCCTGTCAGTCACTGAATAACCCAAAGATACAGAGTTCGTCTGGTCTGGCTCCTCTTGGAATGCACACTTGCGTGACTCATTCGTCAACTTAGTAAACACACTCTGAAACTCACTTTCATATCCTGGAATGGTCAAAAGCCCTCCTTGGTCTTCGGTAATATTTGACCTCTATGTCCTCATAGTCCTTTCCTGGGGCTTTCTCCATCGCTAAATCGCTCCACATATTTCAGATCTTCCCTATTTGCATTCCACTGAAATGATCCAGTTAAACTAATCATCTTATTGGCCTAATAGCTTCACTGAACTTCTGGAGGTTGTCATACAAGGAGTTATGCTGCATAGCCTCTACCATCTTGTTGACACTCCCCTCACTCTATCTCCTTTCAAAGCCAAGTTCTCCTGACAAGTGACTGTTCCCTTGAAGAGAGATGACCAGCCTTTTCACTCCAATTGCCTGTCTCATGTCTTCAAGATGCCTTTCTCAGTCCTTGGAATTTTGGTCAATAAGATTGTCTCCATCTCATTACAACTTCTTAGAAAAATATTTGTAGCCCCTTGCAAATTTTCTCCTACAGGTTGAGAAAGAGAAAACAAATCACAGTATTTACTTGTGGATCTGGGCTCCTCTTTCCTATGTAATATCACACTCCTTGCATTTTATAATGGTTAGAGAAGAATTCTTCTGTGGGAATGCTTTCAATAATTCTGTAACTTTTTGGTCTTTTATGTCTCTGGCCCTTTTCTTGGGTGCATGAATTCATCAAATATGGCTTTCTATATCCAACCCAGGTACAAATCCCACTGTATCAGTAGAATGTTTGGTTCAAACTGGGAAATATGCAACTGTTGTTTGATCGAATCTGGCAGTATTCAGGTTTAGAGAAGATCTCCTACCACTTATCCTGCCTTTTCAGAGTCAGGAACCAACCTGGTATTATGCGCCTGCTCACTGGAAGAGAGTGAGTCTTTGGTAGGTGTGCTTTCTCTTACAAGAGGAGTAGAGTAGTTTGTCTACAAGGTGTTTTAACTGTAGATCTAAAACTACTCATCACTTGACTCCCCTCATTTCTTGATCTTAAACTCTGGACTCCCAAGGTGGGGTTTGCTTCTGGTGCTGTCTGAAGCACAGTACCCTCTCCTGCCTTAGGTGAAACAAGTAAGTAGGATTTTTTTTTTTTGCCTCCCAGGATCCAGGCAGTACTTTGATTACCCAAATCTACACCATATATACTAGGGCTTCTAGGTATTAAGGGCAGGTGTCATTCCTACGATAACTTCTTGCCTTCATCCCACACACACACAAATTAATTAGAGGATACTGTCTATGTCAATGCCTCTTACAAATTTGGTCTGAGGCTCTTCTGTGGTTAGAGGTGGGAGCTCTTTCTTCCCCTACATGGAAGGTTGCTTTGTAGAAATCTAGCTTTAGAGATTCAACATACTTCCCTTGGTCTCCAGCTGAATTGATGTCATCAGCCTCCCATCCAACTCAATATTTTATAATATTGCTACCATCCTTTCTTCCTTCTCAAACAGCTCCATCCAGAAAAATAATCTGGAGGTCCATCTGGTAAAGTCAAGGCCTTGTCTGGTCTGTAAGATTTCATTATAAGTTCTCCTGCAATGCTGTGGTCATGTGAGCACTTCCCTCATGACTTTCATCACCTTACTAAGTAAATCTCTCTAATCTCAACACACATGTAGAGGCCTCTTCTTCCTCTTGAGCAATATGTGGTCAGAAACCATTGCAAGTCTTTCTGACTGTCAACATTACGAAATATCTGTGAAAGTCCTTTCAGACATTGACTTCACAGAGAAAGAGGCATTTGCAGCTTTACACCCAGATATGGTCTATAACGCTAGGTATTTAATCTCTGTCAATTCTATGTCTCCAAAGACATACTGTGGAATGCCTTCAGTCACAGGCACTGCATTCTTGCTAATGTTCCTTATTTCTGTTAACAGCCTACCTGATGGTTGTTCCCTTAGTTGCAAGAATCAGCTTCAGGAAACATCTTTTTCAATAGATAAAACAGGTAGGAAGCCCATGTCAGCCCAGTGTTGGTCACAGGCCTCCTTTCCCTTCCAAGAAAGTTTCCAGTTTCTTAGGAATTATGGTTCTATTGGATGAACACTAACTTCCAGATTACAGATTCAGAAGTAATTTGTTAGAATTTACTCACTCAATTATGCTCATAGGACATATTTCAATGTGGGAGAATCAAATGTATCTTATTTAACATTTAATCATACGTAGATATATGCTGTATGCATCCTCATTTGTCCTCTTGTCCCAAGTTCAACAAATGTTAGAACATATTATACCCAGTTATAATGCATTTACCTACAAATACAAAAAGACCTAGGTGGTGTCTCTTTCCTTATGACAGGGCATTAAGGTAAGACAAAATTGCTTTTAACTTTGAAGGAATATGTGGATATTCCCTGAATGATTAGACTCCTGGAAACTTTGTCAGAGTCATCAATTTTTATGAGATTTATAATCTATGTTTCTTGTGCTTTTCTGTTGTATGAGAGCATCTATGGTAACTTCTACTTCCTTCTCACTACATCAACAGGATGGAATCCTTATGGCAGATGAGCACAATGACTGATGAAATGAGGCATGATCAGCAGAATAGCTTAGATGCAAAACAGCTTAATTCCTGTGTCTGGATGCAAACTAAGCAAGTCCATTCATAGGACACCCTGGCATCTTCTCATTGGCAGAACTGAGTGGGCAGCTCTGAGCAGATCATCTGCAGGAACAGTAACATTCAACTTTAAGTGATCTGTATGCTTGAGTGGGCTCCAGAAGCAGCCCAGAGATCAGGGAAGGAGCAAATTATTTTGAGCAAATGTTTTGTATCTTCCAACAACAATTAATGAACAACTGTGATGAAACAACTCTTGACCTATTTATATAGGTGATGGAGCAGAGAGCAAACACCTCTGCCTACAGTCTAGTGAGGGAGAAATAATGCTAAATCTAAGGATGCTGGTAGGCGCAACTAGCATTTATGGACAGGATCAGGGATCAGGTATGAAAGGGAAGTTAAAGAGAGAAGGTCCTTCATACAAGCTTCATCTGTTCACTTTTTGGAAAAAAAAAAAAATAAGGAAAGCAGGTGTTTTACAGTCTTGATGAGTTCTGGAGGAGAGCCATCCAGGACCCAGATTCTGGTCTGTACCACGGAAGACAGTGAGTGTGGAAGCTGGAAGGGAACATTGTGATAGGCAGAGGGAGCTGAGGTGGCAGAGGCACCTGGGTCTCCCCATTTCACCCTGGATGGGTATGTGGTAGATGCGAATGCCATCAATAGACAGATTTATGGAACTCATCAGGTCTCATCCACCCAGATCAGATCTTCTCTTCCCTGTCATGGAACCATTCAGTTTCCCTTCCAGACCACATGTTCAGTCCCTTTTCAGAGAGTCTGCACCTCCAGTGTTCATAAGCCTTTTCCGTCTGCTTTTGGCTGTGGGGCAAATGACCAGTCTTTTTATTTACGGACCATGACATTTGGGTAGATACTTGTCCATATTTGTCGATCTTTTTCTGCTTTCACCGCTGCCCCTCCTCCTTTTACTTTTTAAAATAGTATTTAAAAACATAATAAAGGGAACATCAGCTCTGATGAGCAGCATTAATATTTTTGTTACCGTTATTGTTGTCCCAAGAACCTCAACAGGCGCTGGAGGGATAAGACGGTCTGTCCGCTCATCACTCCATGGCTCCTTCCCCACATCTCTCCACCCTGTTGGGTCCAGCTCTGGAACTTTAATTTTCATACTCTGGCCAGAGTTCGGCTGGAGCAGAATGACTGGACAGAGTGGATCCCTGTGACAACAAGGAAAACGTGATATTCACTGAGAGAGTGAGAACGAGAGAAAAGCTAGGAAGAAGAGAGTTGTAAGCAAGGATCTCAGGAAAATTATCAGTCAGGAAAACCGAAGTCCTTGTATGGATAATAGGGCGATTAAAAACTACGTGACGCTCTCCAACATAGACACAGGGTAGAGGAGGAGCAGGAAGAGGGCAGAGCACGGTCAAAGGACATCTCAGCTAAAGGAACCGGCAACTGGACGCAGGACTGAAGTGCTCTGGTCACTCTGTAGTCACAGGTCTCTGCCTGGCTTGATACAGATACGGGAAAAGCAGAAAGACAGGAAAAGATGTCATGTATATTAGTCAGGATTCTCCAGAGAAATAGAATCAAAAGACTGTATATAGAGAGATTTATTTTAAGGAATTGGCTCACATTATTATAAAGACTGGCCAAGTCTAATCATTCATCTTCAGAGTGAATGATCCAGGCTGGAGAACCAGGAAGATCTGTTGCTGTGGTTCAAATTCAAAAGCTATCGGGGCAAAGACGCAGGAAGGAGCCAATGTTACATTACCCTGTAGGGAAAGGAGCTTAGCGCAGATCAGTAACTGCACAGTTCAGAGAAACAACCCTGCTCTCCTACTCATCTGGAAGAAATGTTCTCAGATCCTTAGAATCCTCTTTTAAATTACGATCTGCATGTTTTTGGGGTAGACTTCGTTATAATTCACACAATGGCAGGGCTGTACACTGGTGTTTGTGTGCATGTGTGGGTGTGTGTATGTGCATGCACGCGTGTGCATTTCTTTTCAGAGGCTAGAGTTTTAGTAAAGTTAGTTTCCTCTAATCTCTGCAAGTCTGACTGCTACAGGTTGAGCTTTCTGGCCAAGCTGGGGAAATTTAAAGTGAGTGAGATCTGAGATATGCTTTTGTCCTGTTTGAATTAGTAATTTAGGCAAATAGGAGGCTGCTTTGTTTATAAGGGGATAATGATGGTAATAGAAAAAAGGAGAGAGAAAATATCGTACACCAAAAGATAACCTTACAATATTATCCATGGGCCCAGGTAAACTAGATAAAATTACTCCAGCCTTTCCCATGAAACAAAACACATTTATTGCCAGATTACAGAGGTAGTAATAACTTCTGCTTTCATTTCCTATGGGAAAAATAATTTTTTCCTATGGGAAAAAATAATTCATCCCTTTCCCTTTAAGCTCTATGTTGTAAAAAAGGAACTCAATATGTTGCAATATATCAATAGAGTGGCAGGAGAGCTCTAGAGGACATACAAGGAGCATGTCCTCTGTTCTGAAGCCAGAGAGAGGTATGAGGATGGGAGCACTGTTCCAGACACTCAAAAAAAGGAGGGTGGGGTAAGAAGCTGAGAAAAAGTATGATGGCTTGGAGAACTCTTCTTCAGTTTCCTTAGCAGTAAGGAATAGAAACAGTGAATATTTAATTATTGTTTTCCTACCTCTGAAGGTTATGACAATAAAATAAAATTACTGCCTGTGAGGTGCTTAGCATAGGAATTGACATCTTATAAGCACTTGGTCAACTACCCTAGGGAATAGGAGAGGAAAAAGTCAAGGCAAAGGCCCAGGTTTCTGGAATTGGTCATTGACTGAGAGTAGGAACCTAACAACAGTTTGGAGATTGAAGACAATGAATGGGACATTGGCCCTGTTGCACATGGCCCCTAGTGGAGATGCCTAGTAGAGAGTTGGATGCGGGGTCTGATGCTCAGCAGAGGGTGTGGGGTGGAGATAGAGACTTGGACAGGAGCAGCATGCGTGTGATATTTGGAGCCCACAGAGTAGCTATCCTAGAGAGAGAATGAAAATGCATTAAAGGGAGTCTGTGACAAAAATCCTGGAGCACGATATTGTAGAAAGCATTGAGATAGAGGAAGAGCAGCCGACAAAGGAGCCCGAGGAGGGCTGGCAGAGGGGAATGAGGAGGCCTAGTGTGTATGACATCAAGGAAACCAAAGGAAAAGAGACTTCAGGAAAGACTTTCTGACTTCTATTAGGAAAGAAGAGTCGACAGCGTCAAATGTTGGCGCAGCTGCTGGTTACTTCATGATGCTCAAAGGAGTCGCGGTGACGAGATGCTGAGGAGTCCCTTGGAGCAACTGTTGAAGCGGCTGTGATGTGGGAGAGGGAGAGATAGGACACCAGTTGGCGGTGCCAATTTAAGGGAGTGTTTAGAAGGGTGCTGAGAACGTTTAAGGAGTTAGAGGCATCAGTGAAGCATGCCATAGAAAGAGGAAGCACATTAGACAGTCAAGTTCCTGAAAAGGGGCAAGAAGGAGGGACTTAAAGCATGAATGAAAGTATCAACTTTAGATTCTAGGAGCTCAGTGTCATTTGTGGGGGCAGAAGAGAAAGCTGGAACAGGTGTAAATACATGCAGGTCAGTTAAAGTTTAAGTGATAGGAATTTAAAGGCATCACTTTCTCTTTTTCCCAAAGAAGTATTTGATTGTGTTTAAAATTTGGGGGGAAAGTTATTTACAAGAGTGTAAAACATGTCACCCGAAACTTCTGAGTTGAAGTTTGGAGAAGTAGCACCTCATCTGGTCCTTCTATCACGCAGCAGAGAGATCAAGCATATCTCCTTCACATCCTAAGCCAACCAAACAAAGTTTCATCCTTTGCTGTTTCAAACACATGGCTGCAGAAGGCATCACTTTTTAAAAATTCACTTGTTCATTTTTGTCGGTACTGTCTTTGTTGCTCCAAATGGGCTTTCTCTAGTTGTGGCGAGCAGGGGCTACTCTCTAGCTGCTGCGAGGGGGCTTCTCTTTGTGGTAGTGTCTCCAATTGCAGAGCATGGGCTCTGGGGCACATGGGCTTTAGTAGTCGCAGCTCATGGGCTTTAGAGCGTGGGCTCAGTAGTTGTGGCGCATGGGATTAGTTACCCCAAGGCATATGGGATCTTCCCTGACCAGGGGTTGAACCCATGTCCCCTGCATTGGTAGGTGGATTCTTAACCACTGGACAACCTCAGAAGTCCAAGGCATCACTTTCTGACTCCCATTTGTGTTTCCTGATACATAGGAGGCTCTTTCATTACCCAAGAGTGGCAACGTAGAATGGAAGATTAGAAGGATATGAAAAAAAGTTAGTAGTATGATAAAAAGAAAAAGATGGGCTGTGGAACTCAGTTAGCTGGATTTGAATCCTGGTTCTGAAACTTCCCAGCTGTGTGGACTTGATCATATGATTTAGTCTTTCTATGTCTCCTTTTACTAATCTGTGAAATGAGGATAATGATAGCCATCTCACAGTGTGTTTTTGAGGATTCAATAGATTTAAAGTCTGTAGACTAATTAGGACAATACATGGCAAGCACTCAACAAATGTAAGCTGTTACTAATTCATATTATCTTTAAATAGCTACTAAGCACATAGCTGATTGCTGAGTGGTGTTAAAGATTGGTTAAGGCTAGATAGTGTTAATTTATAATGACTTTGTCAAGGAAGGTTGATGATTCTTCCAGGCAGCTTGAGTGCGGTGCAGAGGTGGAGGTGAGTTGGCTCAGTCTAGGACTGCCAAGTAGGTGAGATTAAATAGTAATGGAACACATTTTTATTCCAATTTATTTCCTCATTTCCCCCTTGATCTACCACTATCTATGTCCTGTGATAAATTTGTGCAGAATGTTTTAGCATGGAAATTAGGTGATAGTTAGATAAATACAATTCTTCCTCATGACTTTCCATCTGAATTACCCTGAGAAGGCTTTAACTCAGTTGCCAATATATTTAACCATCAATATCAACATTACAATCTTACAAGGTCAGTTGTTATGGACTGAACTATGTCTTCCCAAAATTCATATGTTGAAGCCACCCCAGTGTGATTATATTTGGAGACACAGCCTTTAAAGAGGTAATTTAAGGTTAAATGAGGTGATAAAGGTGGGTCCCTAAGCCAGCATGATTGGCATCCTTATAAGAACAGGCAGGGACCCTCATGATGCACGCATGTGCAAGAGAAACACCAAGTGAGGACACAGAAGATGGCTTTCTGAAAACTAAGAAGAGAGGTCTCAGGAAAAGCCAAACCCGCCAACACTTTGATCTTGGACTTTCAGCTTCCAATACTGTGATAATATTCCTATTGTTTAAATGACTTTCTGTGGTATCTTGTTATGGTGGCCTTAGCAGACTAATATACCAGTGTTACAGCATATCTCTATACGGTGGTAGGTATAAATTGAAAAATAAGAACCTACTCCCTGAGGAATATCCTTCTTGTTTGTAGATGGAGAAATTCTTGTTGGCATTTTGTACCTTAGAGGGTATGAGAGAATATGCCTAGTTTCAGGTCATTTCTGCATTGCTTCAGTACCCCCATTCACTAATTTCATGGACCCAGGTGGCTACCTCAAGTGAATGAACCAAGATATATACTTGTCAGTTTCAGTCACCCTCACTGGAAAGGGGTTCTTTTGATGTGTATCAAAATTCATTCCTTATATTCCCATAGTCATTTCTGTTGGGCCACATTCTGTATAGATATCATATTAGAACAGTTTTCCATTATACTTCTATTTGATTAAATGGCTATACCACTAGCCACTTCCCTTGAATCAATAAAAAGCCAAACTTGAACCATTTTATTTCCTTCAATCAAGCTGTTGCCTTTCCAAGCAAGATGTCATCTATTCATCTTGCCATTCATAAAGCAAGCAGATTTTTGTTGGTTAATAGCTGCTCGTAAGCCGGTTATCAAATGGCCCAAGTGCCCATAAGATTTAGCACTTCCCAGGTGTTTCAAAAGTTGGACAGTTGGGGAAAGACTACACCTATTTATGAATGCTTCTTTCTCTCCCCTAGTAGCATATTCGTATATAAATCATTTCCATTTTATTTTGGAACTCTTCTTGGCATTGTCCTCTCCATTGGAACATTTGTCTGATATTGCTCAAGACATTTCGAGTATTTCAGTATAATTTTACAATTTTTAGTCATAAGAGCAACCTTAACTAGACCCAATAGCAAGCTTGTTGTCTCCGAAATAGTTGCCTCTCAAATTTCTGGTCCAAAATCCTACCAGCCAGCTGTGACTTCTATGTATTATTCACTGATTTTCTCCTTAAGCTCCTAGTCTTTCCTCAACATAAGGCTACTGTACAGAAAATCTGTCTGTGTTTTCACTACAGTGTCAGCTACAAATTGGCACTTGCCATCTCCCTTTACATCAGCTGTGGCTGATGACTTTCAACATCTACTGAAAATATTTCACAGTGGAGAGCAGAAATGAGGCACTCTGTGCTCTGGGAAAAACTGGTAGAACAAATCTCCAGACAGATATTTTCAGGAGCTGATTTTATGAGCCTAATTCTTGTATTTCCTCATATCTAGTAAAGCACTAAATTCCTTCATGGTGATGATTGCTCCTAATGATAGCAGAAACCTTTTGCAAAAAATATGTGTTTGATTTCATGCACTCCCCCTTCACCAAAATCACATATATACTGATTTCTCCCTTTCCCCCACCATCTTTGGAGCAGTTTCTCAGACCTATGTGAGATACTGTCTCCCTGGCTATAGTCCCCTCATTTGGCCCCAAATAAAACTTAACTCACAACTTCCACATTGTGTATTTATTTTAAGGCGTCACCAGCTAGATACCAATTGAGTATTAAAGTACTAATCTCTTTTAACCCACCAGATAGTCTATGCTGTTTCAAATGAATGATTTGTGGACACAGGCAATCTTATTGTTCCTCACTTCCCATGTTCTCTCAATATTGCCTGAATGGTATGTATACATATCTTCTATTTTACAGTATTCATAGGGGAATCATTTCCAACTCAGACATGATATTCATCCCCATAATATATCCAAGCAAAAGAGTCAAAACATTTTTTCATTGTATCTTTTCAAGCATTCTAATTTTCATCCAAACTGTCACCATAATCTCATCACCTGTTACATTACTATATCCTCCAGTTGAACTGCAGCCCCTATCAGGATTTCGTCGATCGGTTTTGGAATGACAGTTCATGGGCATCCCAGTCAGAGTTTCAGAAGTAGCATTTGTCTACTCCCTGACCACGTGCGTATGCCCATGGGCCTCCTTTGGTCAGCTCTCTTGTCCAGACAGCAGGATCGTTGCCTTGGGTGCTTTGAGGTCAAATTTCTCATTCTCAAATTTGCTCTCTAGATTTTTAAATTTCTCCAAAGTAGAGTAAATAAAGCAGAATTCTGGAGGTCCTTAACTGTTGTGGGACCAGCAGGGGTTCCCATTGGTCCACCTAACTTCCGGGAGAGCTGCATTGGCAGTTTTTACACTGTTAATATCTGCTTTATTCATCTCACTTCTTAGAAACCACTTAGAGATTTCCACCCTCCTAGGATGACTCCCTTGACTCTTCTCATTCACTTTCCCATTCTCCTGTAAATTACTCTTAACTCTGTTCATTACCTGTTGTTTCAGCATAATTTCTCTTTCGGATGGCAATCCTGGGGCTAGCAGTTGTGGCTTTAAGTGTTTGGAATTCAACGCTGGCCCAGCACCAGGATTCACCCTAGCATTCTCTGCAACTTTTATTTTAGCTGTTACAGAGAACGATTACCAATGGACTGAGTATCTAGCTTTTTTCTTGCTACTTTGAATTTTCTCATGCATTCAGTAGACCCGCTCTTCCGTAGTTGGATCCATCATTTCTAAATTTAATTGACAACTTCAGCTTCTAATAACTGGACTGCGACACAGCTGTAATTCCACACTCCTGGTGACACTGAGAACATATAGGAATCAAAGCTTTCTCATCCTTGGCCTCTCATTCTTATTTTTCTCAAACCACGTGTTTCGGTGAGCACAGACTGTTGCATGGAGTCCCTCTTCTGGCACCAGCTGTGAGAGCCAGGCTCACTGCAAAGTAAGGAGGCATTGTCCACACAGGAACACTCGCACATCTCACACTAACTGCAAGTCCAGCCACCCTCAAGTTTTGAAAGCTTTGTTAGAATGACTCATGAACTCCTTTCTTCCCTTTTTAAAAAACATTTTTATTTTTAGTTGTGGTGATCACAGAACTCCTTGTTACAAGGACTGTGAAAAATTCATATTTTATGGCAAGAGAAAAAATTTAAACATAAAAAATGTTCCCTACCCTTTGGCCTTCTCTCTTCTTCTGTGCCTTGTGTATCTGCATTGTGCATTGACCAAACCGTCCCATGGGCAGAAATACCATTTCAATCATAAACAGCAGCATTCTTTTAGTGCCAACAAGAAAACTCCTTAAAAGAAACATTGTTTCTTGATCTTGTAAGTGGTCACAATGACCCATCACCTTTGTCCTTAAAGATCTGGATTTTGCAAACTGTTGATACCATTTAACGCACAGTCCTCTGTCTCAGAAGCCCGTGTAACTGTGTTTTGATGTCTAATGGGTGGCACAGTTTTTGGAGCTTTATGAGAAGCTGTTCTCGGGTTATAACTCTCAATTTGGCTTGAATAAAATTTTCTACACAGGAGACTATATTCAGTATCCTGTGATAAACCATAATGGAAAAGAATATATACGTTTCTGTACCGCAGAAATTGGCATAACATTATGAATCAACTATACTTCTATGTGATTAAAAAAATTCGATTTCTTTCTTAGATAGATTTTTTTTCATCAGCAGGACTCACAGACTCACTTAAGTTTCTTATATTCAAGTGTTGTGTTAGTCACTCAGTTGTGTCCACTCTTTGCAACCCCATAGACCATAGCCCACCAGCCTCCTCTGTCCATGGAATCCTCCAGGCAAGAATACTGGAGTGAGTAGCCATTCCCTTCTCCAGGGGATCTTCTCATCCCAGGGATCGAACCCAGGTCTCCTGCATCGCAGGCAGATTCTTTACCATCTGAACCACCAGGAAAGCCCCCAGATTATAGTTTATTACAAGGAAAGAGACAGATTAAAATTAGCCAAAGGAAAAACACAGAGGGAAAATTTCAGAAAAATGTCACATCTCACCACGGAGTCAGGATAGCATTACTGTTTCCAGCATCGATGCGTAACAATACACACAGCATGTCAACCAGGAAAGCTTGTTTGTGCAGATTCTCAACGTCAGGAAGAGATGAGAGTTTAGGCCTATACATGCAAGGGCCTTCTTTTAATGGATTCCAGGGAATATGTCAGAGCTCTCAAAAGTCCCTGTGTACATCTAATTCTCCATTTTTTCTTTTAAACTTTTTGGTGGGCTTATTGTTTGCATCAACTATTACCCACTACTGCACATTGCCACAAAGTTAAAACACTTGCCTGTAGTTGTTTACGATGCCAAACGCTTAGCCTCTCTGTGCACTGGTGCCGAATCAAATCTCAGAGAGACTTTTGGGTGAAGTAGAAGAGGATAGCTTTATTTCTTTGCCAGGAAAAGGGGTATGTAGCATACTCCTGCCTCTGAAAACTATGTGTCCCAACTTGGAGAAGACTGTGAGAAGCTTTATAATAATGGTTCAAAGAGCATATGATCAGCTTTTGGACTTTCTTCAGATGAATTGGTGATGAGGTAAGTAGGAGTCTCCATTATCAACCTTCAGGTTCCAACTGGTGTCTGCATGCTTGTGGGCAGCATAATATCATTAGTCATTAACTTCTCCCATCCGGAGGGGGTTTCAGTATCTGCAAAACCGCTAAAAAATATTATGTAAAATAGATAGTGGGAATTTGCTGTATAACACAGGGAGCCCAGCTGGGTGGTGCTCTGTGACAACCCAGAGGAGTGGGAGGGGGTGGAAGTGGGAGGGAGGTTTAGGAGGCAAGGGACATATGTATACTTATGACTGATTCACATTGTTGTATGGCAGAAACCAGTACAACAGTGTAAAGCAATTATCCCCCAATTAAAAATAAATGCGTAAAATGTCAAACAGTATTTTTGGGTTTATCTGTAGATGGGGAACTAGGACCTTGTCCCAAGGCTACACTCTTGTTTCTCTTACTGTTTGTTTCCTCCTGGTCTCACATCCTATCCTTGCCCTAATTAACAACTGCTGGAATCTCAGGGAAGGTCACGGAAGCTGAATGAAGGCTGTTTCTTTGTAATCAAAGAAACGGAAGACACAGAAGGGCTTTGTGCCCAGAAGCTGCATGGGGCCCAGCTCCGTATCACTTTCAACAAATACCCACCTCCAAGTAAAAGGAGAGCAGTGAAATACAGACATCCTTGGAAATGCGGTCTTCCAGGGAGCCACGAAAGAGGCAAATAATGGCAGTTCTTTGCATAAGAATCTTTAAAAAGAGCTCCAGCCCTGTTCTGCTCTTTCAAGTTGCTGCTAGACTGCTAGTTTCACCATGAATTCAGGCTGTTATTTTTCAAAACTACAATGGAGGTACAAAGTAAAGGGTGGGACTGAGGCAAGTTAAAACACCACAAAGCTCTATGTTCTTACTGAGACTAAGCTGTTTTTCTTGAATATATTCCCCTTGGGTTGCTGCAAGCCATTGTTTAACTTTCAGAGTTTGAAAAATTACTCTAATGTTAACAGGATTTCCTTAGTTGAAACCAATATTTTTTTCCAATTAAACTTTCAAAATGTATTGCTAGTTTTTCTTCCCTAGTGATATTGTTAAGTCCAAACTCCGGGTCCCAAGCCCCTGAAGAGACCAAGTCCACACCGCAGTGCAAAAGCATAAAGGGGTTTATTGCTAGCCCGGCTAGGGCGCAAGTCTCATCCACGCAGTGGAATCCAACAAGAGCCCCGCGCTCCAGATCACAGTTGCTTTTATACAGGCAGTTCTTTGTTACAGCATTGGTATAGCTGGAAGTCAATGTTTGGCCAGTTTAAACTGCGCATCTGCCCTGGATGGTCTATCTCTTGGTGCCCGCGGGACTTTCCTGGCTTGTGGGGGGAGGTATGAGGTGAGGGTGGGGGACGTCGCTGGAACTAGGGCAGGCTGTATATCACAGCAGCCTGTCACGGAGTAAGGCACGGGGAGGTGTGAGGATGGGGGAGGTCTCCGCAGCTAGGGTCTGCTGTATCTCCCAGCAGCCTGTCACAGAAGCTGTTTTGTTTACACACCACAATATTTCCATAGATTCATAAATCACTTTTGTCTTTTCAAAATGCTGAGGCTACATTTCTTATTTTTGTATCAGCTATAATGGTCTCTTTCATGAGATACTTTTGTTTTTTTTTTATCTGATTGTAACCCCAGAAGTTCCTTACCCTTATGTACTAAAAAATATAAATACCAACAAATAAAAGTAACAGGTTTTCTCAGTGCTTTTATGGAAAAGAGAATTTTGAAGGCTTTTATCCCACCATTTTCTATACTTTACACTTTAACATGCCTGTTGAATTATATTCTTTTCTCTTCTTAAAGCTAAAGTTGTTCAGTATTTATATATTCCCCCTTTAGTGACCCACTGAAACCACCCATTATCCTATTATTATTTTATGAAATTTTGTTCTTTTTAATTAAAAATATTTTGACAGTAAATAGGTTTAGAGGATGAGGGTAAGAGAAACAGATATTCAGAGATCAGCCTCCTGTGAGCCTGCTCCTATAGCTGCTTGTTCCTCCCTATAACCTAGCCCTGCGTGGTTGTCTTGGGCACAGTGGTCATGAAAAAGACAGTAGCTCAGAGCATCTACTCCAAGTCTTCCCTTTATCCTATCCTTTATCCTTTGGGGTTGCAGTATCCTCCCCACATCAGGAAACAGCCATCCTTTTTCTCCTCAGGCTTCTCACAATCCTGATCTGAGTTTCTCAGAATCAACACTCTCCTTCCCCTCTTGAGTATGCCCATGTTTGAGCTGGTGCTGACAGCTTGTGCACACCTTTCCAGGGCTTGCCAGGTAGCACTAGTGGTAAAGAACCTGTCTGCCAATGCAGGAGACAAAAGAGATGCAAGTTCAGTCCCTGTGTCAGGAAGATCCCCCTGGAGAAGGGCATGGCAACCCCTCCAGTATTCTTGCCTGGAGAATCCCATGGACAGATGCAGTCCGTGGGGATGCAAAGAGTTGGACACAACTGAAGTGACTTAGTAGCATGCATGCGTAAAGTGGACAAGTGATTTAATCCTCTGGACATCCAGGAGGCTTATTAATAAACTATGTGTAATTCTTAGATAATACAGTTATTCTGAGGGTTCAATTCAATGTATTGCGGATTAATTGAAATAACGCATGTAAAGCCACACAACATTAGTAAATATTGCCAAACCTGGAGGCTATAGGGTCATAATACTGATTCCCAGCAAAAGTTTAATGCCCATAGTTGCCCTGGGGATCTGGAGAGTTCACACTTTGAATAAGAAATTGCTTTGCTCATACTGTCTTATGTAGGCGATCAACAAGTTGAAGTTGATGAAAAGTCAGAAAGGAAATGGGCTCATTAATTGCGCCTGGGACAGAATCCAAGCCTCGTTCAGCCTTTCTGAAAAGCCTGACTTCTGTGCCTGACGGCAGGCTGACACTGGTGGTCAAGTCTGCCTGAGGCAGAGCTGTTAGCCCAAGGAAATAGCCAAGTGTAGGAAGTAGGGGCTATGCGGGTGGGATGTGTGAAAACACCAAGGTAGTCACAACTGCAGGGAACGGCCTATCTAACACACTACCAGACAGAGCGTAGACCATGGTCACGGCCACATTTCTTCCATCACTATTCACTGAGTTCACACTGCAGGTACTGGAGGTGAGATGGAAGGCTTTTCTCTCCAGTGGTGAGGCTGTCTCCTTGGAATAAACTTGTTGGCCAGAGGTCAGATAAGAACTGGTTTGCTAGCTCCACCCTGGAAGAAGCATGTAAAAGGCCCCTAGAGCTTGAGCTTTTACTTTTCTCTTGCCTCTGTCCACTCTGATGTTATGTCTGTGGCTGCACAGGTGTCAGGCAGCCTGCAGTGAGGCCCTGCTCAGAAGACCCCCGCCTCTGCTGGGCCTCCTTGACCCTGGTATACGACACCCTCCTCCTCGGTGAGTGGCCTGGGCTCCTGGGAAGGGAGGGAATTGTGCCGAGCCAGGGAGGGGAGTGGCTGACTTCTAGGAGGGCTCCTTGGATTCTGATGTCCTTGGTGGACAAAAGGAGAGAGCCGCTGTCTTGTAATTTTTGAACGTGTATCTGATTTAGAGCGCTGGGATGAGCAGACAAAGCGAAACGGCCTTATGGTGTTGGCAAGGCTGCAATGAGGGTACCATTTACCAGGTAGCTGAGGCTGTTTTGTTGCATTAGCAGAGAAGTCACGAGAATCGGGAGTGTCTCTGTGTCTGCTGGCAAGGAGGGAGATAAGAAAGCCATTTGCCATTATGGGCTCCACACACAAAAATTACTCAGCATTAAAAAAAAATTCATTTGAAGCAATTCTACTCAGATGGACGAAACTGGAGCCCATTATCCAAAGTGAAGTAAGCCAGAAGCAAAAACAACAATACAGTATATTAACGCATATATATGGAATTTAGAAAGACGGTAACGAGAACCCAACATGCGAGACAGCAAAAGGAATGCAGATGTATAGAATAGACTCGTGGACTTTGTGGATGAGGGTAAGGGTGGGATGATATGGGAGAAGGGCATTGAAGCATGTTAATTGTCATGTGTCTAATCAATCGCCAGCCCAGGATTGATGCTCGGGGCTGGTGCAGCGAGATTTCCCGGGGGGGGAGGGAGGAGGGAGGGGGGTTCCGGAGGGGAAGCATATGTAAACCCATGGTGATATCATGACAATGTATGGCAAAAACAATAAAAAAAAAAAAAAGAAAGAAATGGAGGCTGGATTTGACGCTTGAGTTCAGAGGTTCCTGTGGGTTGCACCATGTGGCAATAGGGTAAGAACAGTTAATGAAATTTTGTGTTAACACGTACGAGAGTTGCTAGTTTTGTATTATTTAAAAACATGTTAAACTCCATCTTGTTTACTACCACACCTTCCTCTAGTACCTTTTTTTCTTTTTCCTCTTTAAAGATTAGCATCTTTGTAGATCTGAGCGCTTTGCCTTCCTTCTCTAAGTCTTCTTTAAACTTCACGGTAGCTGGTGCTCACTGTCAGCACCCGGGTGGGTCTCCCTGAAGCCTGAGGACCCGAGCCTCCTCTCTCCCTGGTTCCCTCCTTTCAGCAAGTGGGGTGTCTGGCTGGACTGCTGTTTAACCCGCAGCTGGCCAGAAGTCCCTGTTGTGCTCTAAGTTCTTTCCTTCCCTTTTCCTAGGACAGGAAAGTTGGAGGATGAGCCTCCAGGAGCTGCTCAGATCCGGGTGATGAGACAGCAGTGCTGGGAGCGGAGCCCGTCGGGAGGACAGGGACAGGGTGGGGAGCTGGTGGGAGCTCTTGCAGAGGAGAAGCACTGGGCTGGGAGAGGGGGGCCCTGGTGCCGGTGTGGCTCTGCCCTGTGTGAACCAGGACAAGTTCACCCGCTGGGGGACCTCCTGCTCTATGACAGAAGGGGCCGGGGAATGTCCCCTCTAAGACCAAGGCAGGGGAGAGTTGTCATGTTCTGGGAACTGGTGCCTCTCCCCAACCGGCCTCTCCTGTGGGGACCTCAAGGCCTCTGCTCTGTCTCTTCACCCTGTCCTGTCCTACTCCTGTGTCCTGACAGGGACTGACAACGGATGAACCTGTTTAGGGTACCTTCAAAGAGAAGACCCCTGACCATCCTGTGGTCACTTCTCAGCTTTCAAGCAGAGAAGGGTGCTCCCCTTTAAGCATCCCCTTGGGAATCCAGCCTGGCCCTCTATTTTCTCTGCCTCTGCTCCCGAGAGGTGTCTCGGGACCCAGTGTCCTCAGACCACCTGCTGAAGGACATCACCTCCATCCCACAGTGCGTGAAAACTTGGTCTACAAACCACCCTCTGGAGAATATGCTACAGGCTGGGCCACTTAGAAGCAGCTAATTCTCCCCAAGGTTTCTCAGTTCCTGTTGGTTTAGCAGAAAATTTAGCTACTTTCTTGGGGATCACAGGAAGTGAGCTCTGTCGCAAATGCTTGTGGGGAATGACACAAACATTGCTTTGGCCAGAATTACCTGTGAAAATCTTTTAGGAAGGTAACACATTGGAGGCTGAGATATTGTTCCTCAGTCAGACCAACTGCTCCATTTCCCCTTTTGGAAAAAAGGGTGTTTCTGGAGCCTAGATTAAATGGGGCACTTATGACTACTGCCCACTGTTATACTAAGAATTTTTTATTTAAATGTTAGATGAATAATTTTAACGTTTGATTCTCTTCAGTTATTTATAATTTTTTAAATATGTTGTTAGGTTCAGCTTGCTGATATTTTGAGGATCATTTTTGTGTCTGTATTCGTAAGGTATATTAGTCTACAATTTTCTGTGGTTTCCTTATCTGGGTTTGGTATCAGTATAATATTATGCTCATAGAACAAGTTAGGAAGTATTCTCTTACCTGCTTTTAATTTTAACTTCAGACGAACTGGTGCTAATTCTTCTTTAACTGTTTGATTAAAAATCATCAGTGAAATGACCTAGTCCTGGACTTCTCTTTGTTGGAATGTTCTTTTGGGTACTACCTCAATCCTTTTATTTGCTATGAGTTTGTTGTGATTTTCTATTTCTTCTTGAGTCAGTTTTGCTCATTTATATTCCTAAAAATTTGTCCATTTCATCTACATTATATAGCTTGCTGGTGTTTGAATGCTCAGTTTCATTTCTATGTTTAGTGATTTTTATTTTCTACTTAATTTTCTTTTGTCAGTCTCACTAATGGTTTGCCAATTTTGTTGAGCTTTTCAAAGAGACAGTTTTGGTTATGTTGATCCTTTTCATTGTTTTTCTATTATCTATTGAATATTTCATTTAGCTCGGCGCTCATCTGTATTGTTTGCTTCTACCTGTTAATTTTTGGGTTTGTTACACTTCTTTTTCATTTTATTTATTGTTTATATTTGTCTGTGCTGGGTTTCTAATGCAGCACGTAGACGCTGTTTTGCTGTTCTTGGGCTTTCTGTCGTTATGGTGAATGGGGGCTACTCTCTAGTTGCAGCAGGCAGGCTTCTCAATGCAGTGGCTCCTCTCATCGTGGAGCACAGGCTTTAGGGTACACGGGCTCAGTGATTGCAGCTCACGGGCTCGCTTGCCAGGGATCAAACCTGTATCCCCTCCAGTGGCAGGAGGATTCTCAACCACTGACAGCCAAGGAAGTCCCTTCGTTTAGCTCTTTCAGGTGTAAAGTTGCATCATTAACCTGAGATCTTTCTTCTTTTTTTTTAAATGTATGCATTTACTGCTATAAATTACCCTCTGGCTACTGCCTCACTGTATCCCATGTTTTGGCAGTTTTTCTTCCATTTTCCTACATCTCAGAGTGTTTTCTTTTCTCTTTTTAACTGACTTACAATATCATATTTGTTGCAGGTGTACAACATAGTGATTCAATACGTTACCTTATAGTAAATTTTATATATTTGATCACCACAATAACTCTAGTTACCATCTGTCATCATATAGTGTTATTGCAATATTATTCACTATATTCCCTGTGGTGTATAATTACATACCTATGACTTAATTATTTATAACTAACACTTTGTATCTTTTAATTCCCTTCACCTATTTCATCCATTGCCTCACCAGACCTGCCTCTGGCAACCACCAGTTTGTTCTCTGTATCTATGAGTCTTTATCTATTTTGTTATGTTTTCTATTTGTTTTGCTTTTTAGATGCTACATATAAGGGAAATCAGGACATATTTGTCTTTATTTGTTTGATTTATCTAACTTAAATAATATCTTCTAGGCCCATTCATCTTTTGCAAATGCCAAGATTTTATTTATTTTTCTACACTGAGTAATAGTCCATTGTATACATAAGCTACATTTTCTTTATCCATTTATCTATCAGTGGACATTTAGGTTGCTTTGCTGTCTTGGCTATTGTAAATAATGGTGCAAGATAGTGCCTATATCTTTTCAAATTAATGTTTTCATATTCTTCAGATAAATACAGAGAAACAGAATTGCTGGATCCTGCAGTAGTTCTAATGTTGAGCTTTTGATGAAACTCCATACTGTTCTGCATAGTGGCTGTGCCAATTTACATTTCCACCAACACCGCCAAAGTGATCCCTTTTCCCGCCAACACTTGTTATTTCTTGTCTTCTGATAATTGTCTTTCTGAGGGGTGTGAGGCAATATCTCATTTTGGTTTTGATTTGGACTTCCCTAATGATTAGTGGGGGCTTCCCTGGTTGCTCCATGATAAAGAATCCGCCTGCCAATGCCTGCCCGTGCAGGAGACACAGCCTCCATCCCTGGGTCAGGAAGATCCCCTGGAGAAGCAAATGGCAATCCGCTTCAGTATTCTTGCCTGGAGAATTCCATGGACAAAGGAGCCTTGAGAGCTGCAGTCCACGGGGTCTCAAAGAGTCAGACATGACTTAGCAACTAAATGACAGCAAAAATTAGTGGTTTGGGCATTTTTCATGTGTCTATTGGCAATCCGTGTGTCTTCTTCAGAAAAATTTCAAGCCCTGCCCATTTTTAAATTGCTTTAAGTTTTTCATTTGATATTGACATATATGAGTTCTTTTATAAATTTTGGATATTAATCTCTTCAAATGTATCATTTGCAAATATCTTTTCTCATTCAGGAGGTTGCCTTTTCCTTTTGTTGACAGTTTTCTTCACTGTGCAGAAGCTGTTTAGTTTAATGTACTAACAGTGCTGTTTGCTTCTGTTGTTACTGTTACCATCACCTGAGGAGACAGATGTAAAAATAATATTGCTAAGAAAGATGACAAAGAGCATAGTACCTATGGTTTCTTCTAGGAATTTTATGGTTTCAGGTCTTAGATTTAGTGTTTAGTCCATAGTGAGTTTATTTTTGTATATGGTAAAAGGAAATGGTCTAGTTTCATTCTTTTGCATGCAGCTGTCCAGTTATTTTCAGAATCGTTTATTGAAGAGTCTGTCTTTCCCCATTGTATATTCTTGCCTCTTATGTTGTAGACTAATTGATCTTATGACTATGAGTTTATTTCTGGGCTCTTTATTCTGTTCTATTGATCTATGTCTATTTTTGCACCAGTATCATATTGTTTTCATTATTATAGCATTTTAGTATAGTTTGAAATCAGGGAGTGTGATGTTTCCAGCTTTGTTCTTCTTTCTTAAATCTGCTTTGCATATTTTTTCTTTTGTGATTTCATCCAAATCTTAGATTATTTCTTTGAAAATTACCATTGGAATTTCAGTTGAGATTGCGACAACTCTGTAGATTGTTTTGAGTAGTATGGACATTTTACCAATATTGTTTTTTCAAATCCATGGAAACAAAATTTTCTTTCCACTTGTTTGTTCATCATCAATTTATTTCATCAGCATCCAATAGTTTTCAGTGTATAATTCTTTTCCTTCCTTGGTTAAATTAATTCTCAGGTATTTTATTCTTTTTGATGCATTTTTAAATAAAATTGCTCTCTAGTTTCTCTCTGATATTTTGTTAGTAGTGTATAGACATGCAATAGATCTTTTATATAATTTTTTTTATCCTGGAACTTTACTGAACTTGTTTATTAGTTCTAATATTTTATGGTGGAGTCTTTAAAGTTTCCTATATATAGCATCATGTCATCTACAAGTAATGACATTTTATTTATTTCCTTCCAGTTTCTATTTTTTAATTTCCTTGTCCAATGGCTGTGGCTAGTACTCCAAATACCATGTTGAATAAAAGTGGCTAGATAATCAATCTAATCTGCCTTGCTTCTAATCTCAGAGGAATGTTCTCCTTTGTCGTTTATAAAAAATCTATTTTGTCTGATACAAGTATTGCTAACCCAGCTTTATTTTCATTTTCATTTGTCTCTGTCTCTTGTAGGCAGCATATAGATGGATCTCTTTTTAAAATTCATTCAACCACCTTATGTCTCTTGATTGGTACAGTTAGTCTATTTACATTCAAATGATTATTGATAAATATGTAATTATTGCCATTTTGTTGTCTTCTGGTTGTTTACTTGGTTTTCTCTGTTCCTTTCTTCTTCTCTTGGTTGTTCCCTTCTAGTTTGATGATTTTTTTGTGTGTGTTATGTTTGGGTTCCTTTCTCTTTATTTTTTTTTATATCTAGTGTACACATTGATTTGTTATTACAATAATGTACATAATTGTTTATTTTAAGCTGATAGTAACTTAAACTTCAGGTGCATTCTAAAAGTACTACAATTTTTTCTTCTCTTCCTCCAAATTTAATGTCTTTGATGGCATATTTTCCATCTTTTCATTTTGAGTATATTTATTAAATATTTATTTAATAAATAAATATTTTACAGTTGATTTTACTGCTTTTATCTTTTAACTTTAATACGAGCTTTCATGTGACTGATCCATTGCCTTTGCTACATATTTGCCTTTACTGGTGAGATTTTTTTTTTCTCATTTCTAGTTATGGCCTTTTGTTTTCTGCTTAAAGAAGACCCTTTAGCATTTCTTTAAAGTCAATTTATTGAGTCAAGCTTGTTTAGTTTTGCTTGTCTAAGAAACTCTTTATCTCTCCTTCAATTCTTTTTTTTTTTTAAATTTTCTTTACTTTATTGTGTTGGTTTTGCCATACATTGACATGAATCTGCCATGGGTACACATATGCTCCCCCTCCAGAACCCCCCTCCCTCCTCCCTCCCGATTCCCTCCCCCTGGGTCATCTCGGTGCACCAGCCCCAGAGCATCAAACCTGGGCTGGCGATTGATTTCACATATGATAATTAACATGTTTCAGTGCCATTCTCCCATATCCTCCCACCATTGCCCTCTTCCACAGAGTCCACGAGACTGTTCTATACATCTGCGTTTCTTTTGCTGTCTCGCATGCAGGGTTCTCGTTACCCTCTTTCTAAATTCCATATATATGCGTTAGTATACTGTATTGTTGTTTTTCCTTCTGGCTTACTTCACTCTGGATAATAGGCTCCTTCAATTCTTCTAAAAGTACTTTTTATTCATTTATTAGTGTTTTGGCCGTCCTGGGTCTTCACTGCAGTGCACAGGCTTCGTCTAGGTGTGGTGGGGGGCCACTCTTTGTCACAGTGTGTGGGCTTCTCCTGGCGCTGGCATCTCTTGTGGAGCGCCAGCTCTAGCTGTGTGGGCTTTGGCAGTCGCAGCGAGCGGGCTCAGTAGGTGTGGCTTGCAGGCTCTAGAAAGTGGGCTCAGTAGTTGCAGTCCATGGCCTTTGTCGCTCCGTGGTATGTGGAAACTCCCCAGTCCAGGGATCGAACCCATGTCCCCTGCATTGGCAAATGGATGCTTACCCACTGAGCCACCTGGGAAGTCCTCTCCTTCAATCCTGGTTGATAAATGTTGTCAAGTATAGCATTCTGGTTGTAAGTTATCTTTTTTTTTTTTTTAATTCAGCACTTTAAATACATCATTCCACTCCATTCTGGCCTGCCAAATTTTTGCTGAAAATCATCTGATAGTCTTATGGGGGTCCTCTGGTATGTGACTAGTCATTTTTCCCTTGCAGCCTTTAAAATTCTCTCTGTATCTTTCACATTTATCACCTTAATTATGATTACTTCTTGTTATGAACCTCTTTCGGTTCATCTTGTTTGACACTCTCTGTCATTCCTAAACCTGGATATGTGTCTCCTTCCCCAGGTTAGGGAAGTTTTTAGTCATTATTTCTTTAAATAATTTTTTACCCCTTTCTCTGTCTCTTTTCTCCTTCTGAAACCCTGTAATACAAATGTTGGTACACTTGATATTTTCCCAAATGCCAAACAAACTATCTTCATTTTTTTAAATTTTTTTTTGTTTTTGCTGCTTTATTATCTTCCAGATCACTCATCCATTTCTGTATCATTTAATCTACAATTGATTCCCTCTAGTGTATTTTTAATTTCAGTTGTTGCACTCTTTAGCTCTGATTGGTTCTTTCTTACTTTTCCTAAACCTTTGTGAAGTTCTTACTGTGTTCCTACATTCTTCTATCAAGTTCAGTTAGCCTCCTTATGACTATTATTTTGAACTCTTCATCAGGTCAATCACTCATCTCCATTTTATTAGGTGTTTTTATTGCTGGAGTTTTACCTTGCTGTTTTATTTGAAACATATATGTCTGTCTCGTCATTTACTTTGATTTTCTGTGTTTACGTCTATGAATTAGGCCAAACCACGACCTCTCCTGGTTTTGCAGGTATGTCCCATTTGTAGACTATGTCTGCTAAGAGGCTTTGGCGGGTTTTCTGGAGCTGGAGTAGATGCCAGCATGGAATATCTTGGGTTGCACCATACTGGGGCTGTCTTTGCAGGATGGCCAGGGCTGGAGGGGGCACAGGGTAGGTGGTTCCTGTAGTGTGCCATGCCAGTACTGCTCTCCAGGATGGCTGGAGTTAGAGCAGACTGGATCGGGGGTGGGGTCCCAGAGTATACCAGGGCAGGAGGGCTGTAACAGGAGTAAGCACAGGCCAGGGTTCCCAGCATGCACTGAGCTGAGACCATTCCAGTAGAGCTGCTGCGTGCATGCATGGTGAGTTTCCTCATTCGTGTCCCACTCTTTGTGACCCCATGGACTGTAGCCCGCCAGGCCCCTCTGTCCATAGGATTCTCCAGGCAAGAATACTGGAGTGGGTTGCCATTCCCTTTTCCAGGGGATCTTCCCGACCCAGGGATCGAACCTGCATCTCTTATGTCACCTGCATTGGCAGCCGAGTTCTTAACACTAGTGCCGCCAGAGCTGGAGAACGTGCAGGCCTGAGGGGAAGGGATGGTCCTGGGGCACACCACATTGGGGCCACCTTGGAAAGACGGCTGATGCTGGGGCAGGCACAGGTTGGGAAAACCAAGGCGTATGGTGCTGGACTAACTTAGGGGAAGCTGTAGTTGGTTGGGATCAAGTGCCAGGGATGTGCTGGGGTGACCCTGGCAGGCCAGCTAGAGTGTCTGGACATAATCCTAACCATGCTATCAGGGGGAAGGAGAATAAAAGTAGTACTCTCTCATGCCTCCAACCCTGGAGAAAATTCCAGCAGTGCCCCACCCATTTGGCAGGTGTTCAACAGTTAATAAATGGATTTCCTTTATGTATAGCCAGGTGATTTTTAAACCACAGTTTTATTATTGTGCCCCCCAGGGTGGGCTAATCTGTGCATGGGCCCCTCCGTGATATTCCTTCTTATTGCATTTTTCTACATCAGAAATGGGTTTCCTGTTCATACCATGTCTTCATTTTCCTACCCACCTCTAGGTGGTCACTCTAGCATTTGTTGCACAGAAGGTGTTCCATTAGCCTTTAGTTCTTCTTTAGGAGGAACTGCTCTATACATATGTGTAGATTCAGTATGTGCATGAGAGGAAGTAACTGCAGGGGCTTCCTACACTCCCACTGTTTTTTTTTTTTTTTTTTTCCCTTGTGTATATGCCTTTGATCCCCAGGTTGTTTTATTGTATGTTATTTAAATTCGTATCAGTGATGTTTCTTGTCTTTCTTCTATTACTAAGTTCTAGCTTCATTCAAGGGTGGTCAGAGAAGATACTTAGTATGATTTGATTCTACTTAAATTTACAAAACTTATTTTGAGGCCTAATATAAGGTTCTGAAGAACAAATATATTCTATTGTTGTTAGGTGAAGTAGTCTATGCGTTTCTGTTAGGGTGAGTTCATTTTAGAGTGTATTGCTCACATCTTCTACTTCCATACTCATATATATACATGTGCTCAGTCATGTCCAACTCTTTGCAACTTCATGGACAGTAACCTGCCAGGCTCCTCTGTCCATGAGATTTCCCAGGCAAGAATATTGGTGTGGGTTGCCATTTTTTATATGTCAAATTGGCTGGGCCATGGCACCCACTTATTTGGTCAAAAATTATTCTTGATATCTTCATGAAGGTGTTTTTGGCATGAGATTAACATTGAAATCTGTAGAGTTTGAGTAAAGCTTATCACCTTTCATGGGCTTTCCTTTAGTGTGGGTGGGCCTCTTCCAATCAGTTGAAAGCCTTAATACAACAAGCACTGATCTCCTCTGAGCACAAAGAAATTCTTCCAGCAGACTGCTTTTGGACTTAAGCTGCAAATATTTTTTGAGATTTCAGCCTTCTTGCCTACCCCATGAGCTTTTGGAAGTACCAGTCTCCCACAGTCACATGAGTCAATTCCTTAAAGTAAATATATATATATTTATATTATATATAATATTTATATAATTATTACATATAATAAATATATGTTTATTTAAAGTAAATATATATATTTACATTTCTTTAAGTCAGTAAATAAATATACAAACTTATAATTGGAATGTATGTTTGGAATAGACATACTCAGCAACTGGCAGAATCCTCACACTGGTTCCCTGACTTGTGAAGTGAGAGCTATTCTGACATGAAAGGTAAAGTGAAAGCCACTAGAACCATCTCTACCTAAAAAACATAAACCACGGGTAGTTCTGTGTTGGCAGAGGAACCTCACAGATTAGTGCCAAGAAATTAAAAGATGCTGGGGTATTGATTCCCATTCCCAACCAACTTGCCTATTTTAACTGTGCAGAAGACAGATGGGTCTTGGAGAATGACAGTGGATTCTAAGAGTCAGGCTTGCCTACAAAGGACTTAGGTGGTGACTTGAGCTTCAGCCGTTGTACCAGATGTGATTTCAGTGCTTGACCAGATTAACTCATCCCCTGGTAACTGGTATATAAGTAATGATCTGGCAAATCCTTGTTTCTCCATCCCTGTTCAGAAAAATCACTGGAAGCAGTTTTCTTTCAGCTGGCAAGAGCAATAATTAAAATTTCATTGTTCTATTTGAAGGCTATATCAACTCTCACCTGTATTGTTGCTGTTCAGTCGTTAAGTCATGTCCAATGCTTTGTGCCTCCATGAACTGCAGCACGCCATCCTTCTAGGTCCATCACTAGTTCTCAGAGTTTGCTCAAACTCATGTCCATTGAGTCGATGATGCCATCCAACCATCTCATCTCTGTCATCCCTTTCTTCTCCTGCCCTCAGTCTTCCCCAGCATCAGGGTCTTTTTCAGTGCAGTATAACTTGCAGGGATCCTGGTCACCTCTCCTTCCCACAATATATCACATTGGTTCATTACATTGACGACATTGTGCTGATTGGACCTAATGGGTGAGTAGTTGCAACTCCTCTAGACTTATTGGTCAAAACGTATGCATATTAGAGGGTAGAAAATAATCTTAACAAAAACTCAGGGACTTTCTACTTTAGTGGAACTTCTAGGGGTTTGATGGTAGGGGGCAAGTTGAAATATCCTTTCTAAGGTAGAGGGTACATTGTTGTACATCTGGTCCCTCCTGCAACCGAAAAAACAAAAAACAAAAACCAACCTAGGCACGATGCCTGGAAGTCTCTTTGGATTTTGGAAATAACTTGCTCCTCATTTGTCTGTGCTACTCCAGATGACCTGAAAAGCTATGAGTTTCGAGTAGGGCCCAGAACAAGAGAAGGCTGTGCAGTAAGTCCAGGCTGCTGAGCTAGCTTCTTTGTGTTCAAGTTTTGTGATCCAACAGATCCAATGGTGCTTGAAGGGGATGCTGATGTAAGGCTTACCAGCTCCCTATAAGTGAATCACAGTGAAGGCCCTCAGGATTTTGAAGCACAGCCCTGTCATTGTGGATAATTACTCTCTTCTAAGAAACAGCATTTGGCCTACTACTGGCCCTTAGTAAAGATTGACGCTTAACCACAGACCACCAAACTATCATGCTGAAAGTAAAGGAAATACAAAATGGGTTATGTAGTTATAAATACCAGCTACCATATTCGAGTTACAGAAATCAGAAGCAAGGACTGTAATTGTCATATTTTTTCTCATTTTTTAATGAGGACATTTGTGTGTGCAGTGTATATATTTATGTTATATATAAAATCTTAAATATCTTTTTTCTTTCATCTCTTATCCCCTTATTGTGTAATATAAGATATACTAACTATGATATTAAACTAAAAAACTTCTGCACAGCAAAAGAAATGATCAACAAAATGAATAGGCAATGTAGGGAATGGGAAAAAATATCTGTAAATCATTTATCAGATAAAGGGTTAATATCTAAAATACAAACAAACAACTCATACAACCCAGTAGCAAAAATACACAAATGATACATTTTTCAAAAGTACAAAGGAACTTAATAGACATTTTTCCAAAGATATTCAAATGACTATTGGTACGTGAAAAGTTGCTCAACTACTAATCATCAGGGAAATTCAAATCAAAATCAGAGTGAGATATCACCTCACATCTGTTAAAATGACTATTACCAAAAAGACAAGCGAGAGCAAGTGCTGCTGAGGAGGTGGAGAAAAGAGAACATTTGTGCACTGTTGATGAAATTGTAAACTGGTGCAGTCACAATGGAAAAGAGCATAGATGTTTCTCCCAAAATTAAAAAGAAAACTACCATATGGTCATCAATTTCACTTCTGTGTATCCTAAGGAAATGAAATCATCATTTCCAAGAGATGTCTGCACCCTCATTTTTATTGTAGCATTATTTACAATAGCCATGACATGAAAACAACCTGTGTCTATTGACAGATGAGTGGATAAAGAAGATATGAGGTATATTTATATTGCAATGAAATACATGCAGCCATATAAAAGGAGGAATCCCACTGCTGGGCATATACACCGAGGAAACCAGAATTGAAAGAGCCACGTGTACCCCAATGTTCATCGCTGCATTGTTTACAATAGCCAGGACATGAAAGCAACCTAGATGCCCATCAACTGACGAATGGATAAGAAAGCTGTGGTACATATACACAATGGAATATTACTCAGCATTAAAAAAAAATTCATTTGAAGCAATTCTACTCAGATGGACGAAACTGGAGCCCATTATCCAGAGTGAAGTAAGCCAGAAGCAAAAACAACAATATAGTATATTAACGCATATATATGGAATTTAGAAAGACGGTAACGAGAACCCAACATACGAGACAGCAAAAGGAACGCAGATGTATAGAATAGACTCGTGGACTTTGTGGATGAGGGTAAGGGTGGGATGATATGGGAGAAGGGCATTGAAGCATGTTAATTGTCATGTGTCTAATCAATCGCCAGCCCAGGATTGATGCTCGGGACTGGTGCAGCGAGATTTCCCGGGGGGGAGGGAGGAGGGAGGGGGGACCCGGAGGGGAAGCATATGTAAACCCATGGTGATATCATGACAATGTATGGCAAAAACAATTAAAAAAATAATAATAAATAAAAAAAAATAAACTTTCAACCTTAAAAAAAAAAAAAAAAGGAGGAAATCCTGTCATTTGAAACAACATGGATGAAAGTTGAGGGCTTATGTTAAGTGAAATAAGTCAGACGAAGAAAGACAAACACTGTATGATTTTACTCATATGCGGAACCTTAAAAAAAAAAATTCATAGAAACAGAAAAAAGGATTGGTGATGGCCAGAGTTGGGGGTGGGGAGACAGGAAAAGTCCTGTAGAGGTCCAGAGACTTCCCTACAATTTCTGCGGGTGGGGCTTGCATCTCAGACTTTCGTTCTTCCTGGATTCCTCGTCTCACTAGGCTCCATAGTTCTCTCCCATGTGGCTCCTGCCGCCCCCACCCCCATCGCCCACACACATGCATGATCTGCCTCTGCAGATCAAAGTCCGCTTTCCTTTTATTTCACAAACATTGCCAGCACAGGACCATTGCGTATAGTAAACTCTTAATTTACCAAAATGCTCTGTGGTTGGTATGAGTGTGTTTGTTTATGCCTTGACACAGGATGGATGGAACATTAAGATTAGACTCCCATAAAAAGTCCTTGGCATTTTATCAGCTTGGAGTGTGCTTTGGCTGACTCCTTTCCAATGTCACTGGCCTCCAGCCACGTGACTGGTTCCCGTCTCCAGACACATCTTCACTCTCTTCTACAAAAATAATTTCAAAATCAAACAGTTACCAAAGAAGGAACCCTTTCAGGAGAGAAATAGAGGACATAAGAGGGAGTGGTGGCAGATGAGACTGGCTCTGCATTATTATTCAGATGACCAGGGGATGAACTGTTTCTATTTTGACTCCAAAATAAGAAGCTTCTGACCACAGGCTGCACAGATAGCCTTTGCAAGATATTTTCATATTACTATGCAGAGTAGAGGGGAAATAAAGCCTGTGCTGAATAGTCTCTTGTCTGGGATGCTTCAGAGCAGTCTGGGGGAGGGAAGAAGCTAGACTGTAGGTGACTTGCTTGAGGCCACACAGTGGAATGGGAGAGGGGCTGTGATGTTGGAGGGTAATTCCTGAATTTATTTCATAAGTCCCGATCACTATCTGTTGATTAGCTGCGTGATCTTTTATGGGTTACATAACCCCTCTGGGATTCATGTTTCACATCTGTAATATGGTTTTATATGCAGTGACCTGACTTTCTTGAGTGTGTGGGAGTAAAATCAAACGTACAGGCCTTAAAGCCTCAAATACTGGTTCCCAGGACAAGGTAAATACCAATATTTGCATTGGAGATGTGGGGAGTTGACACTTTCCATTCAAAGCTTTGTAGCTGAGCAACTGACAGTTGACATTTATCGAAAATGAGAAAGGAAATTTGACTCACACTGAAGAGGGTAGGAACCAAAGGCAACCACCAGATCCAGGAAAGCCTAGCCCAATCTTGCTATAAAAGCATGACTTCTGTGCCTCACCATAGTTTGGCATTGATGCTCAAGGCTGCTGGGGTAGAGCTAATGACCCAGGAAAGCAGCAAAATGTGGGTGGAGGATGCATGTGGGGACTCCCCAACATGAGTCCAGGCAGGTCCTAAAGTGATACTGTTTGTTCATGTAGTCTAGAATTATTTGTTGACTGCCTACTGTGTTGCTGGGGTTTCAGTGCTTATTACAGTTCAGCAAAGAAGATATTGGGAGTGCAGAGATGATCAAGTTCAATCCCAACCTTCAAGGGGCTGACAGTCCAGGGAGACACTCAAAAAACCATAATAGAAAAAAAAAAAATCACCATACTGCTGTTATATCCACAACACAGTTGTGAGCATAGACGCACCCTCCCCTGGCCTGAATGCTCCGTGATGTTCTCAGAGGCAAAGAAGGTGAAGGCAGTTGGCAGGTCACCACAAGTTTGTCAATTGAGAGCCGGTTTGAAGAATGTGCTTGGGAAGAAAGGCACATGGTGACACAGAAGGGCAAAGAGCTCAGGATGTTTAAGATGGCAGAGGAATTCTCGGTTACTAGAAGCTAACATCCTTTGGAAAGAGTCTTGGCTTCATTTTAGCCTATCAGCCTGGTTTTCTCTCAGGGTCATCTTCCGAGAACTAATTTCTTAGCCGGTGGTAAGCAAATACAGTCGCAGTTTCTGTACCTCTCGGCTTGGCTGGATGGTGTTGTTCTTCCTGTCCTCTGCAGCTGAGCAGGTAGCCTGACATGGGTCCCTGCTGGGCCTCCCAGCTTCTGGGCTGCATTTGCCTCCTGCAGGGTTAGGGTTATGGTTCAAGTTTCCTGGGACGTGCAAGGCAACAGAGGGCTGCCAGGATACAGATGGATCCCGACCATCTGGAGGGCTGTTTAAGCTGCCAGGGCCTGGGAAGCCGAGCCACTGGGGGCAGCTGAGACAGTATGAGCCACTGGAATCCTCACTGTTGCACCCGCTGAGCTTCAGCCCAGTTACTCTGATTCTCACCCTGTGTTCCAAAACACTCACTCACGTCCTAGCGTCAGTCTTGGAAAGCTGGCAAACGAAGGGAGCATCCCTTTTTTTCCTGCCCTTGGGGAATAGCTATTGCTCTGTAAACAAAGCTCTGAATCTACTCTGTTTTTCAGCCTTTCTGAAAAAACTCCCCCAAAACCTATGGTGATGTCCTGGTCCCACTTCAGATGTAAAATTTAAGGGAGAACTGAGTTTCCACCTTAGAAAAGAATCTGTGATCAGGCTGCCAGAAAGTTGGAGAAATACTTATATATCTCATAAAGCATGTCTATTACACCCACATTTTTGTTTTGGAAAATAGTTTTTCATAAAAAATGTTGTTTACTTAAACATGTAGTGGGTTCATAACAGAATACCACAAACTCTGTGACTTAAAGTAGCACCCATTTAATGTCTCTCAGATACGTAGGTGAGAAGTTTGACACATCTGGGTGAGTTCTCGCTCTGGGTCTCACAAAGCTGAAATCAGTCTTTCAGCAGATAGCATCCTTATCTGGAGCTTAGGGTCCTTCTCTAAGCTCATTCTTATTGTTGAAAGAATTCAGTTTCTTGTGGTTATAGGTCTTGCTATATGTTAACCCAAGGCAACATCCAACTCCTGGAGGCCACACCCAGGCACTTCCCCCAGGGCCCCCTCCATCACAGCTGTGTAGAACCTCTCCTGCTTTAATCTCTCTGTTCCTCTTTTCCACCATCTGGAGAAAACTGTCTTTGAGAAACTCTTGTGAGTATATTAGGCCCTCTCAATTATCTTCCTTCCTTAAAACCACATAATCTAATCAAGAAGTATA
Organism: Antilocapra americana; assembly: GCA_007570785.1. Taxonomy (NCBI): domain Eukaryota; kingdom Metazoa; phylum Chordata; class Mammalia; order Artiodactyla; family Antilocapridae; genus Antilocapra; species Antilocapra americana. Next base: position 1,093,393 of record ML664227.1, read on the forward strand.
ATCGATCATGTTCACAATTGTGGAAACTAGAGCGAGAAATCGTGGGAGCCAATTAAGAGATGGATAGATACGTATATATATATGATTTATATTTCTATTTGTATTTTATGTTATGTTCAATATTCAACTTTTTTCTACACAGAACTACAAAATATATAGACTATCCTTCTGGTCTTCCCTCTTCCACTCTCCTCCCAGTTGCACAGATGTGCTCAGGTACTTGGTACCTGACAGTGACTGAGGAACCCAGCTGCTCTCAACACGATGCAATGAATGTCTTCTTAAGTCAGTAATGTGTGGAACATAAAGGTTCTGATGGGACCACAGCTTCCTCCTGTGCAGCAGAATATACAGAGGGAGGCATGACTCTCTGAATTTGAACCTTGGATCTGATGTTGTCCCATGGTCTCTGGGGAGGAGTCCCTGATAGGGGTGCTTGGTGGAGAAAGGGGCACTGGCTGGGGAATACTGGTTATGTCTAGGGCCTTGGTCAAGCAATAGTAGCAGTAATAGCTTTATTGAGTATTGTTTGGACCAGATTCTGTGCTCAGAGCTTTATAAAGGCTTTTATTTTAGGAAGGAGGCCTCAGCGGCCAGGGCAAACACGCAGGTGCTATTTACATGACATAAAGAGTGACGAACAGCTGGGTGTGAAGGACAGGCCTGGAGCCTGTGAGAGGCTGTTTTTCCAGGAAGGCCTGGGATGCAAGCAGCAACTGCCACACGTTGCTCTAACGGCGTAGAGCGTGAGGTCAGCAGAGGACAATTTGCATCGACAAGCCACGGGCAACTTTTGGCATGGGGGTCCAGAGACTCTTAGAGACCTGCGGGAAGTTTGCTCAAGTCTCTACGTGAAGGGGAGTCTGGGGACACTAACAGGAGTGCCTGTTGTACTGTGGTTTGGACAGACTCTAGCGCCGTTTCTTGTAAGGGGCCACATGCAGAGTGGGCTGCTTTGTGAGTAAGAGCAGAAGCGGGCTTCAGTAAAGTTTGTTAAGACATTATACATTGCTTTCAGAACCAAAAACGCCGAAAAGATGCTGGGCTTTTTTTAATGTCATGAGTGCTGACAGGGTCAATCGTTGTGTCAGGGGTGGAGCAACCCTTGACTTCCTCGATAATTTTGAGAGACTTAACCAAAGTGGAAGGGTCTTACATTGCGTGTGGAGCAATGACCCGACTCTTTGTGAACTTCTTTGTGAGGATCTGTAGGTCCTGAGAGAGTGTGTCAAGTGAGTTAGTGTTCTCCCTTCTGGCATATATCCAGAAGCATTGGAATCAGGATCTCGAAGACATATCTGACCGTAGTTGTTGCAGCATTATTCACAATAGCCAAAATGTGGAGATAACTCAAATATCCATCAACAGGTAAACAAATAAAGGAAATGTAGATACTTGTTTTTAAGGTTGGAGTATTACTAAGCCTTAAAAAAGGATGAAATCCTACTATTTGGAATAACATGGATGCACCCCTAAGGCATTAGGCTCAATGAAATAAGCCAGGCACAGAATGACAAATACAGCATGTTCTGGGCTTCCCTGGTGGCTTCAGAGGGTGAAGGATCCATCTGCAGTGCAGGAGACTCAGGTTCAGTCTCTGGGTTGGGAAAATCCCCTGGAGAAGGGAATGGCTACCCACTCCAATATTCTTGCCTGAAGAATTCCATGGACAAAGGAGCCTAGTGGGCTACAGTCTGCAAAGAGTCAGACACAACTGAGCAAGTAACACTTTTATTTTCACGTAAAGTTAGCGATGCACAAGATGCGTATGTTCCAGAGACCTGTTGTAAAACAGAATGCCTAAAATTAACAATAAAGTAAGTTTTGTTAAGAGGGTAAATATCTCATGTTAAACATTATTATGCACATACATACATATGTGCACACCCTAAAAGGACACAAGAAAACTTGGGGAAGTGATGAAAATGCTTATTATCTGGACTGTGCTGAAGATAACCAAGGTGTATACATGTGCTCAAACTCACCAGTTTGTATTTATTAATTACATATAGTTTCTCCTATCAATTATACCTCAGTAAAGCTGGAGTGAGGCGTCAAACAACAAAAGTGGAATCACACTCTTTATCACATGGAAGCTTAAAACCCCCTGTCCTTTCTAAACCCAAGAAGGCTCTGGCTGCTCCTCAGTGTGGGCTCTGACAGAAAGTTTCCAGCTAGAAGTCATGTCTGTAGCCTTCCTCAGTCATTTAATGCAGCATCCACAGGGCCCTTCAGTCACTCATGGCTGGTTTCCGCACACTAGAAGGAGGCCCTCCACAGACAGAAGGCCTCACCTGGAACGTCAACGCATGGAACTGGGGCAGGCTGACGTGGATTTCTTTTCCTCAAGACATTAGCGATCCTAATATACTCAGAATCCCACAGATACATAATGGAGGGAGTTGAAGCTCAGAGAGGGTAAGTGCGGACTTCCGTCCCCTCCTGTCACTGATACGTGAGTCCTGTGTCCGGAGACCAGGAGTCTTTGTAAGTTTTGCCTATTTTTAAGGCAGTTTCTTGTCTCTGGTTGTAAGAATTCACATCCACCCCCATGCAAAGAGCAAGCCTGGATTCCAAATTCTCACATTACTCTCATGCAACAAGACAAGTTTCAGCCTGCATACCGGTATCCCGGAACAAAAGACAGACACTTTCAAACACTAATTCTCCCAACCTCTCATCTAACTTTTAACAGCATCCCTACAAATTCAAGGCCACACTAATATTTCATCCCCACTTACAGATGTATAACATTGGCCTCTAAGGTATATTTCTGGTTCTGATAACCCATTGGGACAGAAGAATTTCAAATTCCACTCAGCTCTTCAACACTGAATTCCCTCTTGTTTCCAAATTTAAGTAGCATAATTTAAACATTTTAACTATATTTAATCAAGTCTGGGACTTCCCTTGTGGTTCGGCTGATAAAGGATCTGTCTGCAATGTGGGAGACCTAGGTTCGATCCCTGGGTTGGGAAGATCCCCTGGAGAAAGGAAAGGCTACCCACTCCAGTATTCTGGCCTAGAGAATTCCATGGACTTATATAGTCCATGGGGTCGCAAAGTGTCAGACACAACCGAGATACTTCCACTTTTCAGTCAAGTTTGGCTGTGTGGTTAGAGTTTAAGGAGAAGCTTCTGAGTTAATTTATCTTATTCTCTGGAGAATTCCAAAGTTTAATCATTGTTCCCCACACCCTCCAACACAGGGCTGAGACAGTCATTGCTTTAGGCAGAGGCCAGAACCCCGCTGAGGATGCAAATCTGTGTTCATCCTTTGACTTCCAAAATAGGCAAGAGCCATATTTTATTGATAGAACAAAAGAGACTTGTGTGCTCCAAAATCAGACAGTAGACTAAGAAAAGAGAGTTCATTTGGCAAGTCACAAACTTAAAAGATGCCAGGCAAGACATCAGAGTGGTTTTCTACACATATCTGGAAGTAAGTAATCATTAAAAATGCATTAAGGATGAGACTGTAATTAAAAATTAAAAGGAATGTGGTATGCCATTCCCTAGAGGCTCAACAGAAAAGGTCTCTGTGGCAAGGGTGAGGAGCAAGCCAGGTGATAAGAATTCCAGATAAGATGAACAGGAATGCAAATCAGAAACAGCGTGGGTCCCACTTCTTTGGTAGGATAGTGCCTACTCCTAGGGAGTCATGTTTAGTAAATTGAGCCACATATGTTTGGACAATAAAGGGCTTCTCTAGAAACACTACAAGTTCCCTTTAGCTTGTGTTCCATGTTGGGGAGGTTCAGGTGTTCTCATGGGTTCCTGCAAGGGAGATGAGGTGCTGAGAGGGGCCGTAGGCCAGAAAGTGCCTGAGTTCAGAATAAGGAAGGTCAGAGTACAGGGACCTCACTCCAGAGGAGACTGCGGCAGGGACCAAGGTCATCACCAGTGTTACCCACACTTGCCTCAGACAAGCAGGAATAGCCGCATCTGCAGAAGATGCAGCGGAGGTAGAGTGAGACCCAGACCAGGGCCAAGTTCCCTGGCAAAGGCCCGCAAGGATCAGAGAGAACAGCCAAATAAACTGAGTGCTCTCCCCGACTCCACAGGCACAGGGAAGGAGTGAGGAGCAGAAAGGAGGATGGCGGTTGACTCTTCCTATTGTGGCGATCAAGCACTTGGGTTCTCTGGGTGTGACAGCGTTTAGGCTGCTGGTTGTTCCTCTCAGGGCATTTTCACAAGTTCCTAGGATGTCTCTCCTCTCCCATGCTGGGGATCTCACCTACCCTGCCGTAGGTGACACTCTCAGGACAGCCACCTATATCCTTCTCTTTGGTTCTTGTGTTGGCTGGTCTGTTTCCATAGGCTCTCTTTGTTAGGAGCCTATTGCCTCTCCAGATGCCCTTCTTGTCAAAATTCTTTTAAGACCCTACTTCTAGTCAATTAAAAGCCTGTTCATTTAGCTCATCAATGCATTTGCAGTTTCTTCCCAATTAGAAGCCAACACCTGAATACTGCAGGCTGTTTCTACAGCATCTCATCCCTTCCTTTTCTCAGGTGTAAACCAGACACCTGTCCAGTGCATCCCCAAGCTGCAGGGAACACACATCCAGCTCTCAGAATGGTTTCACTGAAGCCTCTGTCACTATGTTGAGGTGAGAGGCAGGTACCCCTCAGATTAAAAGAGGATTTATGCAGCACTGCTCTCCCCAAAGCCATTCTCTTCCCCTTTACCTCCAAATCCTAACCTTATGCCTTCAGTTTGGGTGAGAGAGGGTTAAGAAGTGAGTTTTTAGAACCTTCTTTAAAAATTCTACAAATGAAAAGAGTACATGCCTAAGAAGTTTCATTACACTGTCCGAGTGCTAAAGAGATTGTGAAGGTTCTTTTATTTGTTAATATAAATGTATTTTCCCCATCGGTTGGATGGCATCACCGATTCAATGGACATGAACTTGGGCGAACTCCAGGAGATGGTGGGGGCAGGGAAGCCTGGCATGCTGCAGTCAGTCTCATGGGGTGGCGGAGGGTCAGACATGACCTGGGGACTGAACAACAAATTTCCCCATATGTTATTTTATTAATTTTTTAAAAAAATATTTACTTATTTGGCTATGCCACGTCCTGGTTACAGCATGCGGGCTCTTTAGTTGTGGCATGTGGGGCCTGGTTCCCTGAACAGGGTCAAGCCTGGACCCCTTGCATTGGGAGTGTGGAGTCTAAGCAACTAGACCACCAGAGAAGTCCCAGGGAGTTTCTGAAAATGCATGTAGAGGGCAAACAGATGTGATTTCAGCTGTGTGTGGTGACAGTTGTGGGGTACCACAGATGAAAAAGAGTTGACAGACTGGCTGTCCGCCCTTCTCTAAACTGAGATTTGGTACTGCTTTCTCATTGTATAATTTTGAAAACTATTTCACATCTCTAGGCCTCAGTTTCTTTAGCTGTGAAATGCCCTGTCTTCCCAGTTGACTGCTCAGAACGGCATGATATTCAGCAAGTAACAGTCTCTCCAAACACAGTAATAAGCTTTTGTTCCCTCTCGCCTCTTCCCCAGATCCTGGCTGAGTAACAATCCATCACACCAGCCTGGTGCAATGGTTGCCCTGGACCACAGGGCCACAGAGGACCTGAAGATGACTCGGATAATCAAGGGCCTCCCAGGGAACTGGAGCAGAACCTTAGGACCAAGCTCTGAGTCTACCCCGGAGCCAGCCCAGCTCCAGTCTCACCTGTGTGGTCAATGACCATGTGGATCAGAAAACTGCCACCACAGACCTTGGGGAGCTCTGTTTGGGATCAAAAGCATGCCCAGCAAAGTGAGTACATTTAATTCACATGTAAATTAATTTTATCAATTCATGTTTTCCTTGAAATTAGCCACTTAATGAAGATTTAAAATTGAATAGACATTAATTAAGAGCTACATTCTCTTTAGAGTTTCTCTAATTATTATTGTTGCTTTGCTGTTTTAAATGTGAGAAGATCTTGCTGAAAGGGTAAGTGATAAATTAGGTGACCATTAACCAGTTTGTAGCTTTTCTCTCCGGGTGAAAAGCAAAAGCAATTTGGTGGCTCAGCTGGCAATTAATGGTGTATTGGGGGAGTATCTTCAGCCTCCACATCCTCAACTACAATTTGGAAATGAGAGAAATAGGATGGATATTTTAGAAGGATTATTTTTTACTTTTAGAGATTAAATAAAACACTATATATCTGGATCACAGGACAAATATAGCAATTCCCATTGATATCAAGGAAAGTCTTATTCTTACATATGCCCATAATCAAAAGGATGTCAATAAGGCTGGATAATGAGAAACGAGGCATAAAGAGAGATGAATGACAGAGGCAAACAAAATGCTCCATCAGGCTGGCAGGAGAATTCCATGCCCTGGGCAGTTAAGTCCTACCATGAAGATGAAGAGCTCAGATGAGAAGGCCTTTGGAATCCACACCAGCAGCATCTGCTCACCTGCCCCCAACTCAGGGCTCCCCAAGTAGTCCAGTGGTACCTTGGCTTCCAGGGTGGCCTATCTTTGGGAAGAGGATGACTTGGTCAGGCTAACAGGAATATCCATCTGAGTTAGCAAGTATACTTCCCGCTGTAAATTAATAAATACGCATTCTTGTTTTGTTTACCAGGGTCATTTCACATCCATTCTCAAGATTTTGCACCCCCAAGGCAAGAGGGTGAAATGGAGATTCTGGGTTTTGGCTCAGGACCTTGGTGAACACGTTGAAGTACAGTTTATCCTTGAATCACGAGTTTGAACTGCTAGATCCATATGTACACAGTAATTTTCTTCAATAAACAACAGTACACATGATCTGTGGTTGCTTGAACCAGTGGATGTGGAGCTGTGAATACAGAGGAGTGACCATAAAGTTATATGGTGAAGTTTTGACTGTTCAGGGAGTGGGAGCCCCCTCTGTTGCACAAGAGTCAACTGTAATGACAAACTGTAGGGTTTTGTCATTCATTCATTCCTCAACTCAATCTATTAGAAACAAAAGACACATTGAGAAACAACTTGGAAAACACATTCACAGACTTTCTTTGCCATGTACATTCCCATTTGAATTTCATGAAGACTTCATGTAGGCCCAAGGTTTCAGTTCTCAAGCCTCATCAAAATCTAGTGAGTATTTTAAAATATAAGTGGTGCCCAGTTTCAGGATACAGTCCAAGCATCTGTTCATAAAATTCTCTAGTTGATTGAATGAACAGCCTGAGTTGTGAGCAATACATGGGGAGTGTCCATTTGGATAAAAAAATCAGACAAAAATTTTTGCTCTGCCTGAACTGTATAGTCTGATGTAGACCCATTAGGAGTTATTTCAATAAAGATCCTGAAGCCATAAATCAATAAAATAGAAAGTAGAAATAAGCATAAGTTCGTTAGCTGGTTTAGATGATAAAATTCTTGTTGGCGTATATGTGGCTTTATCTATCTGAAACAGAGTTCTTATCATGTCACTTCACCATTCACTTTAATAGATAATTTTGTCAGTTAGTGTTGTAAAGAAACTAATGATACAGAAAAGGAGACAGACCACAGGAGTTAGCTACTGTTAAATTCTTGACCTACTAACTATTGGAATATTTCATGCCCATATAAACATATTTATTTATATTTACAATATCAGCTAATACTATACATATTGCATAATTAATTTAATATTTCATGGGAAACTTTCCATTCAAATGTATAAGGATATAATTAACTCTTCTTGGTATACAAACAGTATTCCACCATATGGAGAAAGTATACTTTATTTCATCAGTGTATAGTGGTCAAGAGCTTCAGAATCTGACTCCAAGATTTCAATTCCAGCTCTGCCATCTATTAGTTATGTGACTTGAGTAAATTCATTGATTTACAAGTGTAGCCATTTCCTGGGAATAATAATGGTATTTGCATTACAGGGTGGCATTTTATACTTTGAGACCTCAATACGTACTGTCTACAGCACAGAATAACTACCTGTACCCTGTCACACTAGCTATGGGGAAAAATAGCACATGGAAGAGGGAGGAGTCCACCAGAAAGAGTTGGCAGTTTTATATAGGAAGGTCAGTGTAGGTCTTACTGAGAAGTTCACATCTATAAAAAGACTTGAAGGAGGTCAGGGAATGAGACATGGATACCTAGAAGGAGAGAATTCTAGAGAGAAAGGAGCATGCATGGACTATTGAAGGACTGGCAGGAAGCCCAGTGTCCTATAGTGGATTAAGGACGGAGGGGTCTATGGGAGAGGAGGCCAGCTGATACAGAGTCTTCCAGATAAAGTGGAAGTTTTGAGCTAACAAGTAATGTGATGGGGTAGTTTTGAGCAACAAGGGATGTGATGGGGTAGCTTTGAGCAACAAGGAATGTGATGCAACTTAGGTTTTAAAAAGATAAATCTGGGTGATATTTTGAAAATAGACATTAAGGGATTAAGGATAAAAGTGGTAGACTCTGAGGCAACTGTAATAATCCAAGTGAGAAATGATGATGAAAGTGGACCAGGGAGGTGGTAAGGGGCATTTTGTTATAAACCTATTTTTTCATATAGATATACAAAAATAAGTATTCAACTTTATATAGTATGTTGAGCTATCAGGTATTTTCTAATATACAGTGAAAAAGAAATTAAAATGAAGAAAAAGAAGGAAGTCAAGGATGACACCAAGGTTTTATGGCCAGAAAAAAGGGAAGGATTGAGGTGACATTTGGAGGGATAGGAAACTGTATAGGAAGCATGTTTGGGAAGTCTGAGTTTAAACATGTCAAGATAGAGATGCCTGTTATACATGCAAGTGGGAATGTCAAATAAACAGTTGGATATTCACACTGTGGTGTTCAGGGGACAGATCACCTCTAAGTCCTTTTTACCACATAAGGTCATATAGTCTCAAGATTACTGCATGGCCAGAGCATCAAACAGAAATGAATGTAGACAGTGAGCCGAGGTGGTCTGGGTGGTCTGGGTATGAACCTTGGTTATTCCAAAATTTAGAGGTTGGAAAGATACTCATAAAGGAAACTACAGAGCAACCACCCAGTTAGGTAGAAAATAGCAAAGTGAAAATAATGTTTCCAGGAAGTATATTTCCACTGTGGCTGAGAACTTATGGGAAATGAGGATTGAGAATTGACTACTAAATTTAGCAATGTGGAGTTCCCTAGTGACTGGAAAAAAAGCAGACTCAGTGGAGACGTAGGGACAATGCATAAAAAGAAAGAATTTAAGAGAGAAAGAAATTTCTTCAAGTAAGGTCAATATGCTCATGAAAACATGTTCAGCATGAATCATTTGAGAGAAATGCAATTCAGAACCACAATGAGATACCACTTCATCAGCACTAGGATGGATACAACCCCAAAACAACAAGAGTTGGAGGTAATGTGAAGAAATTCTCACACATTGCTGGTGGAACTGAAAAACTGGTGGTGGAAGATGGGAATGAAAGAAGTTGAGGAGAATGAAGCACAGGAAGTTTTATGAAGGATAGCACAGTGGAAGTTGGTAACTGATTGGGTGTCCAGAGTGATAGTGAAAGGAATCAAAATGAGTGAAATTATTATCCCCCGTGATCACGCCTATGTAACTTACACTCATGAGAACTTCTATAGAATACTTAACATCTCTGGTTTTTAATTTTTCATTTGTACATTGGGGATTTCAGCATCACATAATTCTTGAATAAAATGATGAATAATAATGGAAAGGGAAGCTGACTTGAGAATAGGGATGCTGAAATCCACAACATACCTTGTATAAGAGGAAGGAACTCCCATAAGACCCAAGAAGAAGCATCTCTGTTTCAAATGTCTCCTCTGAACTGGAGCACAGGACCTGTCATTGCCTGTCTCCCATCCACATCTCCCACTCCATTGTCCTCTTATGGAACAATGTTCCTCTTAAGAAACAATTCCCCTTTCAGCCACCAACTTCTCCATTCATCATCAGAATGAATTCATTCAAGTTGAGGTACTTGAGTCAGAACCAGGAACCTTGAAAGAGGAACAAATGGAAGATACTCTTTTCTGAATACTCCAGGATTCCAAGAACTTCATTGACCATGTGGCAAAGGAAAAGATATGAATGCTGGAGTTACCTAGCTTTGAATTTAACAATTTGCTCTGTCACCAACAATTTTGGGATATTAGTTGCTTGTCCTACAAAATAGGAATAGTAATTGTGACCCCATGGACTGTAGCCTACCAGGCTCCTCCGTCCATGGTATTTTTCAGGCAAGAATACTGGAGTGGGTTGCCATTTCCTTCTCCAGGGGATCTTCCCAACCCAGGGATTGAACACAGATCTCCTGTATTGTAGGCAGACTCTTTATTGTCTGAGCCACCAGGGAAGTCCAGGAATAGTGATACCTACTCTAAAAGAGTTATTATAAGAATAAAAAGAAATATTTATAAAATTCATGGGACAAAAGTTGGTTCAATATAGGCTTTTTTCTTTTTTGTCTTATGCTTTGGGAATCAAGGTGGGTGGGAGGGGGTCAATGGTTGGTCACATCTCACAGTGCTTCTGGACTGATGGCGCTGATACCAGCATGACCAGTCACCTAGGACTCCAGGGACAGAGGTCATCTTCTTCACTCTCAGCCTTCTGTTCAGCCTGACAATAAACAGGCTGCTGCTGCTGCTAAGTTGCTTCAGTCGTGTCTGACTCTGTGCGATCCCATAGACGGCAGCCCACCAGGCTCCGCCATCCCTGGGATTCTCCAAGCAAGAACACTGGAGTGGGTTGCCATTTCCTTCTCTGAACAAACAGCCTAGAAACAGCCTTATTAAGGAAACTCTGCTTCTCCCTTATCCAGCAGGATCCTAGCATTTCATCTTATTGCTCAGTATTTTAGTTTCGAACTTTTCTTTCTGAGGTCAGAAATGAAGAAGCTGAGATTGCTGAGCTGGGTGGATAAACCATGAGATTCAAGAATGCAGGCCAGCAGAGTGAGTCCACCTCCAACTCAAGAGCTGGGACTGAAGGCAGGAGACAGAGGCTCTGAGGAGAGGAAGACCCCCAGGAAGCGGAGAAGATCACACACACTGCAGTGCAGATGACACCAGGTCCTCAAGGACTGTGAAGGTGGAGGTGGGGCGGGGAACCTGGCAGGACTGTTGGGGTTCATCACGTCCATCTCTGCTTCCTTGTGGACTTACTACCAGCAACACCTCCTGTAGATGCTGGGCTCTGAGATCAATCTGCTGAGTTCCTGTGGAAGTTGAGAGGAAGAAGAGCTCAGACAGTTCACAAAGAGAGGTGCTTGTCTCTTTGGCACTGGCCTTCTGAAGCCATGACACCTCCTGAGGGAGCTCCAGGTGACGCAGGCAGGGAAAACCGATGACCAACCCAAGTCAAACTATGGCAGCCAAATTGGTTACGTCCATTGTGTCCAAAAAAGTTAGATGTGGGAGAGGCCGTTCCAAATCTTTGGATACATGTAGACCACGTGACCTGGAAGGGGGTCTAGGATTGGATGGAATGCTAGGAATCCAACAGGCAGGGGCAGGAGTAAGGGGCAGGGAGGGGGCCATCATTTCAGGCAGAAGTATGTGAGTGAGCAATCAGGAGGCTGACCAGGATCTGAGGGCAGCAGGTTGTGGGGGGTGAGGGTCAGTAGAAGAGGCAAGAGAGGGCTGGTTCACAGCTTCCCACAAGCTTCACTTCTCACAGCAGCTTCATTAGAGTGTGTGTGTGTGTGTGTGTGTGTGTGTTGGAGGGGGGAGCTCACTGCACTTCCATTTTAATGACCCCCCCACCCCAGACAGGAACGCCGTGAAGCTGCTTTTCTAAGAATACAAATCCCAACGTGGGTCCTTCTGAGATTTTTGAAGGGCCAGAAATGGTACAAATTCCTCTACCCACTCCACAGGAGGTGGATTTGAAGGCCATGAGCTGAAGCTGAGTTTAGTTAGTGTTAGTGATCAGGAACAAGGGCTGGACCTCTGTAAAATGTGTTCTGGCTATTCCCCCAGCACACATACCAACAAACAGACATACACATGCAAACAAACTGCCCGACATACAACGTTTGCCCTACATAAGGGGCAAAGGAAACCTCAGGCCAGTCCCTTACGAGCTCCACCTACCCATGCTGCCTCCGCGGACACCCAGCTCAGCACCCAGCGCCAAAGCCTAACCTCGTCCTCTGTAGTCTGGTCAATGCCTTTACACTGTCTCCACGCCTGGGCTTGAGTGCTCAGAAAGATACACACCAGTCACACAGCAGAGGCTGTGGGGATTTTCACGTGCAGGAAGGTCCTCTTTGGGAAGTTTCAAGAGAAGAGGGGCTAGGCACTGGGTCAATGATGGAAGAAGAGCTCTCGTCCCGCAGGGTGAGGATCTTGAGTGGGAAGACAGCTCGGAAGTTGACAGAGGCGGTGAGAAGGCCACATGTGCGCAGGGACTTGAGGACAGGAGGGTCCCAGGGGCAGCTGGAGCTGGAGCTGGACCAGAGCTGGGAGATGCAGGTGTCTGCAGGAATCAAGCTCCGAGTGGAGGTGTCCTAGTAGTTCTGATTCTTCTGCTTTCTCCAATTAAATTATCTTCATGGCCTCCCTTTCTGGCTTGTAGACCTCACTGTAGACAGTACTAGACTCCTTTTCTTCTAAATGTTGTTTACCAACACCCTAGGAATTGAAGTCAGAGAGTTTCTAAAAAAGCTGAGAGAAGCTCTAGAGTGACCCAGAAGGAAGCAGTGCTGCTGACAAGAAATGCATGTGAGTTCCCCCAAAGCGACCAGCACTACACCCCAAGTTTTACATTGTCTTAGTAAGTACGACTGACCACCTGGCGAGAGTCAAAGAGACAGCAGGGCCAGGATCAGCAGGTGACTGGGTTGGCAGACCCAGGAGACAGACCCACGAGGTCCCAGACCGGGCTCAGCTCCCATTCTCACCCTGTGAGTGGGCTTTCCAGACCCCTGCTGGCTCAGCTCCGCGTACTGGACGCCACCATCATTGTCCCTGTGATCCTCCTGAAATTCTACACCTGCGTCATACACAGAATGAGCTTGAACCTCGGCCTTGAAAGCATACACCTTCCCCCATGGCAATGCGCCTAAGGCCAAGCCCACGCCCACCTTCCCCTTCTGCACTGATATTCCTTGAACAGCAAAATGCAGGAGGATGGCCAGCAAGGGTTCAGTAGGGGAGGGGTGGGGCCTGGAGCAAGAAGCAGAAATGCAACCTGCCTCTTCCAGTCTTCATCTTCCTCTTCTTCCCATAGGTCTTCCAAATGGACAGTCCAATTACGAGGATCAACAGCAAAATCACGACAGCCCCTATGATGCCTGGTAGGGTCTTAGCACTGTCATTTCTAGATGAATCTGTTTTCCTCACACAGAAAGGATAAAGAAAGTTAAGGCAAACAGAACTTGAGATACCCATTGCTGAGGAAAGGTACAGAAGAGCAAGTGGAGAAGTCTGAAGCTAAAGAGGAAGGGGCGAGGCAGTGTCATTCACTCAAGGTCCTGAGCTTCTGCTTGATGGCAGGGACACTGAGATAAACAATACAGGTCACCCTGGGGAAGATAGAGAAAATGCCAAAGTCTTCCAGCCCGAGAGACGGCAGGGCAGTAGAAGTTACCACCTTGTACTCTGGTCTTCATGGAGGGCCTCCCAGAGGAGGTGATGCGTAAACTTCACCTCTGAGGGAGGAGTAGGAGTTACCAGATATTTAGGCTGGACACAGCTTTCCAGGTAGGAGGAGACACAACTGTGTCAAATCTGCAGCCCTGGAGGGTTCCCGATCAGCAGGCAGGAGAGGGACAGGGCAGGGACAAGCAGGGTGAGGATGATCAGAGAGAAGAGAGTCTCTTTCCAGAGGGTCTTGTGGGTCATGCTGAGTGTTGAACTTTACCAAGACTCAAGAATGGGACCAAGGGAAAGGTATCATGAGATTTTAAGAGATGCTGACATATCAGCTCCCACCAGCCTCTCATGGGGGATGGGCTAGAGGGGCTAGTCTGCACGCAGGACACCAGGTCATTTATTCACTCATGAAATACTGAGTGTGAATAGTGCCAGAAGCTTTGTTTGTATAAGAATTCAAAGGAGAACAGGACATGTCCTCTGCCCTCAAGGGGTTCCAGGCTTTGGAGAAGACAAGCCCCTCAATAGCATCGCTACTCAGCGTGGGGTGGCCACGGACTGCTCCCTAAAGGGGACGGTGCCTGAGGCCGGGCGGTCACGGCAGCCGCAGTGCCTGTGCAAAGTGAGATCGAGGCATCGTTTGTTCAAACTTGATTCATAACAGAACTAGAACCAGGCCATTGGTTATTCCCCCGTGACCCGAGGGAAATCCTTCAATAGGAATAAGCAAGGAACTGAAAAACTCTTGACTTGGGAGGTTTGATGGGAGAGGAAACAGCATTTCCAGAGTCTCAGAACCTTGCAACTTCAGGACACATTCAGAGAAGCCAAGCCAACCATTCAGCATGAAGTGTGTGAGGCTCGGAACATGGGCAGAGGAGCTTCAGAGCCCTGAACCCTGCAGGGAGTCCTGGGTCGGACTCCTACAGATGACACAGACCAGTCACAAAACCCAACTGCTTTTCCATAGTGGATGACACACCATGGCTAATGGATGAGGTAGGAGAAGCGCTGGAAAACTATTGTCCTGGACCAGCTCTGACACTGCCCTGCCACAGCTGGGAGGGAAAGAGTGCCCAGAGGGCAACAGACAGGCAGGTACAGGCAGCAGGGAGCTGGGTCGGGGGAGGGGTGAGCCCTCGGGGGAACACACCTCTAGGGAACGCGCTTTTGCCGCTGCAGCCCCAGTTCTCTTCGCCTCTGCCTCACTCTGGGGCCTGAGAGTTGCTCATCTGGAGGTAAACCGACTTGATTTGCATCAAAAACAAATTCCTTTTTTCTTGGGGAAAAAAAAGGGGAGGTGGAGAGGCAGGCCAGGTCTTGAGAGACAGTTAATGCAGATATGAGCTGACTGAAAGGGGTGACCTGGCAGGAAGGTGGTACTGATAACATGGTGGGGAGAAAAGCCCAGAGCCCCTAGCTCTCAGAGTGCCCCTCCTCTCTGGCAGGCGCACTCACCAGGAGCACAGAATTTCCTGAGGTCTAAGGTGGCAGTTTTCTGGTCCACTTGGTTGCTGACCACACAGGTCAAGCTGGCACTGGGCTGGCTCAAGGGCAGGTTCAGAGTCAGGTTCCAGGAGTCTGAGGGTAGCTCTGATGTCACATTCTGCTCCAGCTTCCTGGGAAGGCCCTTCATCTCCCAGGACATCTTCAGGTCCTCTGTACCCCCTGGGGCTGTGCATTCCAGAATGGCATTGCACCAGCCTGATGTGATGGATGCTGACTTAACAAGGATCTGAGGAAGGGGTACAGTTTCTGGAGAGGAGGGACAAAAGAATGAAGCTCACATGATTGGAGAACATTCCAGTCTGTACATTCTCATCCATTATCTCACTGAAACCCTGGCATTCTCCCTTTAATGATAGTTAATGCATTATATGGGAGAAGGCAATGGCACCCCACTCTAGTACTCTTCCCTGGAAAATCCCGTGGATAGAGAAGCCTGGTAGGCTGCAGTCCGTGGGGTGGCTAAGAGTCAGGCATGACTGAGCGACTTCCCTTTCACTTTTCACTTTCATGCATTGGAGAAGGAAATGGCAACCCACTCCAGCGTTCTTGCCTGGAGAATCCCAGGGATGGGGGAGCCTGGTGGGCTGCCGTCTACGGGGTCACGCAGAGTCGGACACGACTGAAGCGACTTAGCAGCAGCAATGCATTATATAGATAAACAGAATTTGCCCAGTACTTAATATGTAGCAAGTGACAATGAAGAGGGGAGCCACTGGATTAAGCCATATGTAATTCCACTAGATTGTGTGCATGTTGAGGAAGTGTTAAACATCTCCAACAAGAAAATAAAGCCTGATCCAACCTCCCCAATACCAATTATTTCTAAGAAAATGGGGCTCCTCCTAGACATGGAGGAAGTCTCAGACAGAAGGGCTAATCACAGATCAGGAACTTGGCCTCTTCTTCTGCTCAAATAATGCCTGGGATTTTATAGCCTGTAGAGAAGAAGGACGCCTGGTCAGAGCGGGGGGCCCAGAGAAAGCTTCTGTGCTCCCAATAGTGGAGAAATGTGTGGGGGATGCAGGGGCAGTGTCAGCTACAAACTGGGTCCTGCTATCTCCCTCCACAAGGGTCCAGTCACGGGCTGCCGCAGCTGCTGACCCTCGCACCCCTGAAGGAGCTCAGGTGGAGAGAAGAGATGTGGCACTCTGTGCTGGTGTGGGAGCGGGGGACTGGCAGAACAGGTCTTCAGATGGCAAGATATTTTCAGGAGCCTATTTCATGAGCCCAATTCTGGCATCTCATCATATCTAAAAAAGCACTAAAATCTTTCATGGTGATGACTGTTCCTGGTGACTAGAAAAAGCTTCTGGAGACTAGTATAAAACTTCTGGGAAAAAAAATGTTCTTATTGCTTGTATTCCTCCTTCATCAAAGTCACATATACACTGACATTAGCCCCTCATTGGAGCAGTTTCTCAGAGCTATCTGGGGTACTGTCTTCTAGGCTGCCATCCTCATTTTGCTCCAAATAAAAAAAATTAATTCATAACTCAAACGTTGTGCATTTTTTTAAGTCGATAGTAGCAACTAGGAATGAAAAGTTTGAGTCTGGTTAGAACATGCCACTGAACTTGAGAAGTGACATACTGATGAGCTGGTCACAACAGTCACTCTCTCACAGCAGATATTTTTTTATGCAGGCAGGGACTTGCCGGAAAGAAAGTGTTGGCTAAGTGAGGCTCTCTGGAAGTGCTACCGTGTAACCATTTTCCTACCTCTACCCAGGCATCTAGAGCTGGATTGCTGGAGTCTTTGTGAGTGAGGCTGGCCTTGGACTGGTGCTGAGTAAAAGGAGAAGAGGCATTGACTACCCATGAATTTCTGAATTATGGTAGGTGAATAATGGGCCCCAAATACTTCCATGTCGAATCCTCAGAACCTATGACTATGATAGGTTGCAGGGCAAAGTGGAATTAA
This sequence comes from Antilocapra americana, assembly GCA_007570785.1. Taxonomy (NCBI): domain Eukaryota; kingdom Metazoa; phylum Chordata; class Mammalia; order Artiodactyla; family Antilocapridae; genus Antilocapra; species Antilocapra americana. The sequence continues at coordinate 1,110,381 of ML664227.1, forward strand.
GGTAAAAGAATTAAGACACTAATCAGCTGGCTTCAAAATAAGGAGATTGTTCTGATTGCCTGGACCAATCAATTGCAGTGGGACCAATGCAATCACAGGGGTCCTTAGAAATGGAAGAAAGAAGAAGAGGAAGGGGGTCAGAGGGATTAGAATGTGAGAAGAATTGATCCCACTATTGCCAGCTTTGAAGGTAGAGGAAGGTGGTCATAGCCAAGTGACATAAGCAACCACTAGAAGTGGAAAATACAAGTAAGTGAATTTCCCTCTGGGACCTCTATAGAGGAACACAGTCCTGCCAACAACTTGACTCTGGCCCAGTGAGACCTGTGTCTGAATTCTGACCTAGAGCCTAGTAAGATAAAAAAATTTGTGCTGTGTTCAGCCTCCAAATTAAAGCAGCATTATGGCAGCAACAGATAAACAATACACACATTAAGTAAACGTAGACATATAAAGAACAACAGTTGCTATGGCAATATCATTTCTCCAAATTTCCATTCTCCTCTCCCAAAATTCTAAAGTGGTTTATCCCTGGAGTGAATCTCAACTCCTCTCACCATTGGCAGTAAACCCACTTACCCTAATCCAAGAGAGAATGCTGGTGTCTGAACGCTGGTGTCTGGAAGAGATCCTGAAATATGGGGCCTATCTGACACTCCTAGTTCAAAAATTGGAGGGAAGCCGTGGTGAGGAGTTTCACTTACCATAGACAGTGAGGAGGAAAACCTGAGTGAATTCTGTTCCTCCAGTGAAGCTGGCTCGAGCCCGGTACTGCCCACTGTCCTCTGGGGTCAGGTTCTCAATCCTCAGGGACGCCACACTGGGCACGTGGACCCTCTGCTGGTACTTGTCCTGGAGGCTGACCCAGGTAGGAGTGTCTTCCCCACGGCGGACTCGCAGCAGGACACTGTAGTTTGACTCAGGGCCAAAGCCCCATGAGACCTCCTCTGGGTCAGCTTCTGTATTCTTGATCAGATGAAACAACACAGAACCTCCTCGGATCCCCTTCATGGAAACTTGGGCTCCGGAAGCCTTACCTCCAGGACCATGTGCTCCAGAGCTCTTGACCCCAGTGCAGCAGATGCCTAGGGCATGGGACACAGGAAACGTTTTTTTTTTGTTGTTTTTTTTTTCAGTAACAATAAAGGAGAAAACTACATAACCTATGTTTTAAATGAAATTCATCCAATATACTCCCTTGATTCTTAGAAGGCAGCCTACTAAAATGAATTTAAGCAATTTTAGAATTAAATCCTGGTTCTAGTGAACTGTTACCTTGGGGAGGTAACTTAAATTTTCTAATCTGGAGTTTCCCCACCTACCTCATAAATTGAATGGGATCATGGGGCTTTGCTGATAGCTCAGTTGGTAACAAATCTGCCTGCAATACAGGAGACCTGGATTCAATCCTTGGGTTGGGAAGATCCCCTGGAGAAGGGAAAGGCTCCCCATTCCAGTATTCTGGTCTGGAGAATTCCATAGACTGTATAGTCCATGGGGTCTCAAAGAGTCGGACACAACTGAGGGACTTTCACTTTCACGTATCACTAGCAGATTTTCTGTCAACACCAAATGCATAACTATAGGATTAGCTTCTTAATTGTTGTCCCCTTGTGTTCACATCCTTCTGTAATGCCCTCTCTGGTAAGTGGGCTACATATAGAGACTGGCTTCCAAAGAATAGACTAGAGAGGACATGATGGATGTCACTCAGTGATACTAGGTTATACAAGACTGTGACTTCCCTCTTGCTTACACACACATACTCTCTTTCACTCTCTCTCTCTTGCTCACTCTGAGGAATCCAGCTGTCATGTTGTCAGCTGCCTAAGGAGGGGCCCAAATGACAAGAAACTGAGGGAGCTCTCTGGCCAACATCTAGAGAGGAACTGGGACCATCAGTCCAACAGCCACAGGAACTGCCTCCCAGCAGCAATCTCTCGAGAGATCTTGGAATCATAGCTTGCCCAGTGGACCATGGGCTGATGCAGCCCCAGCCCCAGCTAAGACTCTAACTTCAGTCTGGGAGACCTCGAGTCAGAGGACCTAGCTGATCCAGCCTTAAGCCCTGACCCACAGAAACTGTGAGACTGAGACTATGCCCAGTGGTGTTTAAGGTACTACGTCTTGTGGTGACTCATTACACAGCAATAGGTACTTAACACAATATGAAGGCTGCTACCCTTCCTGCTCTTTCTAGGCAGTGCAATAGTCAGGAAACTACAGGCTGTGCTGTGTAACAAACAGTTACAGTACCTCAGGGTCTTAGAATAAGGGGAGTCCATAGTCCTCACCACAGGTTCCATGAGAGAGTAAGGGAGAGGCATGTCATACATGGAGGAAACTCCACCTCCTTGTAGCTGTACCCATGGAACTCACAGCGTCCTCATGGACTCCCAGCCCCACAGCAGGAGGGAAGAGAGGAGAATCACACAGGGGTTTCACTGCAACTTCCACAAACAGTGCGCTCTCTGCTCATGTTTTTCGACCAGCACTCGTGACAAGGCCCTGGCTAACTGCCAAGGACTAGAATATGAGGGGGAGAGCAAGTGGTCATTTAATGAGCTCTCCTGTCCCTGCCACCAAGGAAACACTTCCCAGTCAGTCCCTGTCAGGTCACAGCGGTCCTTCCTCAGACACTTTGCTGGAGAGCTGTGACCAGTGGGCACATTTGCTGCAGGGCCACCACCTCCTGAGCCCACCTTCCCTCTTAAGACATAGGCCCAAGGGACCTGATACCCTTCATCCTTTCTGGGGACCAAATAGGCTAGAACAGGATGAGGGAAAATCCCTTATCCTGAAAAGACAGTCAATCTGCTTCTTCCAGCAGGTCAGGAGGCCCTGCAGGGGTTGGTCTTGGCTTCCCACAGCCCCAGTCCTCTTTCCAATTCAATAAATTCTCACCATTTCAGACCTGTCTCCCTCCTGCTGTACTTATTCTCATTCCTGGCTCTCACTGGAAGCAGAGATAGCTCATGCCAGTGTTCATATGCCTAAAGATTTCAGGTATTTCTTTGTATTCATTTAATCACTAACTCATTTAATCAGTCATCTCCTCCAGGTCAGGCATTAGGGGGCATCTATCCAGGCCCCTCCTGTCACAGAGGAGGAGGATCCCCAGGGGGTGAACTTGTCCTGGCACTGGGGCCCCCCTCTCCCAGCCCAGTGCTTCTCCCCTGCAGGAGCTCCCACCAGCTCCCCACCCTGTCCCTGTCCTCCCCAGGGTCTCCCCTCCCAGCACTGCTGTCTCATCACCAGGATCTGAGCAGCTCCTGGAGGCTCATCCTCTAACTTTCCTCTCCTGAGAAAGGGGAAGTAAGTACTTAGAGGGGTTTAGCAGGGCAGGAACTTCTGGCCAGCTGAGGGTTAACCAGCAGCCAGTCCAGACTCTATATACTTGCTGGAAAAACAGGAACCAGAGAGAGAGGAAGCTCAGCCCGGAGGGTGCAGGGAGAACCCACCCAGGGGGGATGGTGAGCTGAGCTATGAGAAAGGTAGAAAAAGACTTGGAAAGAGAAGAAAGGGAGTGAGAGATGTGATCTACAGAAGATCTAATCCTGAAGAAGGAAATAAAGCCAGGGAGAGTGTGGTTACAAACAAGATAGAGTTTATTTAAATAAAATGAAATTTAATACTGCAAATCAATTTACAATTTTGCCCATTTTACCTCTTTCTTTTATGTAATCTTCCAACCCCAGAGCCTATGGAGAAAACTCTGAATAACAGAACTTATTTTCAAATTACATAAAATTAAAGAGAAGAGAAGCTTTATATTTTACTGTTACCTTATAGAGTTACATTACTGAAAAGGAGGTAAGGTTTTACAAAGCTCATTCTTCATTCAAGGCATCTGTTTATAAACAGTCTATAATTCATTAAATTTCACATAGTTCCTGAAAGTTCTTTTAGTGGCTGGAATACTGAAAAAATAATTAAAATTTTAATTAAAAATAAAAGCTTGAACAGTAAAAGCTCTCCAACTTTCTCCAGAATTCATAATTCCTTGGGCATTAGTGTTTACTCACTAGTTTTTTATTTTCTCATGCATAATCAGATAGTCTCCAGGAAGTCCTGCATATAATTTGGGTTTTATCCAGTCTTTAGCTCACTTTTCACTAATCTCCCCATAGTTTTCTACATCTCTTTCCCTTCTTTCCTCCTCTCATTCACTCACTTCAAGAGTCCAGATTACCAGTCTACACGTCCGTTCTTAGTTTTCCCATATACTTACAACAGGTGGTATACAGAAACCCTTAAATTTAAGAGGCTGCTGTTCCTTTTACAAAGGCAGAATTTCACTTAATTGTATTTAACATCCTGCATCCTGCCCAAGAAATCAAGACTACAGTTGCTTCCTCCATCTCAGACACAGGGCTGTAGTCAACCTTTGTCTCCACGGGACAGCTGCACAGACTGTCATGTTCCCTCTGAGTTGAGACCAGGGAGCCTTGGTTCCCCAGCCGGGCCAAGCCAAGGAGCCAGCTTCTTAGTCTCTCCCCCTCTCTGCAGGCAGCTCCCGGCTCGCCCAGCTTCACATTTCTGCTGCAGAGACACACTTACCTTCCTCGAAGTGTTTTCCTTGATGTAGTGCAGGCTGCCTGAGCTCAGGTGTCTCAGACTCACCACAACAAGAAGATCATTTTGTTCTTCTTTTCACCCCAGGTCTCTAAACCAAAGGCTCTGCATTTGCTAAATAATTGCAGAGCTGTTTTGTCTTTTTGTTTACCAAGGATAGAGGACATGGAAAGGGCACCCTGCCTCCCTGTTCCACCCAGAGGCCCTCCCTCCCAGGAGCAGGTCACTCACTGAGGAGGAGGCTGGTGAATCCCAGGAGCCTGGAGGCCCAGCAGAGGCGGGGGTCTTCTGAGCAGGGCCCCATCACAGGCTGCCTGCCAGCCTGTGCGCCGCAGAGGAAGCATCTAGGAGGAGCAGAAAGAGAGGAGGGAGCGTCACTCAAAGGGCACTCAGGTTATTCTCCACCCTTAGGGCGGAGCTAACATGTTCTAGATGGAGAGCCCACCAGCCTGTACTAAGCCACTTGGAGGTTTCCTGTTAATTTCTCCAGCACCTGCATTAAGACCTCAGCAAGCAATTGCAGAGTAAATGTATAAACAACTCCACTGTATTGCAGATACCCCAACCCAGTGGTCACATCAACTTGGATAAACTCTGAGAAAAAAAAATTTCCCAACATAACAACCACTGTCCCATTCCACTGTGCGGCCTCAGGCAAGTCACCTGAGTCCACTCTGTGCTTCCGGAAACTGCTCTGCTGCATCTCAGACAAGAGAATATCCAATAATGCTTTATTCCCTCCAACCCCATCTAGTTAGGCGGGAATGAATCCTTTGGTCAAACTTCTATAAGGAGGTGAAATCCAGGCAACCTGCCCTCTGGGGTGATGAGGAGAGCAAGTCTCATATTTTTCCTCTACTCTTGGAAGTACTATGAGGATTGTGTGGGTCTTGTTCAGAGCTGGGGAGAGAAGAGGAGCCTAGAGAAACGTCAATGCAGCTACAGGCCAGGGTCACTGGGAGAGAGCCAAACAACAAATACTCCAACATTCCATGCTGGCAGAACACCAGGGACTTTTTGGAAATCCAGATATCTAAGGTCAGTTCAACATGTCAGCGATCCTGTGCAGCTGGAAAGCTAAATTTTTATCAACACCTCCATCTTGTCTAGGTCTTATTACAAATTTCAAATTTATAGATTTCTGAAAGGCAGATAGCATTTCAATCATCCTCCCATTTGACACATGTGGAAACAGGATCCAACGAATTTAGTGAATAAACCCAAGGTTGGAGAGTCAACACGTAGTACAGCATGGCCTGGGACCAGGTCCCTGCACTTTCAGTCCACTGGCCTTTAGAGACCCAAGTCCATCTCAGTGCAATGAATCTCATACACAAGATGGTTTCAGCCCTTGAGAAGTCACATGAGGGGAAGGGAGGCCTAGCCTGGCCCAGGGCAGACCCTCACCTTCCTCGCATCACTCCAGGCAGGAAAACTAAGACATATGGCTGCATCTCAGCAGCACTTGACCAATCACTGTTACCACTGCTTGTACTCCGTGTGTCACAAACAGCCCAACCCAAACCTGCAGAGGCTGGTGGTCTGAGAAACCGCAGTTGGTCAGTCTCCCAGGTCCGACCCTCACTGTCTGTGACCGGCAGGCTAGTGGAGCCTGGGCAGTGAACCCTGCCCTCCTAGGGTGCCTCATGGTCCAGATTTCACAAGGTCTTTTCATCTTTGTAGGGAAAGAGCAAATTACCCAAGATGGCAGTGGTCAGGCTCTCTTGCCCCACATTTTGAAAATTCATGGTTATGAAATAGTTGAGATCACTTACAGCACTGTGCATGCACAGGCCACTTTTGTTTCGTAAGCTTATGCTATGTCCACTGGGTCAACCACAAGAGGAAAGACTATAGCAGGTCTGCCGCTACGGCTGCTATGCCGGTCAGGAGAGAATAAACGTGTCTGCAGTTCCTGTGACTCTTTGAGTTTTCTTCCAGCTTCTGCACTTGTGCCTTGCCTACTCTGGGTTCAGTGAACAGTGAGATACAGAGAGACAGTCTCAACATCCTTTCTATCAGTCACACCAAGTACATCACATTTTAAACCTGAAGGAGCCCCACCTACCTTCCCAGTGGAGAGGTTGGTCTCACCCAGTGCTCATGCCCAGCTCCTGGGAGGGCTGCCATCCAACCTGCTTGTCCCTGACTCTCACCCCAGCCACAACAGTCAGCTTCTTTCTGCTGGGCTTCCTTTACCTCTTAAGATTCCCTAGCGATTCTTGCCTGGACTGGTTGCCAGGGTCTCTCTTCTGTCCAGTAGGAGAGGACAGACCACAGTACCCAGCACAACCATCTTTCCACAACAGACATTCCGACCACATTAATCTACCCCACAGGGAAGGGGTGGGCTCCTCAGATCCCCACTCAGAGCTCCTGAGAACAGGCCCACAGGATTTTGAGACCCACAGAGAGAGGGAGGGTCCCAGCAGGTGCAGATAACTGGGAAAAACCTCCCCATTTTAGGGGTCAAACCTCATCCTTTATGGACCGAAGTAAGAACTCCATCAGCCTCCAGCCTGCACACCTGCTCCCACTCCATGGAGTAAGACCCTTCCCTCCCACTTACCATCAAATGTCTCCTGATCATTCCAGATGCAGCCTGGATGGTGTCCTGGGAGTCTCCCCATCCTGCCCCAGATGAAATTAGGTCCTCTTGATGCTGGGCTCCCACAGCAGTTCAGCAGACATTGGTACTTGCAATAGAACCAGACAACACTGCTCTTGCCCTCGCCTTGTGATACAGAATGCAGTTCCCGTGGACAGAGGTGGCAAGGAGATCCCACTCTCAGTCTGGTGCAAATGATGAATCAGCACCTGAGAGTGGGTGCCCCACTGACTCACCCTGATCCCAGCCCTCCTGTGAGGACCCTGGGTGTCACATGTGCTCTTGAACATGACAGGCAGCTTTCGGCTAAGCCACCCATGGCACCTGTGACAGCTTTCCAGTGAGCAAATATTTACCAAGCACACCTGTGTCTCTCGGCACTGCCAAGGTCCTCTTCCTGTCCAGGTCACCATCTGCTGTGGTCACCGGGCTATGAGGTAGCTTTACAGGCAGCGTGACCTCACCCAGCACCCTCCTTCTGACACTTTGCCCCCAAGGACCCTGGGTGCTGTGTTCTGTGAGGAAAATGAAGGCGAGCACCTCCATGGCCATGTTTTCACAGAGCTGTGCTAGCGGTGCTGAAAATTCATCCCAGGAACATCCACCCCTCATGAGGATAGTCTGGAATTCCACAGTGCTATCCTCAGAAATTCAAGTCTGAAAACTAAATTCTTACATTATTCAAGAACCACCAAACTCTTGGAGACACACTCATGTTGACAAAATTAAGACAATGGTGATCTATAAAGTGGAATGCCAAGTTATTGTAATAAAAATCTGGGGCCAAGTTCGCTTCCCATGAATAGGCTCTCTCCCCAGCAATAAGGAGGTTTGCTGGGCACAGACCCCACAATGCTGATGGTAGGGGGTTCTTTCCCTCTCATTTTGAGACTTCCTGATCCAACTAAAAACACTTTTTTGTGGGCAGATTGCTGTGACCCAAATCCTTTTAATGAGAACAGTATGGAAAAAGGGAAAGAGTAATATCACAGTGGATAAGCCTGAGAAACACTCCCTGAATTCAGCCAGGTGATGAAGGTCAGCACACGCTGTGGTATATCACAGTGGTTGTATGTACCCTTGATATGACGCAATGAAAATAGCACTTTCTTCTGTGGTCCTCCTCCCCAAATCCCAACCCCCCTAGTCTAATTATGAGAGAAACATTGGAAACTTCCTAATTGATGGATACTCCACCAAACACCCAAACAGGGCTCCTCAAAACTGTCATGAGAAAAAGGAACAGCAGAGAAACAGTGACAGCCCAGAGGAGCCCAAGGAGACACAGTGGCTAAATACAAGATAGCGTCCTGAATGAGACGCTGAAACAAAAGAGGACATTGGATAAAAATGAAGAACATCTGAGTAAAGGATGAACTTTTCTTTAAAACATATCAATATTAGTTTATTAATAGAAACAAACGTTAGGAGAATAAGGTGCCAATAATGTTGCAGGAAGGGGAACCCTAGAGTCTGAGGGTGGCTCTCGTCTAACACTCTGAAAAGAATTGTCCAAGGAGACACATATGCCAACAAAGCAAGAGACTTTATTTGGGAAGGGGCACCTGAGTGGAGAGCAGCAGGGTAGGGGAACCCAGAGAACTCCTCTGCCACATTGCTTGCAGTTTTATGGTGATGAGATCAGTTTCCAGGTTGTTTCTGGCTAATCATTCTGATTCTGGTCCACCCTGGGGGCACCTACATTGCTCAGTCAAGATGGATTCCAATGAGGAGGACTCTGGGAGGTTGGTAGGACAAATGAGCTAATGTATCCTCTCTTCTTTTGGCCTTTGTCAGATACTTCAGGTAGGCGGTGGCTTGTTAGTCCTGTGTTCCGTATCTCCTGTCATGAAGTAACTCATGCGAAAGGTTACTGTGGTGCATGGTCAGGGCTGACAGGTTCAGTGTTTCATCTAACAATAATAGGGGAAACTGTATAGAGGGTATATGGGAACTCTCAGTACAATTGCCTGAGTTTTTCTGTTAATCTAACAAATTTCTAAAAACTAAATTTTACTAAAGTGAAAACTGCTACCTTCCTGAGCTCATATCCCTTCTGGTTACAACTGCTCAAGAAAGGCAGGTTCCTCACCATTTCCACAAAGGCCAGCAAGATCTATGCATGACTCTCTTCCTCTATATATACAGGAATACTTGTTTTCAAATAAACCCTGTTCCCACTGCTGACCCCATGAAAGCAGAATTGAAAACTCCATTTGGTTCCTGTCCCCAGGCCTGGCTCACAGATGCTTATACAACATTTATTCAGTAGATGTTTACTGAGCCCCTCCTGGACACCTGTCATGTGCTAGATGCTCATAACGTACAGTAAACACAACTTCTCTGTTCCTTGTCTGGACAGAGGCCACACCACAGTGGGGGACAGATGTTAAACAGGAAATGCCTTATGCAGCTATCATGGCAGTTACAAAGAAGGGTAAGTACAGGGTGCTGGGAGGGGAGGAGGGCACTAAAGGGACAGGGAGGCCCGTCTGAGGGAGGATGACTAAGCTGGGGTCTATAGATTCTGGTGGCCATGAGCTCCACGTGGGAAATCTCATTGGGCCAATCCTTGTCTTCACTTTACCGACTTTTGGCACAGTTCATCACTCCTTTTTTCAAGAGACCTTCTTTACGTGGCTTCCGGGACACCAGAGTCTCCTGATTTTCACCCTGCCTCACTGGCCACTCCTTCTCAGCCTCCCCTCTCTATGACCTTCTGAGGTCCAAAACTTGTTCCCTGGACCACTTCCCTGTCTACACAAATCTTTCACCTGAACTCCAGACCCATGTGTACAATTGCCAACTTGAAAACCCAATGTGAAGGTCCTGTACATCACAAACTCCAATTTCATGCCTGAGTCCCAAAACTGCTTCTTCCCTGGTGGTCCTTATCTCAGGAAATGGCACTGTCAATCACCATAGTGTTCATGCCAAATTCCTGGTTTTCACTCAGAATCCACGTCTGACCCATCAGCAAATCCTGCTGCCTCTCCATAATATTTCATGAATCCACCCCCTTCTCACCACTTCCTCCACTTCCACTGTAAGCTGGGATCTTGCTGGTGCCTCCCAACTCACGCCCAGACCCTACCCTTGCTGTACCGCATGCACAGCCAAAGTGGATCCTTAAACCATTGTCACATCCTGTCCTTCTGCCGCTCCAAGCACTCTGTTGTTACTCAATCCACTTAGAAATTTGTGAAATTTGAAAGAAATTCAAGCCCTGATCTTGTCCTTCCAGGCTTCATGCTTTTGTTCCCCAGGCCACCTTTCCCACCTCGGTTCTTCAGGGTCCATCAATCACTCGTCTCAAGCATCATAAGCCTTGTGAACTTTCCTCCAGTGCCTGCAGGCTCCCAGCTCAGGGCATTGGCACATTCATATTCTCTGCCCAGAATATCCTGCCACCTACTAAACTGGCTCTCATTCACACTCAGTGCTCTGTCAAAATGCCACTTCCCCAAAGAGGTCTTCCCTTGGAGTCCCACCTAAAATAGAAGCCCTCCTGCCTTCCTCTGCTTGTTCTGTCCTCACACACTTGCCATCACCTGACCCTGCATATCTATTTTGTCATTTATTGATTACCGCTATCCCCCTTAGGACTTCAATTCTTGAGGGCCCAGAATTTATTCATCTTACTGTCTTCTGTATCCCTAGCACTGAGAAAACTAGTAGACATCTCGTAAATATTCTTCAGAGGTGGAATAGCCTAATGGTTAAAGTGTGGCTTCTGGACTCAGACCATTTGACTTGAAATTCCAAAAGTTCAGATTTCCAAAAGTTAGAAATAAAAAAGGTATAGAAAGACAGGCACTCATACATTGCTGGTAGAGATGCAAAATGGTAGAACCCATATGGAACACAATTTGGCGACAACCAAAGAGTTAAAATCTGGCTGCATCTGCTCTGCAATCCTATCTCTAAAATGGTTTTCCATGGTTGGCATTCATGCAAGATTATTTTCTTGAACTGTTTATGAGATCAAATGATAGAACATGATGTAAAGATTTGTCAGTAGGGACACCTTAATTGTACTATGGAATCTTCCCATGGTTGGATACTGCATTCCTGTAAGAATATCAGGAAGATATCAGGAAGCACTATAGATACTGACTGAAAAGATATGTAGAATATAACATTAAGTGAAAACAGAAAAGTGTTGACATCTGTATATATATATATATATATATATATATATATGTAAAAAATATACATTTATACATATATACACATATATGTTTTATATATACATATAAAATATGTAAGTATACATATAAAATGTATAAAATATGCTATATGTATACATATAAAAATATATACATAAAATATGTATGTAATATATCCTACCACCAACTCTTCTTAATCCCTGACAATGCCACTCTGTTTACAAAGGTATGGTTAACCTGTGGCTTACCAAGGACCTGTCTCTGACTTCAGTCTTGAAGTAACATCATCATTTCAGAGAAATGTCAGCAAGGTGCCCTCTGTGCCCCTCTACTGCTCTTGAGAGCACTGCCACTAGATAGATGGTCACATAGAACCTGCCAGTAGACTTCTCTTCCACCACTATCACACAGTCAGCTCAACAGGCTCATTAGCTCTGACAGACAGAGTGCCTGGAGAACTATGTACGGGGGCTGGTGACACTGTACAGGAGGCAGTGATCAAGACCATCCCTAAGAAAAAGACATGCAAAAAGGCAAAATGATTGTCTGAGGAGGGCTTACAAATACCTGAGAAAAGAAGAAAAACGAAAGGCAAAGGAGAAAAGGAAAGATGCACCCATTTGAATGCAGAGTTCCAAAGAATAGCAAGGAGAGATAAGGAAGACTTCCCCAGTGATCAGTGGAAAGAAATAGAGGAAAACAATAGAATGAGAAAGACTAGAGATCTCTTCAAGAAAATTAGAGATACCAAGGGAACATTTCATGCAAAGATGGGCACAATAAAGGATAGAAATTGTATGAACCTAACAAAAGCAGAAGATATTAAGAAGAGGTGGCAAGAATACACAGAACTATACAAAAAAGATCTTCATAACCCAGATAACCACGATGGTGTGATCACTCACACAGAGCCAGACATCCTGGAATGCAAAGTCAAGTGGGCCTTAGGAAACATCACTACAAACAACCTAGTGGAGGTGATGGAATTCCAGTTGAGCTATTTCAAATCCTAAAAGATGATGCTATGAAAGGGCTGCACTCAATATGCCAGTAAATTTGGAAAACTCAGCAATGGCCATGGGACTGGAAAAGGCCAGTTTTCATTCCAATCCCAAAGAAAGGCAATGCCAAAGAATGCTCAAACTACCTCACAATTGCACTCATCTCACACGCTAGCAAAGTAATGCTCAAAATCCTCCAAGCAAGGCTTCAACAGGACGTGAACTGTGAACTTCCGATGTTTAAGCTGGATTTAGAAAAAGCAGAGGAATCAGAGGTCAAATTGCCAATATCCGTTGGATCATCAAAAAGGCAAGAGAGTTCCACAAAAATGTCTACTTCTGCTACATTGACTACGCCAAAGCTTTTGACTGTGTGGATCACAACAAATGGTGGAAAATTCTTAAAGAGATCAGAATACCAGACTGCCTGACCTGCCTCCTGAGAAATCTGTATTCAGGTCAAGAAGCAACAGTTAGAACTGGACATGGAACAACAGACTGGTTCCAAATTGAGAAAGGAGTATGTCAAGACTGTTTGTTGTCACCCTGCTTATTTAACTTACATGCAGAGTACATCATGTGAAATGCTGGGCTGAATGAACCACAGGCTGTTATCAAGACTGCTGGGAGAAACATCAATAACCTCAGACATGCAGATGACACCACCTGCAGTGGCAGAAACTGGAAAAGAACTAAAGAGCCTGTTGATGAAAGTGGAAGAGGAGAGTGAAGCAGCTGGCTTAAAACTAAACATTCAAAAAAATGAGATCTGACATCCAATCCCATCATTTCATGGCAAATAAATGGGGAAACAATCAAAGACTTTATTTTGGGGGTTCAAAATCACTGCAGATGGTGACTGCAGCCATGAAATTAAAAGATAATTGCTCTCTGGAAGAAAAGCTATGCCCAATCTAGACAGCATATTAAAAGCAAAGACATTACTTTGCCAACAAAGGTCCATTTAGTCAAAGCTATGGTTTTTTCAGTAGTCATGAACATATGTGAGAGTTGGACTGTAAAGAAAGCTGAATTTTGACTTCAGAAAGACTTCAGAAAGCTAAAGTCTTCAAAAGCTGAAGAACTGATTCTTTTGAATTGTGGTGTTGGAGAAGACTCTTGAGAGTCCCTTGGACTGCAAGGAGGTCCAACCAGTCCAACCTAAAGGAAATCAGTCCTGAATATTCATTGGAAGGACTGATGCTGAAGCTGAAACTCCAACACTTTGGCCACCTTACGTGAAGAACTGACTCATTGGAAAAGACCCTGATGCTGGGAAAGATTGAAGGCAGGAGAAGAAGGGGACAACAGAGGATTAGATGGTTGGAAGGCATCACCGACTCGATGGGCATGAATTTAAGCAAGCCCCAGGAGTTGGCGATGGACAGGAAAGACTGGTGTGCTGTAGTCCATGTGGTCACAAAGAGTAGGACACAACTGAGTGACTGAACTGAACTGAAAGGTTTACCCAGAGCAGTTTGAATGTTTTGGCTGTTAGCGAATTTGCTGGTTAATAGTTAAATAAAGAAAAAAGTTGGTAAATAATAAATATTTTGCATTTCGGAAGGTTGCAGGAGGAGAAGAAACATTGACCAATATTACTATTTAGAGAATCCGAATAAGTGTCCACTAACATGGAAGCTTTTATCTGTAGTATACAGAATAATTCTATTGCATGTGGGCTTTAGCAAATCAACTGATAGAAACTAGGCTATTGTCAGCTCAATATTAGTATTGTTGTATTTTGTTGAAATTTCTGATTATATAATAGCACTTAATAGAGCTTAACATTAGTTTTGAGATGTTTGGGACCTAGAATCAAGAATATCCATTTTTGAAACTGACGTGTCACCATGTAAATACTGTATCAAGCTGGAAAAAAAAGCACTGTTCTTCCCCAGTGCCCACATTCATCTGGTTTGTGCAGAATGTAGCTTAATGAGCTGCTGAAGAAGAAATGTGAGTATACAGTTTAAGAAAATTAATGCTAATTAGGGAATACCTCAGAAGCATCCTTTGTATAAAAGATCAAACCATATTTCACAGTCCTCGTTAGTAGTTCAATCCAAATCCTGTCATGGCAACTGCACTTCCTGTAATTTAGGTGTGAGTTTGCTTTGCCTGACAGATGGCTCTGTTTGCTTCACTGATAGCTAGGACAATAATGGTTTCATTATTCTGGCCAAAAGAATATTAGCCTTTGAGTTTCGGCCATTTCAGTGTGCCTTCCTACCAGCACAGCATATGAACATATATTGATTAGATTTTCAAGGAAATTGATTCATCTGGAAAAGCGTGGCTATCTGCAATGCCATCTGCTCCATCTTAAATCAAATATGACAAAACAGAAGCTGACTCACAGATATAGAGAACGGACTAGTGATTATGAGAGGGAAGGGAGTAAGATAAGAACAAAATGGGGAAGAGGATTACAGGCACAAACTACCAAGCATATTATTTTATAAACTACAAGGATGAGATGTACAGCACAGCAAATATGGTCAGTATTTATAATAATCTTGGAGTGTAATCTATAAACATATCAAATCATCATGCTGTACTTTTGAAACTCACATAATGTTGTGATTCAACAAAACTTCAATGAAGAGGAAAAAATTGGCTTTAACTCTGTTCCGGTTTCTCCTTTATTTTATGTCCTGGTTTCTCTCCTGTAGTGTTATGTCATTTTTTTCTTAAAATGTGAGACAAATAATTTAGGTTTCTCCAGAACAAAGGGACTGTGCACAGAATGCATAGCAGCTTGCTATTTCTGTCCAGTCATTCCCTGCTTTTGTGCATGATGAGTTTGAGCATGCTCATAGACAGTCAGAATTTTGACTTATTCAGGGGCAGATGCTGGCTGCAGTGTGCTGTTGTCTCTCTGATAGAAGTCTTCAGTGTTGTCAGAAATAGTCAAACATGCAGGTAAGAGCTATGGGATACATGGCAGAGGTCTCCCTTTGGAGACCTTACGCATCCACAATGATGAAAGTTTAATCACTAGAAAGTAATTTTGCATAGGTCAGTTTATGTATTTAGAGTTCAAAATTTAAGTTTTTTTTTTTTGACTTAGGGAAATTTTTTTAATTTATTTATTTTTAATTGAAGAATAATTGCTTTACAGTATTACATTGTTTTCTACCAAACATTAACATGAATCAGCCATAGGTTTACCCATTTCCCCTCACCCTTGAACATCCCTCCCCATCCCACCCCTCTAGATTGTTACGGAGCTCCAGTTTAAGTTCCCTGAATCATACAGCAAATTCTAGGAAATTTTTTTTTTTTAATCCTGGAATCATCCCTTTAAAATGAAGCAGACTGGAGAGCCAATCTATAAATCTATAAATAAGTCAGTCCACTGCTGGGGGTAGGGTGTGTATGGAATCCCCACACTTCTTCCTCTTTGCCCATCCTTAGGGCTGACTTCAAAATCTCTGCGCTAATCCAGCTGGCACATTTCACAACAAGGTCATACCTAGGAGTTCTATAAATTGATCCAGGTTCTCCAGGAAGTGACAAAAACAGAACTGGAACTTAGGCTTCTCATTCTCAGTTTTCTATTCCCTATGCCCCAAAACTGAAGGAGTCTTGGAAGAAGTTGCATTTGGCCTCCAGCTGTCCTGATCTCAGAATTTGTCATGTTTTGGGAAAGAATCTATAGTTCACTTAGTCTTTTACCTTTATTCTCAGGAAGACTATAACTTGCTGATAATAAATCACAGCACCCTTGCTGGAGTATTCACATTTTCAGCTAGACCAAAGCTCTGGGTTAAAGTGTGGTTCTGACTCGTGGCTGCACATTAGAATCACCCGAGGAGACTTTAATAATACTAGATGCTGAGTTCTCATCTCACATATTCAGATTTAATTGGTTTGGATAGGTGTGTCTTAACATGAAAATAATCTCTTAACTGTATGGTATGTATTTATACGCCTGAAGAACAAGGGAGAAAATCTATGCCAAATCTTTGGGAAGTGCTTTCCAACCCAGTTAAGGTTCTAAGTCCTAATAGGTTAATTGTGAGTCCTGAGACATAACTCTTCCAAGGTTTCTTCAATGCCTTCTTTCAGTTGTAGAGTGCAGGATGTGCTTGGGTGACATACAATATAAAATGCACTTGAAGTTAAGTATTTGCTTTTATGCACACACACACACACACACACACACACAAGCAAACCCTTAGTTAAATGTGGACCAAATGCTCTGCTTGTGTCCTACAACTTTGACTCAATGGTAATTCAATCAAATCTATGATAAGTCTATAAAAATGATTTTCCTTTCCTTTTTAGATAATTCCATTAAATTAGGACAGTGTGCAACTGTATGCTCAAAGATACATCTTGTGAAATTGCTGGGAATATTGTGAGCCCATCGGTTTATTAGAGCATAGTTGTATCTGCATTCTTAACACTCAAGATACCCCTTCCTTAGCTCTACTCCACTTCAAAATATGTAATCAAATATGGTGGCATTAAAACGGGAAAAAAATATTTACTGAACACGGACTAAGGCCTCGTGGTGATAACAGGTGAGGAACACACAAGCCCTCCCATAGGAATGTTACCTTCCAGCCGAGAGAAGATGGGGACAGAGCACACTTCGGGGGGTGGGGGGCAACACTATTAAACACAAAAGCACTGAGTGTTCAAGGGAACAGTCTGGAAAATCTCAAGGAAAAGCGATGCCTTGAGCTACACCTCAACCCAGAGCCAGGATTTCACTCAGCTGACTTAGGAGGGGAGGAGGGGCCACCCCAGGGGGAGGAAGCAGCTTGAACTTAGACGCAGAGAGAAGACTGCCAAGGAGGCTGGAGCCAAGTCTGCTGTTGTGCAGGGTTCGGGGTTCGGGGGACAGGAGTGATGGCATCCTGTGTGTCAGATCCCTGCACCCATGTTTTTCACAAGTGACGCTGCTGAAACTGGCTCACATCTTTGAGTCAATAGTACTTAGTGGCTCCAAAAATATTGATGTTTCTCAACACCCAACAAATTTAGATTTGAAACTATCACTATTAATTGTAAGAAAACAAGAGAGGTTACCCTTGAAGAGAGTGGCTGTGGGAAACAAAGTTGGAAAGGATATCGTCTTTTTCTTTAAATATTTACTTGAATTTTAAAATATGTATATTATAAGATCTTTGCCATCAAGGGTCCCTTCCACAGAGAGCATAATAAACTGTTCTTTTTATGCCCCTATTGTCTTGAAAAGTAAACCAATAAATGTTGATTTGCTTTCAGATAGGTACTATTTGATGAATATTTATTTTACCAAAGAGTGATATTTTATTTTATTTAATCCTTACAGTAATTAATGACCCCTGTCCTGTTAAGACCCTCATTAGACTCATGAGAAATCAGAGGTTCAGAGTCACACAACAGGAAAGGCAGAAGCCCAGCTGTGAGCACTCAGGATGAGAACAAGGCAGGAAGCACCCTAAAAGTTCCAGAGTGCTGTGCATCCATCATTCCAGGCTGTCCTCAAACTGACCTGAGAGGCAGGAATGAGCCTATCCACATTCTATAGAAAAAAAAGGGCAAATAAAACAAAACAAAAACTGCCCACAGAGGAAATGAAGTGAGGATTTGACAGGAAGACAGAGATATAATTGGGAAAGCCAGTCTCCCCACCATCCTCTCTGTGCCAGCTCCACCTCAGAGGTCTCTTATCTGGATCAAGAGCTCAGATCTGAGACATGGGATTCTCAAGAGTCCCCCATATCCAGTGGTACCCACCATACTCCCAAGCCTGTACTATCTCCCACATGATTCTAAAACCCACCCCAAAGTATTAACAATTCTCACCACCATAATTATAAACATGAACCCTCCACATAGGTATACCACTATGACTTCTCACCTGGGCTCATATTGCCCAGGGACCTGACCTCTCATGCCTGAATCCAGGCTATTTCTTTACATCTGAATTAAGGCCTCACCTTCAATCCACCACCCCCTCAGCACATCTAGTTCTAACCGCACCTCTAAGCCCCTGAAGTCAGTGTTAAAGGCTGAATATGTGTCTCCCCACACTAGTCATATGTTGAAGCCATAACCCACAGTGTGGTGGTTTTAGGAGGTGGCCCTTTGGAAGGTGGTCACTTTATGATCAAGTCACGAGGGTACAGCCCCCAGGATGAGATTAGTTCCCTCATTAGAAGAGGAGGAGAGGGCAGAGTTTTCCCTGTCCCTCATGTAAGGATACAGCAAGAAGACAGCAATCCTGGAAGAGGGACCTCGCCAAAAAGGACATCCACCAGCTGCTTGGTTTTGGACTTCACAGCCTCCAGGTCTATGAGAAAAATAATATCTATAGTTTACGCTATCCAGTCTACGGGATTTTGAAATAGTCCTCTCAGAAGACCAAGCAATAAGTCTTGGATAAAAAAGGGAATTACTTCTAGACCCACCAGAACCAGTTGCAACCAACATTCAAACATCCCTCAAAGCATCTTCCTTCCTAACCGTCTGGCTTCCCTGGTGGCTCAGAGGGTAAAGAATCTGCCTGCCATGAAGGAAACCCAGTTTCTATCCCTGGGTCAGGAAAATATCCCAAAGAAGGGAATGGCTACCCACTCCAGGATTCTTGCCTAAAAAATTCCAGGAACAGAGGAGCCTGGCGGGCTACAGTCCACGGGGTCACAGAGTCTGATACCACTGAGCAGCTAACACTTTCGCTTTCCCTTTTTCCTGCTCTCCCACAGCACCTGAGCATTGGTGCCACCTGGCAGCTGAAGATCAAACTGTCCTGGAGATTTCCTGAGTGTGTTTTCCAATATTAGGTCAACATTCAACAGATGTATAATGTGTATCAACTGTGTGCGACTGGTTGTCTTTGGGATACAAAAACAGGAGGAGAAGTCATTGTATTAGAGGGGTCCAAACTCCAGCGGGAAGAGAGTTGGAAGCAGAAATCACTTCATTGCTGATTGTTTGTGGTACCGGACAGAGGCTCTTAAGAAACATTTTCTTTCCCCAAAGTTAACAAAACAGAACATGTGAAAACTGGAAAAAAAAAAAAAAGCAAGAAGGCTTCTTGGAGGAGGCATGCACGATGACCTTCAGAAGGCAGGCGGAACACACACAGCCACCAAGGGGGGAAGAGTTTACAGAAATCACAAGTGACACAGCTTGGGAGGCCTGTGGCCAGGTTGTCTGTTCCTGACAGAGGCCATGGCAGGTACATACTGGAGGAGACTGGTCCAACGTGTGGAAATCAGGCTCCTGGGCCTGCATATGAGTGCTTTAGGGATGTGAGAAACAGCCAAAGCAGAGGATTTAGAGTTAATTTAAAAACAGGAGGAATCAATGTGGCAAAATAGGAGGCAGGACAAGTAAACACAGGGGCTACGACCGACCGCAGCTCTGTGCATCCCAGTCTGAGCTGTGAATTGCCTGCTGTGGAGGTGGTCTAGGTGCAGGAAAGTAGAATTTAGAGTGTGGACCCAGAAGGGGATAGCTGCTGGCTATGGAGAGATGGCCCAAAAGGACAGGAACAAGCAGCTCCACAACCATAAGAAACTGTGAAAAAAGCCCAAGGCACCATAGAAGTTAGCCCTCATGTTGAGTGGCTTGCAAGGGGCAGGGCCACCATTACAACCCATTTCTCTACCTGCCAGCTTCTTTGGCGGACCAGGCACCTAGAGGGGCTCCCGTCTGAGCAGGCTGGCCTGCTCCTCAAGCCAGGGCTTCCTCCTACAGTGTAGGCTCTGGGGTCCTGAGCATCATCCATCCCAAAGCCTCATTGTGAATCTGCCCTGAGTGCCTCTGCCTGAGATGGAAATCCATCAGTGCAGGCAGGGACTGAGCGCTAAAGTGTTGGGTTAAGAGAGAGAATCCTGGGAGAGGACTGCTCTTTGCTGCATAGACCCAACAGAGGGGATGGGAGTGAGGGGCTGCAAGGCTGGGAATGGTCCTGGAGGAATCCTGGTCTGCTTAGGAAATGAGGCACCATTGTTAAACGGTGCTCCCCACTCTCCAGCCCCAGCCTCTAAGGCACGGGGAAGGGCTCCACCCAAAGCGAGCAACTGTGGTCTGTTTCAACTTCCTGCCAGTCCCCTCCACACCTCACCTACACTGTGGTCACCATATGCTACCCAACTGCCTGCCTGTAGGTGTTCCTCATTCAATCACTGCTTTGACTCCCTCCCGCCAGAGCAGGAAAAAAGATACTTGAGTGTGCTACATCAAAAGGTTTGGTCAAAACCAAAGCTGAGCCTTGGGGTGACGCAGCTAAGAAAGAAGATCTCTCCATGCAGATGCACAAGTCATGGACTAAATCCCACAGGTCAGCTTGGCAAATCTTGCATATGTGGAATACCTGAACAGACAATGAGTATTCCCACAATTCAGACCGATTTATCCTTAACAGCAGGGAACTTTGAGGGCAGGTACATGTGGGAGCTGAGCCAGATCAGAGTGTAAGCTGCTCCCGCAGTGCCCACCGCAGGTCCACAGACTTACCCAGAGATATTGGAGGGCCTTCTGGGAAAGCAAGAATTGGCTCTGTGCCACTGAGGAACTGACTGAGGAAGCCCCAGGAAAATATTCTTATTAGTATTATTCCTTTTTTATTTTGTTTTGTTCATTCACTGGTGTTGTTTCTATTTTCTTATTTTTGCTGTATATACATGTAATTTTTAATATATACATTTTAAATGTTTTATTTTTACCTTATATTTTTATTTGTGTTTTTTCCTTGCTTTTAACTTAATTATTTCTTTTTTGATCGTTTCTGTGAGTTTGTTTTCTTCCATTCTTTTCCTTATCTTTTTATTTTCCGTTTTTTGTTTTGTTTTGTTCTGTTAGTTTACATGCATGCTAAGTTGCTTCAGTTATGTCCAGCTCTGTGCAGTCCTATAGACTGCAGCCTGCCAGGCTTCTCTGTCAGTGGGATTCTGCTGGCAAGAATACTGGAGTGAGGTGCCATGCCTTCCTCTCAGGGGACTTTTCCAACCCAGGGATCCATCCCGCATCTCTACGTCTACTTGCATTGGCAAGTGGGTTCTTTACCACTAGCACCACCTCGGAAGCTCTTTTGTTAGTTTAGCACTTACTGATTGTTCTCATTTTTTTTTTAATGTATTTATTTTTCAATAAAGGATAACTGCTTTATAATGCTGTGTTGGTTTCTGCCATGCATCAACACGAATCAGCCATTGGTATACATATGTCTCCTCCCTCTTGAACCTCCTTCCTACCTCTCATCCCATCCCACCCCTCTAGGTTCACAGAGCCCCAGGGTGAGTTCCCTGAGTCACACAGCAAATTCCCGCTGGTAATATATTTTACATACGGTAGTGTATATGTTTCCACGCTACTCTCTCCATTCGTCCCACCCTCTTCTCCTCCCCACCCCACCCCCGGGTCCATAAGCCTGTTCTCTATGTCTGTGTCTTGATTGCTGCCCTCCAAATAGGTTCATCAGTACCATCTTTCTAAATTCCATATATATGTGTTAATATACGATATTTGTTTTTCTCTTTCTGACTTACTTCACTCTACATAGTAGGCTCTAGGTTCATCCACCTCATTGGCACTGACTCAAATGTGTTCCTTTATATGGTTGAGTAACATTCCATTGTGTATATATACTACAACTTCTGGCTATTGTAAACAATGCAGCGATGAACACTGGGGTACACGTGTCTCTTTCAATTCTGGTTTCCTTGGTGTATATGCCCCGCAGTGGGATTGCTGGGTCATATGGCAGGACTATTTGCAATTTTTTAAGGAACCTCCACACTGTTTTCCATAGTGGCTGTACTAGTTTGCATTCCCACCAACAGTGTAAGAGAGTTCCCTTTTCTCCACATCCTCTCCAGCATTTATTGCTTGTAGATTTTTGGATGGCAGTCATTCTGACTGGTGATACCTCATTGTGGTTTTGTTTTGCATTTCTCTGATAATGAGTGATGTGGAGCATCTTTTCATGTGTTTGTTAGCCATTTTTATGTCTTCTTTGGAGAAATGTCTGTTAAGTTCTTTGGCCCACTTTTTGATTGGGTCATTTATTTTTCTAGAATGGAGCTTCAGGAGTTGCTTGTGTATTTTTGAGATTAATTGTTTGTCTGTTGCTTCATTGGCTATTATTTTCTCCCATTCTGAAGGCTGTCTTTTCACCTTGCTTATAGTTTCCTTTGTTGTGCAGAAGCTTTTAATTTTAATTAGGTCCCATTTGTTTATTCATGTTTTTATTTCCAATATTCTGGGAGGTGGGTCATGGAGGATCCCACTTTGGTTTATGTCAGAGAGTGTTTTGCCTATGTTATCCTCTAGGAGTTTTATAGTTTCTGATCTTACATTTAGGTCTTTAATCCATTTTGAGTTTACCTTTGTGTGTAGTGTTAGGAAGTGTTCTAATTTTATTCTTTACACATAGTTGTCCAGTTTTCCCAGCACCACTTGTTGAAGAGATTGTCTTTTCCACATTGTATATTCTCGCCTCCCTTTTCAAAGACAAGGTTCCCATAGATGAACGGGTCTATCTCTGGTCTTTCTATCTTGTTCCATTGATCTATATCTCTACTTTTGTGCCAGTACCATACTGTCTTCATGATTGGAGATTTGTAGTATAATCTGGAGCCAAGAAGGTTGATTCCTCCAGCTCCAATCTTATATCCCAAGATTGCTTTGACTATTCAGAGTCTTTTGTGTTTCCATACAAATTGTGGATTTTTTGTTCTAGTTCTGTGGAAAATGTCTTGGGTAATACAATAGGGATTGCATTGACTCTGTAGATTGCATTCGATAGTATAGTCATTTTCACAATATTGACTCTTGCAATCCAGGAGCACGGAACATGGCTTCATCTGTTTATGTCATCTCTGACTTCTTTCATCAGTGTCTTACAGTTTTCTGTATACAGCTCTTTTGTCTGCTTAGGTAGGTTTATTCCTAGATATTTTATTCTTCTTGTTACAGTGGTAAGTGGGACAGATTCCTTTATTTCTTTTTCTGATTTTTCATTGTTAGTGTTCAGGGATGCAAGTGATTTCTGTGCATCAATTTTGTATCCTGTGACTTTACTAAATTCACTGATTAGCTTTAGCAATCTTCTGATAGTATCTTTAGGGTTTTCTATGTACAGTATCATGTCATTTGCAGACAGTGAGAGTTTTACTTCTTCTTTTCCAATTTGGATTCCTTTTATTTCTTTTTCCTTTCTGATTGGCACAGCTAGGACTTCCAAAACTATGTTGAATAACAGTGGCAACAGTAGGCACCCTTGTCTTGTTCCTAATTTTAGAGGGAATGCTTTCAGTTTTTCACCATTGAGACTATTGTTTGCTGTGGGTTTATCATATATGCCCTTTATTATGTTAAGGTAGATTCCTTCCATGACCATTTTTTGAAGATGCATTATCATAAATGGTAGCTGACTTGTCAAAAGCTTTTTTCTGCCTCTATTGAGATTATCGTATAGCTTTTATCTTTCAGTTTGTTAATATGGTGTATCACACTGATCAATTTGCATATACGAAGTCTCCTTGCATCCCTGGGATGAACCCAACTTGATCATGGTGTATGATCTTTTTAATATGTTGTTGAATTCTGTTTGTTAGAATTTTGTTGAGGATTTCGCAACTATGTTCATCAGTGATATTGGCCTATAATTTCATTTTTTTCTGATGTCTTTGTCTGGTTTTGGTATCAGGATGTTGTTACCTCATAATATGGGTTCGAAATTGTTCCTTTCTCTGCAATTTTTTGAAAGAGTTGCAGAAGGACAGGCATTATGCCATCTCTAAATGTTTGATAGAATTCACCTGTGAAGCCATCTGCCATGGGCTTTTGCTTTGGGGGAGGTTTTTGATCACTGTTTCTATTCCAGTGCTTGTAATTATCTTGTTCATAATTTCTATTTCTTCCTGGTTCAATCTTGGGAGGTTGAACTTTTCTAAGAATCTGTCCATTTCTTCCGGGTTGTCCATTTTATTGCCATATATTTGCTCATAATAGTCTCTTTGTATTTATGCATTGTCTGATATAACCTCTCCTTTTTCATTCCTAATTTTTTTAATTTGATTTTTCTTTTTTTCTTGATGAGTATGGCTAGTGATTTGTCAATTTTGCTTATATTCTCAAAGAACCAGGTTTTAGTTTCATTAATCTTTACTATCATTTCCTTCATTTCTTTTTCATTTATATCTGCTCTGATCCTTGTGATTTTTTTCCTTCTACTAATTTTGGGGAGGGGGTTGGTTCTTCTTCCAGTTGTTTTAAATGTGAATTTAGGTTGTCTTTTCTACTTATTTCTTGTTTCTTGAGGTAGGATCTTATTGCTATAAACTTCCCTCTTAAAACTGTTTTTGTGGGATCCCATAGATTTGGGGACATTTTCTTTTCACTGACATTTGTTTCTAGAAATTTTTTTATTTCCCTTTTATTTCTTCAGTAACCTGTCAATTATTTAGAAACAAATGATTGAATTTCCATGTGCTTGTGCTTTTTACATTTATTTCCTGTAATTGATATCTAGTCTCATAGCATTGTGGTCAGAAAAGATGCTTGGTATGATTTCAGTTTTCTTAAATTTACTGAGGCTTGATTTGTTTTCCAAGTGTGGTCTATCCTGGAGAATGTTCCATGTGCACATGAGAAGAAAGTGTATTCTTCTGCACTTGGATGGAATGTCCTGAAGATAAGAACTAGGTCAGTCAGTCAGTTCAGTCACTCAGTCGTGTCTGACTCTTTGCGACCCCATGAACCACAGACCACCAGGCCTCCCTGTCCATCACCAACTCCTGGACCTTAACCAAATCCATGTCCATTGAATCAGTGATGCCATCCAGTCATCTCATTTTCGGTTGTCCCCTTCTCCTCCTGCCCTCAATCTTTCCCAGCATCAGGGTCTTTTCCAATTAGTCAGCTCTTCACATCAGGTGGCCAAAGTATTGCATTTTCAGCTTCAACATCAGTCCTTCCACTGAACACCCAGGACTGATCTCCTTTAAGATGGACTGGTTGAACTCCTTGCGATCCAAGGGACTCTCAAAAGTCTTTGCCAACACCACAGTTCAAAAGCATCAATTCTTCAGCGCTCAGCTTTCTTTATACTCCAACTCTCACATCCATACATGATTACTGGAAAAACAATAGCCTTGACTAGAAGGACCTTTGTTGACAAAGTAATGCCTCTGCTTTTTAATATGCTGTCTAGGTTGATCATAACTTTTCTTCCAAGGAGTAAGCATCTTTTAATTTCATGGCTGCAATCATCATCTGCAGTGATGTTGGAGCCAAAAAAAAAGAGAGAGAGTCAGCACTGTTTACACTGTTTCCCCATCTATTTCCCATGAAGGGATGGGACTGGATGTCATGATCTTAGTTTTCTGAATGTTGAGCTTTAAGCCATCTTTTTCACTCTCCTCTTTCACTTTCATCAAGAGACTCTTTAGTTCCTCTTCACTTTCTGCCATAAGGGTGGTGTCATCTCCATATCTGAGGTTATTGATATTTCTCCTGGAAATCTTGATTTCAGCTTGTGCTTCTTCCAGCACAGTGTTTCTCATGATGCACTCTGCATAGAAATTAAATAAGCAGGGGTGACAATATACAGCCTTGACGTATTCCTTTTCCTATTTAGAACCAGTCTGTTGTTCCATGTCCAGTTCTAACTGTTGCTTCCTGACCTGCATACAGGTTTCTCAAGAGGCAGGTGATCTACTATAATGTGCCACTTAAGGCTTGTGTTTCCTCACTAATTTTCTGTTTTGATGATCTGTCCATTGGTGTAATGTAGGAGTTAAAGTTCTTTGCTAATACTGTGTTACTGTTGGTTTCCACTTTTATGTCTGTTAGTGTTTGCATGTGTATTGAGATACTTTTATGCTGGGTGCATGCTTATTTACAATTGTTATAGCATCTTCTTGGATTGATTCTTTGACCATTATGTAATGTCCTTCCTTATCTCTTCTAATGTTCATTATTTTAAGGTATACTTTGTCCGATATGAGACTTGCTACTCTGGCTTTGTGTTGATTTCCATTTGAATGGAGCATCTTTTTCCATCCTCTCACTTTCAGCCTGTGTCTCTCAGTCTGAAGAGGGTCTCTTATAGACAGAATATACATGGATCTTGTTTTTGTATCCATTCAGCCAGTCTGTGTCTTTTGGTTGGGGTGTTAAGTCCATTTACATTTAAAGTAATTATTGATATACATGTTCCTACTGGAATTTTCTTGTTTTGTTTGTTTTGATAGGTCTTCTGCTTCTCTTGTGCTTCCTGTCTATAGAAGCCCCTTTAATATTCATTGTAAAGCTAGTTTAAAGTGAAAGTCGCTCAGTCATGTCCGATTCTTTGCCACCCCACATACTTCTCTCAGTCCACGAAATTCTCTAGGCCAGAATACTGGAATGGGTAGCTGTTCTCTTACCCAGGCGATCTTCCCGACGCAGAAATCAAACCAAGGTCTTCTGGACTGCAGGCGGATTTTTCACCAATTGAGCTATCAGGGAAGCCCTGATAAAGCTAGTGTGCTGGTGCTAAATACTCTTCACTTTTCCTTGTCTGTAAAGTTTTGGTTTCTCTGTTAATTTTGAATGAGATTCTTGCCCAGTAGAGTAATCTTGGTTGCAGATTTTTCCTTTGCAGTACTTTAAATATATCTTACCATTTCCTACCGGTCTGCAGAGTTTCTGCTGAAACATCAGCTATTAATTGTATGGGGTTTCCCTTGTGTATTACTTGTTGCTCTTTTTTTATATTAAAATTTCAGCTTTATTGAGATACAGTTGACATGAAACATATTGAAAGTTAAAGGTGTTTAGTGTGATTTGATACACATATATATTGTGAAATGATTACAAAAATAAGTTTAGTCAACACCACACAAGCGGTTTTCCTTTTTAATATAATAGATTTACATTTAATTAATTTATATTAATCTTATATCCTATAAAATATATTTAAAATTTTATATTTCCTACATTGCTATTAAATGTCCATAGGATATTTGGAAAAGCTGGCAATAAGATAAACATTACTAAATTTCAAAAAGTAGAATTCTTTTTCTGTGTGTGATTCAGTTATACACATACACATATATTATTTTGGAAATTATTTTCCATTATAGGTTATTATAAGATATTGACTATAATTCTCTGTGCTATACAGTAAACCTTTGTTGCTTGTTTCATATATTATTTTTAGTTTAGAAATCTAGTGTTCTATTCATACTGAATCAAACATATGGAATCAAAATGTCATACATTTTTTAGCCATGCAAAAATTCATGTTTTCTAAATATACATAATACATATTATTTATATATATGCATATAAAAAAGCCTTTCTACTATGCTTGATAAAAGCTTGAGAAAAAACATTTAAAAAAAAAAGAGGTGGAAAAACTAGAAAACATAAACCAAATGAAATGGGAGTATTGAATATGGACTAGGAAAATTGAAACAAACTAGATAAAAGTAAAAGATTCTCATATAGTCCAGTTGTTTTTAAATATGTCCATTCAATGGAAACATATCTGAAGCTTTGGCAAAAAAAAAAAAAAAAAAAAGGAATACCGGGCATTTGTATTTTTCAAAAAAATTCCAAGATAATCTGATATGCATCTGCATTTTAAAAAGTGATAACAGGTTTTTCTATTAATTGGTGGTTTTGATGATATGTGCTGTGCTGTATTTAGTCACTCAGTTGCATCTGACTCCGTGAGCCCATGGAGTGTAACTCACCAGGTTTCTCTCTCCATGGGGATTCTTCAGGCAAGAATACTGAAGTGGGTTGCTTTGCCCTCCTCCAAGCGATCTTCTCAACTCAGGGATCGAACCCATGTCTCCCACATTGCAGGTGGATTCTTTACCTTCTGAGCCACCAGGGAAGCCCAAGAATACTGGAGCGGGTAGCCTATCCCTTCTCCAGGGGAACTTCCAGTTCCAGGAATCAAATTCAGGTCTCCTGCATTGCAAGCACAGTCAAATCCTGCATCTCCTGCATTGGATTCTTTACCAGCTGAGCTACCAGGGAAGCCCTTTGATGATATAGAATTCTATTATTTTTCTGTTTACCAATCATAATACAGTGGTATTAAGTAATAGTTACATAATCACAGTAATAAAAGATCGTTATCAATTTTCACAATTGATAGCCAGACAAAAAATAACAGACAATTACAGTTGCAAGCCATAATGGAAACATAATTAACCTGACAATATAAAATAATTACATACAATTTGGGGGCTCACACAGAGTGATGCGGTAAGTGCATACATGTACATATTTTCGTCTGCTCTGCCAGTCTGTCTTTTGGTTGGTGCATTTAATCAATTTACACTTAAGGTAATAATTGAGATGTATGATCCTATTACCATTTTCTTGATTGTTTTGGATTTATTTTCTGTGGATATGTCTTTTTCTCCTCTTTTTTCTGGCCTAGAGAAATTCCTTTAGCATTTGTTGTAAAGCTTGTTTGGTGGTGCTAAATTCTCTAAACTATTGCTTCTCTGGAAAGCTTTTGATTTCACCAACAAATATGAAGAAGAGTCATGCTGAGCAGTGTGTTCATGATTGTAGATTCTCTCCTTTCATCGTTAAATATGTCATGCCATTCCCTTTTGTCTTCTAGAGTTTCTATTGAGACATCAGCTGATAGCCTGATGGCAGTTCCTTTGTTATTTGCTGTTTTTCTCAAGTTGCTCTTAATATTTTATCTCTCTTTAATTTTTGTCAGGTTGATTACTATGTGTCTCAGTGTGTTCCTCCTTGGTCTTACCCTGCCTGGGACTCTCTATGCTTCCTGGACTTGGTTGACTATTTCCTTTTCCATGTTAGGGTAAGTTTTCAGCTATTATCTCTTCAAATATTTTCTTAGATACTTTCTCTCTCTTCTTCTTCTTATGGCACCCCTATAATGCAAATTCTCATGCATTTAATGTTGTTCCTTAGGCCTTTTAGATTCCCTTCATCTCTTTTTTTCTGTATTTTGTTCTATGGCAGTGATCTCTACCATTTCATCCAGGTCATTTATTTGTACTTCTGCCTCATTATCCTGCTACAGATTCCTTCTACATATTATTCATCTCTGTTTACTTATTCTTTAGTTCTTCTGTGTATTTGGTAAACATTTCTTGTATCTTCTCAATCTTTGCCTCCATTATTTTTCCGAGATCCTGAATTATATTCACTATCATTATCCTGAATTCTTTTTCTGGGAAGGTGCCTATCTCTGCTTCACTTAGTTGTTTTTCTGCAGATTTATCTTGTCCCTTCATTTGGGACATAATATTGCTATTCCTTACTGATTAATTTTCTGTAATGTGGTTTTGTTTTAGTCACTGTGGGATTGTGGTTCTTCTTGCTTTTTCTGTCTGCCCTCTGATGGATGAAGTTAAGAGGCTTGTGTAAGGTTCCTGATTTGAAGGAGTGGTCTGGTGGGCAGCACCTTGCTGAGTAAAACTTTAATTCAATTATCTGCTGATGAGTGGGGCTGCACTTCTGCCCTGAGGAAACCCAACCCTTGAGTCTATAGCTCCATCAGTTCAGTCTCTCAGTCGTGTCTGACTCTGCGGCCCCATGGACGGCAGCACGCCAGGCTTCCCTGCCCATCACGAACTCTTGGATTTTGCTCAAACTCATGTCTGTCAAGTCAGTGATGCCATCCAACCATCTTACCCTCTGTCTCCCCATTCTCCTCCTGCCTTCAGTCTTTCCCAGCATCAGGGTCTTTTCCAATGAGTCAGTTCTTCGCATGAGGTGGTCAAAGTACTGGAGCTTTAGCTTCAGCATTAGTCCTTCCAATGAATATTCAGGACTGATTTCCTTTAAGATTGACTGGTTGGATCTTCTTGCAGTCCAAGAAACTCCCAAGAGTCTTCTCCAACACCAAAGTACAAAAGCATCAATTCTTCAGTGCTTTGTTTTATTTATGGTTCAAGTCTCACATCCATACATAATTGCTGGAAAAGCCATAGCTTTGACTAGATTAACCTTTGTCGGCAAAGTAATGTCTCTGCTTTTTAATATGTTGTCTAGGTTGGTCAAAGAGTTTCTTCCAGTGAGCAAGCATCTTTTAATTTCATGAGTGCAGTCACCATCTGCAGTGATTTTGGAGCCGAAGAAAATAAAGTCTGGCATTGTTTCCCCAACTATTTGCTATGGAGTGATGGGACCAGATGCCAGGATCTTTGTTTTTTGAATGTTGAGTTTTAAGCCAACTTTTTTACTCTCCTCTTTCACTTTCATCAAGAGGCTCTTTTATTCTTCTTCACTTTCTGCCGTAAGGGTGATGTTATCTTCATATCTGAGGTTATTGATATTTCTCATTGCAGTCTTGATTTCAGCTTGTGCTTCATCTAGCCTGGCATTTCTCACGATGTACTCTGCATATAAGTTAAATAAGTAGAGTGACAATATACAGCCTTGTCATACTTTTTTGTGTGTAGGTGTTTTTTGGGGGCGTTGTCCATGGGAATCCTGTCTGTTGATGACTGGGTTTATGTTTCTGTCTCAGTTGTTGTTTGGGTGAGGCTTCCTGTACTGAGTGTTGCTGGAAGTTGGGCAATGTTAGGTCCTTTATACAGGTGGAAGCCTTCATGGGAATTCTTACCATTTAATATTCCCTGGGGTTTGGAAATTCTGGCAGTGAAGGGTCCTGGACTCAGTGCTCCTGCTCCAAAGACTAGGCCTGATCTCTGGCTGGGAAAACCGAGATTCCACAAGTCATTTATTGTGGCATTAAAGGGGGTTAAGACAAACACACAAAAACAAAATGAGAAGCAAAAGACGAACCCCAGATAAATGGTACATACAAAGTGAGACATTAAAAACAAAAACAATGGAACATACACACACACACACACATACACACACCCAAAGAATTCCAAAACAATCCAGAGAAAAGGAAGTACAAGAGAGTGACCTGCCAAACAAAGGAAACCCAAAATGATACAAACCAATTAAAAACAAAACTGAGTAAAACACAAACTAGAAAGCAAAACCAAAGCAAAGTGCCAACTGAGGAATAAAGCAAAGAAAACTAAACAAACTAACAAACATGTTGAAAAAAAGAAAGAAAAGGAAGAAAGGAAGAAAAATAGAAAAGCAAAGTTAAATAGAAGTATATAAAAAAGAGTTTTATATATGTGTGAGTGTGCATGTGTATATATATATTAAAGAATAGCTACAGCAGGAAAAGAACAATAAGAAAAAAAAACCATGGAAAAAAATTTAAATCAGAAAAAAGATTTTTAAAATAAAAGTATATATTAAAAAAAACCCACAGAACTGCAAAAGGCCAACATAGATGTAGAAGTATATGAAGTAAATAAAAAGTGTTATTTTGAAAAAGTTCCCAAAAGCTTAAATATCCTAATAGTAACAATCAAGTCAACAACCACAGCAACAGAGGAAGAAAAGAAGAAAAATCCAGAACCAGCTGCAGAACAAATCAAGATAAAAGAAGAAGAAGAAATGTTTTTCTCAGATATCATCTACCAGTGTCCTTTCCCTTGCTGTGAGTCACAGTCCACCTTTGTCTCCCTATGATGCCTTCTAATCCTGGCTGCTCTCTGGACCTGCTATGGGGAGAGTTCAGACTCTAATGTAGTTGTACTGCTATGTATTCTTGCCTCCAAAGTGCTCATCTGCCAGAGCTACTGCTTTTTCCTTTGTGGGGCCTTGCATTGTCCTCTTATAAATTCCATAGACACGGAGACTACCTAGTTGGTCATGCGGATTTAAGCCGTGACTCGTACAGCTGGTGAGAAGGTTTTCAGTCCTCATCCTTATCCACACTGCCCCTGGGTTTGGATTCTCCGCAGGAGTTTCTTTTCAGGCTTCCCTGGAGGAGTTGTGTCTGCCCCAGTGAGGACCTACAAAATGGACAATCTGGAAAAAATGGGTAAATTCTTGGAAAGGTACAGTTTTCAAAGACAGAATCAGGAAGAATTAATGATACAAATAGACCAATCACAAGTAATGAAATTAAATGTTAATTAAATATCTTTCAACAAACAAAAGTCTTGAATCAGATGGCTTCACAGGTGGATTCTATCAAACATTTAGAGAAGAACTAACACATATCCTCCTCAAAGTCTTCCAAAAACTTGTAGAGAGAAGAACACTACCAAACTCATTCTAGGAGGCCGCCAACACACTAATACCAAAGCCAGACAAAGATATCACACACACACAAAAATTGCAAGTCAGTGTTAGAGACAGTCACAAAGATCCTCAACAAAATACTAGCAAACTGAATCTGACAACGCACTAAAAAAAAATCACACAATACAATCAAGAGAGATTTATGCTAGGGAGGCGAGGATTGTTGACCACGTGGAGTTCAAGAGCTTTAGAATTCAACACTTGGATTTCAATTCCAGCTCTGCCACCTATCACTTATGTGCCATTTTCTGGGAATAATAATGGTATTTGCATGATAAGATTGCAGTTTATTCTTTGAGGCCTCAATACCAACTGTCTTTAAACACAGCCCAGAATAACTGTACCCTGTCACATAGCCTTGTGAAAGTACTGTGGAGAAAAACAGAGCATTGAGGAGGAAGGAGGCCACCAGGAAGAGCTTGCAGTCTTATATAGGGAGGTCAGGGGTCTTACTGAGGAGTTAACATCTGAACAAAGACCCTAAGTAGGTCAGGATATGAGACATGGGAATACTTGGAGGGAGAGAATTCTAGAGAGGAAGGAGCATGCACAGAGTATTGAAGGACTAGCAGGAAGCCCAATATCCTAGGGTTCATTAAAGAAGGAGGGGAGTAAGGAAGATGAGGTCAAATGATACAGGACCTTCTGGATAAAGGGAGCTAATAGGGTAGTTCCAAGCTAACGAGTAATGTGATGCAACTTAGGTTTTGAAAAGATTCATCTGGGTGATATTGTGAAAATAGACATTAAAGGATTAAGGACAAAAGTGAGAGACTCTGAGGCAACTGTGATAGTCCAAGTGAGAAACGATGACCCAATTGAACCAAGGAAGTGGTGAGAGGCATTTTGTTATAAACATATTTTTTTCATATAGATGTACAAAAATAAGTATTCAAATATATATAGAATGTTGAGATATATTTTCTAATAGATAGTGAAAAAGAAATGAAAATGAAAAAAAGAAAGAATGAAGTCAAGGATAAACCAAGGTTTTATGGCCAGGAAAAAAAAATGCAAGGATTGAGGTGACATTTGGAAGGATGAGAAACTCTACAGGAAGACTGTTTGGGGAGTTTGAGTTTAAACATGTCAAGGTGGAGATACTTATTATACATGCACATGGAGATGTCAAGTAAACAGCTGGATATTCACACTGTGAAGTCTAGGGACAGATTGCATCTCTACGTCCTTTTTGCCACAGAAGGTCACAGGATTACTGCATGGCCAGAGCATCAAAAAGAAATGAGTGTAGACAGTGAAGCGAGACCATCTGGGTATGAACGTTGGCTATTCAAAAATTTAGAGGTTGGAATGATACTGATAAGGGAAACTTTGGAGCAACCATCCAGGAAGTAGAAAATAATGGTGGCTGCAAAGTATTTCCAGGAAGTATAGGTCCACTGTGGCTGAGAACTTATGGGAAATAAGGACTGAAAATTGACCACTAGATTTAACAACATAAAGTCAGCATAGTGACCAGACAAAAGCAGACTCAATGGAGAGGCAGGGGCAATGCATAGAAAAAGGTAGAAAGAAATTGAGAGAAAGAATTTCTTCAAATAAGGCATACAAATTGTCAGTTCAACACATTCAACATGAACAATTTGAGAAAAGCAACTCAGGACCACAAGCAGTTTCCACTTCATCAGCACTAGGATGGCTAAAATAAAAAAATAAATAATGAGAGTTTGAGATGATGTGGAGAAATTCTCATATATTGCTGGTGGAAATGTAAAAATGTTGCAGCTGCAGGTGGAAGATGGGAATGAGAGAAGAAGAGCAAATAGAGGAAGATTTAGGAAGGATAGCACAATGGATGATAGCAATTGGGTGTCTGGAATGACAGAGAGAAAGAATTAAAACGAGTGAAATTATACCCTCCCTGCGATTATGCCTACATCACTTACAACTCGGGAGAGTACTTAACATCAATAGACTTTAATTTTCCATTTTTACACTGGGGATTTCAGCATCAAATAATTCTTGAATATTCATGAATAATAATGAAAGGGAAGCCGACTTGAGAGTAGGGAGGCTGAAATCCACAACACACGTTGTATGAGAGGAAGAAATTCCCACAAGACCCAAGAAGAAGAAGCATCTCTGCTTCAGGTGTTGCCTCTGAGCCAGAGGGCAGAACCTCTCATTGCATGTCTCCCACCCACATCTACCATCTCATCATCCTCCTAAGGAGCAAGTCCACTTTCAGCCACCAACTGCTTCATCCATCATCAGGATGAAGTCATTCCACATTGAGGCACCTGAGTCAGAACCAGGATCCTTGGAAGAGGAGCAAATGGAAGGTAATCTGAATACTCCAAGATTCCAAAGTCTTCAGTGACCATGTGGCAAAGGATAAGATATGAATGCTGGAATTATCTAACACTCTATGTAATAATTTGCTCTGATACCAACTATATACTGTCCTGTAAAATAGGAGCAGTGATATCTACTCTAAAGATTTCTTATAAGAAGAAATAACATTTATAAAATTCACAGGAAAAACCTGGTTCATTACAGGCTTGCAATGTTGAGTTCCTTTTCTTTTTCTTTTTTTGTGTTATGCTTTGAGAGCCGAGGTGGGTGGGAGGGGGTTAATGGGTCGTCACATCTTACACTGATGTAGACACACATCTTACACTGATGTACACACATCTAGACTGATGGTGC
The DNA here is from genome assembly GCA_007570785.1 of Antilocapra americana. Classification (NCBI taxonomy): domain Eukaryota; kingdom Metazoa; phylum Chordata; class Mammalia; order Artiodactyla; family Antilocapridae; genus Antilocapra; species Antilocapra americana. Next base: position 1,145,522 of record ML664227.1, read on the forward strand.
TGGTACAAGCCATGACCAGTCACCTGGGATGCCAGTGAGAGAGGCCATCTTCTCTCTTAGCCTTCTGTTCAGCCTGAACTAAACAGGCTAAGAACAGCCTTATTATGGAAACTCTATTTCTTCATTATCCATGTACCACCCAGCAGGATACTAGCATTGCTTCATAAGGCTCAAGCTTTTAAGTCAGAATCTTGCTTTTTGCAGTCAGAAACGAAGCTTGCTGAGGTGGAAGTGGAATCAAGAGACTCAGACATCTAGATCGGCAGGCAAGGGACCACCAATCATAGAACTACAGGGAGTCTATCTCTGACTCAAGAGCTGGAACTCAAGGCAGGAAGCAAAGGCTTTGATGAGGTGAGGACCCTCAGGAAGAGGAGAAGCTCCCACACAATTCACTGCAGGCTGCCTCAGGTTAACAGGAGGCTGGAGGTGGGTAGGGAAGCCAGGTAGAGCGGTTGAAGGTCATCAGGTTAATCTTGCTTCCTTGTGGACTTACTATATAGACTGTGCTCTGGGTCTCAGTCTGCTGAGTCCCTGTGGGAGCTAGGTGGAAGGTTGCTTACACCCTTCACACAGAGAGGTGTTTGTCTCTTACCACTGGCCTCCTAAAGACCCTGAGGGAGGTACAGGTGAGGTTAGCAGAGAAGACTGACGACCAACCCATGGCAAACTATGGTAGGGGACTTGGTTTTGTTCAATGTGTCTGAAAAAGTCAGATGTGGAAAAGACCATTTCCAAATTTTAAGGAACATATAGAACATGTGACCTGGAAGGGGACTTTGGGTTGGATGGTAGAATTCAAACAACAGGGATGAGAGGAAGGGCCAGGGCAGACATCACCATTTCAGGCAGAAGGAGGTGAGTGAACAAAAAGGAGGCTGACTAGGATCTGAGGCCAACAGGTTGTGGGGGCTGAGGGTCAGAAGAGGCAGGAGAGGGCTGGTTCAGATCTTCCTTAAACTTCACTCCTTATAGCAGCTTCATCAGAGTGTGTCTGTCGGGAGAAGCACCCCGCATTCCATTCTAATGACCCCCACCCCAGATAGGAAGGGCCTGAGGCTGCTTTCCTAAGAATACAAATCCAGCCTGGGTCCTTCTCTGAGACACAGAAGGTTTGGAAGGGCTAGAAACAGTACAAATTCCTCTTCCCACTCCACAGGAAGTGGATTTGAGGTCCAGGAACTGAAGCTGAGGTTAGTACTGGTGATCAGTAACAAGGGATGTGGCGCAGAGTATAATGTTCACTGGATTCTCCCCCAGTGTACATACAGACACACACACACACACACACACAATGCCCAACACACAACTTTTGCCCTACACAGGGTGCAAAGCAAAAGTCAGGACAGTCCTTTATGGACTCCCACCTTCCCATGTGGCTTCTGTAGACTTCCAAATCAGCACCCAGCACCAGAGTCCTAACCTCTTCCTCTGTGGTCTGGTAAATATCTTCCACACAGTCCCCATGCCTGAGCTTATGTCCTCAGAAAGATATACACCACCACACAGGAGAGGCTGTGGGGATTATTGTGTGTAGGAAGGTCCTCTGTGGAAAGCTTCAGGAGAAGAAGGGCTAGGCGCTGAGTCGATGATGGAAGAAGAGGATTCATCCGGGAGGGTGAGGATCCTGAGTGGGAGGGCAGCTTGGGGAGGTGTCAGAGGATGTCAGAAGGACACATGTACCCAGAGAGTTGGCGGCAGGAAAGTCAGAGTAACACAGACCAGGAGCAGCTGGAGCCGAACCAGAGCTGGGAGAGGCAGGTGTCTGCAGGAATTAGGCTCTGAGTGGTGGTGTCCTAGGAGTGCCAAGTCTCCTGCTTCCTCCAATTAAATTATCTTCATGTGCTCACGTTCTGGCTTGTGGACCTCACTGCAGACTCTAAAAGGCTCCTTTTCTTCTAAATATGTTCACCAATTACCTATGAATGGAAGACAGAGAGTTTCTAAAGAACTGAGAGAGGCCCCAGAGTGATCCACATGGAACCAATGCTGCTGATTTGAACTGCGTGTGAATTCCTCCAAAGTGACCAGCTCTACATTGGCCCCAAGTTTGAAATTTTCTTTGTAAATACCACTGACCACCTGGTGAGAGACAGCAGGGCCAGGAACAGCAGATGACTGGATTGACAGACCCAGGAGACAGATCCACGAGAGCCCGGGCTGGGCACAGCTTCCAGCTCTCACCTTGTATGTGGCCTCTCCAGATGCCTGCTGGCTCAGCTCTGCATACTGGTCTCCACCATCACTGTCCCTCTGATTCTCCTGAAATTCTACACCTGAGTCATACACAGAGTGAAGCTTGGCCCTTGGCCTTGAAAACATATACCTTCCCCCATGGCAATGAACCCCAAGGCCAAGCCTACACCCACCTTCCCCTTTCCCAGAGATAATCACTGCCAGTAAAATGCAGGAGGAAGGCAGCTGAGGGTTCAGTGGGGGAGGGGTGGGACCTGGGGCAGAAAGGAGAAGTGAAACCTGCCTCTTCCAGCCTCTATCTTCCTCTTCTTCCCACGTGTCTTCCAAAGGAACAGTCCAGCTCCAGGGATCAACAGCATAACCACAACAGCCTTTATGATGCATGGCAGGGGGTCAGCACTGACCTGTCCTTGGGAACCTGTTTTCCTCACACAGAGAGAATGAAGGAAGTTAAGGAAAGACAGAACTTGCAATAATCATTGCCAAGGGGAGCTATGGAGAGAGGAGATGGCGAAGTCTGAGCGAAAGAGGAAGGAGTGAGGAAGTATCATTCACTCACCCAGGTCCTGAGCTCCTGCCTGATGCCAGGGATGCTGAGAGGAGCAACCCGGGGTCACACAGGGGGAAGACTGAAAATACCAAAGTCTTCCAGCCAGAGAGGTGGCAGTGCCATAGACGTTTATACCTTGTAAACTGGTCTTCAAGGAGGGCCTCCCAGAGGAGGTGATGCAATAACTGAGCCTTGAGAGAGGAATAGGAGTTTACCAGACATTCAGACTGGGCACAGCTTTCCAGGAAGGATGGAAATGGCTGTTTCCACTTCCATTTGTTTGTTCCATAACAAATCTCCAGCCCTAGGGGTTGCAATCACCCTAGATCAGCAGGCAGGAGAGGCTAGGGCAAGAGTGAGCTGGGCAAGGAGGATCAGAGGGAGGAAGAGGCTCTTTCCAGAGGGTCTTATGAGTCATGCTGAGGGTTGAACTTTACCAAGACTCAAGAATGGGACCAAGGGAAAGGTATCATGAGATTTTAAATGATGCTGACATATCAGCTCCCACCAGCAGCTCATGGGAGATGGTTAGAGGTGCTAGACTGCACGCAGGACACCAGGTCATTCATTCAGTGAAATATTAACTGAGCAGTGCCAGAAGCTTTGTTTGTATAAGAATTCAAAGGAGAACAGGACATGTCCTCTGCCCTCAAGGGGTTCCAGGCTTTGGAGAAGACAAGCCCCTCAATAGCATCGCTACTCAGCGTGGGGTGGCCACGGACTGCTCCCTAAAGGGGACGGTGCCTGAGGCCGGGCGGTAACGGCAGCCGCAGTGCCTGTGCAAAGTGAGATCGAGGCATCGTTTGTTCAAACTTGATTCATAACAGAACTAGAACCAGGCCATTGGTTATTCCCGCGTGACCTGAGGGAAATCCTTCAATAGGAATAAGCAAGGAACTGAAAAACTCTTGACTTGCTAGGTTTGGTGGGAGAGGAAACAGCATTTCCAGAGGCTCAGAACCTTGCAACTTCAGGACACATTCAGAGAAGCCAAGCCAACCATTCAGTGTGAAGTGTGTGAGGTACGGAACATGGGCAGAGGAGCTTCAGAGCCCTGAACCCTGCAGGGGGTCCTGGGTCGGACTCCTACAGATGACACAGACCAGTCACAAAATCCAATTGCTTTTCAAAAGACTACAGTGGATGACGCACCATGGCTAATGGATGAGGTAGGAGAAACGCTGGAAAACTATTGTCCTGGACCAGCTCTGACACTGCCCTGCCGCAGCTGGGAGGGAAGGAGTGCCCAGAGGGCAACAGGCAGGCAGGTGCAGGCAGCAGGGAGTCGGGGGAGGGGTGAGCCCTCAGGGAAACACACCTCTCTTAGCCTCCCCCCCCACCCCCACCCCCTCTGCTTCCTGGGCCAGCTAGGACAGGGAATAGATCCTCCTGAGCTGGGTGGACAAGATTTGCATTAAAAACAAATCCCTGTTTCTTGAGGGAAATGTTGCCTGAGTTGTACTGGCAGGCAAGGTCTTGAGAGACAGTTAAAAGCAGACATGCTGCGGCTGTACGTATCAGACTCTTTTATGGGGTGACCCATTAGAAGGTGGGGCTAATAACTCGGTAGGAGAAAAGCCTATGACCCTCACCCCCGAGCTCTGACAGTGCTCCTCCCCTCTGGCAGGCACACTCACCAGGAGCACAGACTTTCCCAAGGTCTAAGGTGGCAGTTTTCTGGTCCACCTGGTTGCTGACCACACAGGTCAAGCTGGCACTGTGTTGACTCAGGGGCAGGCTCAGACTCAAGGTCCAGGAGTTGGAGGGTAATTCTGATGTCACCCTCTGCTCCAGCTCCCTGGGAAGGCTCTTGATCTCCCAGGTCACCTTCAGGTCCTCTGTATCCCCTGAGGCTGTGCACTCCAGGGTGGCATTGCACCAGCCTGGTGTGACGGATGTGCATTTGACCAGGATCTGGGGAAGGGGTGTAAGATCTGGGAGAGAAGAGACAAAAGAATGGGGCTCACATGATTGGAGAACATTTCAGTCTGCACATTCTCATCTATTATCTCACTGAAACCCTGGCATTCTCCCCTTAATGACAGTGAACATATTTTACAGATAAAACACAATTTGCAGAACTAGAACAAATAATTTCACAATTTGTATGGAAATACAAAACACCCCGAATAGCCAAAGCAATTTTGAGAAAGAAGAATAAAGTGGAGGAATCAACCTTCGTGACTTCAGATTATACTACAAAGCTACAGTTCAAGACAGTATGGTACTGGCACAAAAACAGAAATATAGACCAATGGAACAAGACAGAAAGCCCAGAAGTGAACCCATGCACCTATGGGTATCTGATTTTTAACAAAGAAGGCAAGACTATACAATGGGGCAAAGGCAGCCTCTTCAATAAATGGTGCTGGGAAAACTGGTAAACCACTTGTAAAAGAATGAAACTAGAACACTTTCTAATACCACACACACAAATAAACTCAAAATGGATTAAAGATCTAAATATAAGACCAGAAACTATAAAACTTCTAGGGGAAAACATAGGCAAAACACTCTCTGATATAAATCACAGCAGGATCCTCTATGACCCACCTCCCAGAATAATGGAAATAAAAGCAAAAATAAACAAATGGGACCTAATTAAGTTTAAAAGCTTTTGCACAACAAGGGAAACTGTAAGCAAGGTGAAAAGACAATCCTCAGAATGGGAGAAAATAATAGCAAACGAATCAACTGACAAAGAATTAATCTGAAAAAATATGCAAGCAGCTCCTGTGGCTCAATTCCAGAAAAATAAATGACGCAATCAAAAAATGGGCCAAAGAACTAAACAGACATTTCTCCAAAGAAGACATACAGATGACTAACAAACACATGAAAAGATGTTCAACATCACTTATTATCAGAGAAATGCAAATCAAAACCACAATGGGGTACCATCTCACACCAGTCAGAATGGCTGCTATCCAAAAGTTTACAAACTATAAATGCTGGAGAGGGTGCAGGGAAAAGTGTAAAATTTTTCTTACACAGTGTAAAAACCTTTACACTGTTGGTGGGAATGCAAACTAGTACAGCCACTATGGGGAACAGTGTGGAGGTTACTTAAAACACTAGAAATAGACCTGCCATATGACCCAGCAATCCCACTGCTGGGCATACACACCGAGGAAACCAGAATTGAAAGAGACACATGTACCCCAGTGTTCAGTGCAGCACTGTTTACAATAGCCAGGACATGGAAGCAACCTAGATGTCCATTAAGTGACGAATGGATAAGAAAGTTGTGGTACATATACACAATGGAATATTACTCAGCCATTAAAAAGAATGCATTTGGATCAGTTCTACTGAGGTGGACGAAACTGGAGCCTATTATACAGATTGAAGTAAGCCAGAAAGAAAAACACCAATACAGTATACTAATGCATATATATGGGATTTAGAAAGATGGTAACAATGACCCGGAGAAGGCAATGGTACCCCACTCCAGTACTCTTTTGCCTGGAAAATCCCATGGATGGAGGAACCTGGTAGGCTTCAGTCCATAGTGGTCACTAAGAGTCAGACACAACTGAGCGACTTCACTTTTATTTTTCACTTTCATGCACTGGAGAAGGAAATGGCAACCCACTCCAGTGTTCTTGCATGGAGAATCCCAGGGACAGGGGGGCCTGGTGGGCTGCCGTCTATGGAGTCTTACAGAGTCACACACGACTGAAGCGACTTAGCAGCAGCAGCAGCAACAATGATCCTATATGCGAGACAGCAAAAGAGACACAGATGTAAAGAACAGTCTTTCGGACTCTGTGGGAGAAGGCGAGGATGGGATGATTTGAGAGAATAGCATTAAAACATATATATTATCATATGTGAAACAGATCGCCAGTCCAGGTTCAATGCATGAGACAGGGTGCTCAGGGCTGGTGCACTGGGATGGCCCTGAGGGATAGGATGGGGAGGGAGGTGGGAGGGGAATTCAGGATGGGGAACACATGTACACCCAAGGCTGATTCATATCAATGTATGGCAAAAACCACTACAATATTGTAAAGTAATTAGCCTCCAATTAAAATAAGTTAAATTTTTTAAAAAAACCTACAATTTGCCATATACTTAATACACAGCAAGTGACAATAAAGAGGGGAGCCACTGAGGTAAGCTATCTGTGGTTTTACTAAATTGTGTGTGTGTTTAAAAAGCCTTGAAGATCTCCAACCAGAAAATAAAGCCTGATCCTACCCATTATTTCTAAGAAAATGTGGTTTCTCCTAGAAGTGGTCAAAGTCTGGGACAGAAGGCCTAGTCCTGGATCAGGATCTTGCCCTTCTCTCTTACACAGAAAATGCTTGAGATTGTATAGCCTCTAGAGAAGAGAGACACCTGGTCAGCACTGGGACCCAGAGAAAGGTTCTGTGCTCACAGGGGTGGACAAATCTGTGGGAGATGCAGCGGGAGCAACTACTATGATGAGTCTGAGTCTGGTTAGAACATGCCACTGAACTTGAGACGTGATATACCGATAAGCTGCTTGTAGAATCACATGAAAACCTAAGGCAACAATAGCCAATCTCTCACAGCAGATATTTTCCTAGGCAGGCAGACTTTAGGGGAAAACAGTGTTGACCAAGTGAGGGTCTCTGGAAATGTTACACAGCAACCTTTCTCCTACATCTACTGAAGGCTTCTAGAGCTGATTGGTGGAATCTTTGAGAGTGAGGCTGGTCTTGGGCTGGCACTGAGTAAAAGGAGGAGGAGATACAGACTACCCATGGATTTCTGAATTGTGATAGATGAATAATGGACCACAAATAAGTCCATCTCCAATCCTCAGAACCTGTGACTATGTTAGGTTATGTGACAAGGAGGAATTAAGATAACAGATGGAATTAAGGCTGCTAATCTGCTTTAAAATAAGGAGATGATTCTGATTACCTGGGTGGGACCAATGTAATCGCAAGGGTCCTTAAACATGGAAGGAAGAAGAGGATGAGGTCAAAGGGATAAGATTTGAGAAGAAGTGGTCCCAATATTGCAGGCTTTTAAGATGGAGGAAGGTGATCATGAGCCAAATAATATAAACAACCACTAGAAGGTGGAAAATACAAATAAATGAATCTCCTTCTGGAGCCTCTAGAAAACAACACAGCCCTGCCAATACCTTGACTTTGGCCTGGTGAGACCCATGTGTGACTTCTGACCTGTAGCTCAGAAAGATAATAAATTTGCTTTGTGTTAAGTCTCCAAATTAAAGCAGCAACAGACACCTAATACACACATTAAGTAAACCTGGACCTAAAAGGAACAATAATTGTTATGGCAATATGATTTCCCCTAATTTCCATTCGCCTCTCCCAAAATACTAAACTGGTTTTATCCCTGGTGTAAATCTCAACTCCTCTCACCATTGGCAGTAAACCACTTACTTCCTAACTCAAAGGCGAAAAGGAGTCTGAAGGTTGGTGTCTGGAAGGGATCCTGAGATGCCTGTGTGACACTCCTAGCAGAAAAGAGCAAGGGGAGCAGTAGGGTGGAGTGAGGAGTGTCGCTGACCGTAGACGGTGAGGAGGAAAACCTGGGTGAATTCTGTTCCTCCAGTGTAGCTGGCTCGAGCCCGGTACTGCCCACTGTCCTCTGGGGTCAGGTTCTCAATCCTCAGGGACGCCACACTGGGCACGTGGACCCTCTGCTGGTACTTGTCCTGGAGGCTGACCCAGGTTGGAGTGTCTTCCCCACGGCGGACTCGCAGCAGGACACTGTAGTTTGACTCAGGGCCAAAGCCCCATGAGACCTCCTCTGGGTCAGCTTCTTGCTTCTTGATCACATGAAACAACACAGAACCTCCTCGGATCCCCTTCATGGAAACTTGGGCTCCAGAAGCCTTACCTCCAGGACCATGTGCTCCAGAGCTCTTGACTCCAGTGCAGCAGATGCCTAGGGCATGGGACACAGGAAACGTTATTTTTTTTTTCAGTAACAATAAAGGAGAAAACTATATACCCTTATTTTGAACGAAATTCATCCAATATGCTCCCTTGATTCTTAGGAGGCAAACTAGCAACATGATTTTGAAGCAATTCTACTATTAAATCTAGTGAACTGTTACCTTGAGTAGGTGACTTTAACTAATCTGCAGTTTCCTCACCTACATTATAAATTGAATGAGATCATGGATTAGAAGCACCTAGCACACTTTCTATCAATACCAAATGCATAACTGTAGGAGGAGCTTCTTAATTGTCCCTTTATGTTCACATCCTTATGTAGTGCCCGCTCCTGAATGGGGCTCCATCTAGGGAGGGGCTTAGGATTAGACTAGAGCAGATGTGATGGATGTCACTCAGCGATCCTAGGTTATACAAGACTGTGACTTCCCTCTTGCTCACATTCTCTCTCTTTCACTTTTATCTTGTTCACTCTGAGGAACTCAGCTGCCTGTTGTCAGCTGCTCTAAGGAGTGGCCCACATAACAGGAAACTGAGGATGCCTCTGGTCAACATCCAGAGAGGAAATGGCACCCTCAGCCAATAGCCACAGGAACTGCCTCCCATCAGCAATCCATGAGAGCTCTTGGGATCATATCTTGCCCATTTGACCCTAAGCTGATTCAGCCAAGACTCTGATTTCAGTCTTGAAGACCCTGAGCCAGAGGACTCAGCTGATCCAGCTCTAAGCCCTGAATCACAGAAACTGTGAGATTATATCTGATAGTGTTTAAGGCAGTAAGTTTTGGGATAACACATTACACAGCAATACATACCTAATACAAACACGAAGACTACTCTCCTTCCCAGCATCCTCAGGGCAATGTAGTAGTCAGGAGAGGCTAGGCTGTGCTAGGTAACCAACAGTTACAGAATCTCAGTATCTCAGAACAAGCAGAGTTTATATCTCCTACCACAGGTCCCCTCAGAGAGTGATGGAAGGATCCTAACTCAAATGTTGGAGGATTTACTACCTTGTAGCCACACCCATGGAGCTCACAGCATCCACACAGGCTCCCAGCCCCGCCGCAGGGATGGGAGACAGGAGAATCACACAGGGGTTTCACTGCATCTGTCCAGAAGTAGTGTGCTCTCTGCTCATGTGTTTTGGCCAGGACTCATCACAAGGCTAACTGCCAAGGACTAGAATATGAGGGGGATCATTTAACGAGCTCTACTGTCCTTGTGACCCTGAGTTGTGACCAGTGGGCACATTTGTTGCAGCGCCACCACCTCCTGAGTGCCCCCTCCCTCTTCAGACATAGGCCCAAGGGATCTGATACCCTCTGTCCTTTCTGGGGACCAGGTAGGACAGAGCAGAATGAGGGAAAGTGCCCTATCCTGAAAAGATGATCGATCTGCTCCTTCCAGCAGGTCAGGATTCATCTGCCGTGATTGGTCTCAACCTTCCGTGGTCCCAATTTTCTCTCCAATTCAATAAAATCTCATCATTTCAGACTTGTCTCCCTCCTACTGTACTTATTCTCATTCCCAGCTCTCACTGGAAGCAGAGAATAGTTCATGCCAGTGTTCATATGCCCAAGGGTTTCAGATATTTCTTTGTATTCATTTAATCACTAACTCATTTAATCAGGCATCTCCTCCAGGTCAGGCTTCAGGCGGCATCTGTCCAGGCCCCTCCTGTCACAGAGGAGGAAGCTCCTCAGGAGGTGCACTTGTCCTGGCTCACACAGGACAGAGCCACACCTGGCACCAGGGCCCCCCTCTCCCAGCCCAGCGCTTCTTCCCTGCAGGAGGTCCCACCAGCTCCCTCACCCTCTCCCTGTCCTCCCCAGGGCCTCCCCTCCCAGCACTGCTGTCCCATCACCAGGATCTGAACAGCTCCTGGAGGCTTATCCTCCAGTTTTCCTCTCTTGAAATGAGGAAGCAAGAACTTTGAGGGTCTTAGCAGGGCAGGAACCTCTTGCCAGCTGAGGGTTAAACAACAGCCCAGGCAGACTCCCCACTTGCTGGTTCAAAAAAAAAAAATAGAAACCAAGGAGAGAGGAAGCTCAGCCCTCAGGCCGAAGAGAGGACCACTCAGAAGGGAATAGTGAGCCCACCTGTGAAGACGACGGAAGAAGACTTTGAAAGAGAAGAAAGGAAGGGGGCAAGAGCTGTGATCTACAAAGGTCTAACCCTGAAGAAGAAAAGAAAGTCAGGGAGAGTGTGGTTAAAGGCCAGATAGCGTTAAGTTCAGTTCAGTTCAGTTCAGTCATTCAGTCGTGTCCGACTCTTTGCAACCACATGAACCACAGCACACCAGGCCTCCCTGTTCATCAACAAGTCCCTGAGTTTACCCAAATTCGTGTCCATTGAGTTGGTGATGCCATCCAACCATCTCATCCTCTGTTGTCCCCTTCTCCTCCTGCCTTCAATCTTTCCCAACATCAGGGTCTTTTCAAATGAGTCAGCTCTTCACATGTTTACTTAAATAATGTAAAATTTAACAGTAACAAATCACCTTAAAACTGTCTCCGTTTCTCCCTCTCTCTTATGTAATCTGCCAACCTGAAAGACTATGGACAAAACCCTAAATAACAGAACAGATTTTCCGCTTAAAAAAACTGAAGAGTAGAGAAGGTCTACATTTTACTGTTGACATAAAAAGGAAGTAATGTTTGGCAAAGCTCATTCTTAACTCAAGACATCTCTTTATAAACCGTCTCTAATTCATTAAATTTCATATAACTCCTACAAGTTCATTTAGTGGCTGGGATACTAAAACAAAAAATTAAAACAATAAAAGCTTTCCAGCTTTCTCCAGATTTCATAATTCAGTGGGCATTTCCTCATTAGTTTATATTTAATTTCCATATACATAGTCATATAATCTTCCAGGAAGTCATGTATGGGATTAGGGTTTTGTCCGGGCTTCAGCTCACTTTCCACTTAATTTCCCATAGTTTCTACATCCCTTTCTCTTCTCTTTTCCCCTAGTTCACCCACTTCAAGAACCCACATTACCAGTCTATTGCTCCTTCCATAGATTTGCTGTATTCTTGCAACAGGTGGATATACAGAAACCCTTAAACTTAAGAAGCTGCTGTTCCTTTTACAAAAGCAGAATTTCATTTCATTGTATTTAACGTCCTGCATCCTGCCCAAGAAATCAAGACTACGGTTGCTCCCTCCATCTCAGACAGAGCTCTAGTCAACCTCCTCCTCCACAGGACAGCTGCACAGACTGTCACGTTCCCTCTGAGTTGTTCCCCAGCCCGGCCAAGTCAAGGAGCCAGCTTCTTAGTCTCTCTCCCTCTCCGCAGGCAGCTCTGGGTTCTCCAGGCTTCCCATCACTGCTGCAGAGACAACCTTACCTCCCTCAAATGTTTCCCTCAAAATAGTGAAGGCTGCCTGAGCTCAGGTGTCCTAGACTTGCCACAACCAGAAGGTCATTTTGCTCTTCTGTTCACCCCAGAACTCTAAACCAAATGCACTGCATTTGCTAAATAATTACAAAGTTGTTATTTCTTTTTGTTCACCAAGGACATTAGACACAGAAAAGGCACCCTGCCTCCCTGCTCCACCCAGGGGCCCTTCCTCCCAGGAGCAGGTCACTCACTGAGGAGGAGGCTGATGAATCCAGGAACCTGGAGGCCCAGCAGAGGCGGGGGTCTTCTGAGCAGGGTCCCATCACAGGCTGCCTGACATCTCGTGCAGTTGCAGAGGAAGCATCTAGGAGGAGCAGAAAGAGAGGAGGAAGCGTCACTCAAAGGGCACTTACGCTATTCTCCACCCCTGGGGGGGGGCTAGCACGTTAGTTCCGGTTTGCAGTCCACCAGCCTGCACTAAGCCACTCCGAGGTTTCCTATTACTATGCCAGCACCCACAGTAGGACGTCAATAAACAATTTCAGAGTTAAATACTGCACTGCTTCACTATGTTGGAGAGGCCCATCCTGTGGTCATACCAGACTGTTAATCTCACACTCCGCATCCTAGCACTGCTTGGAATTCCCTTACCTGTTCTCCACGGGAACGGCTCAGCCCAGACAGCCATGCTCATCCAAAGCAGCCTGTGGTCAAGGCACAGAACTCATGCTGTTTCAGCCAGCTGAGGCCACAAGTCTGCTGCTTTTTGGTGTCATCTCCTATGTCTTCACACTACTTGGTGAGTTTGATTTTCCATAAGCTTCAACTGTCACTTGCCTAAGAAATTATGAGCAAAAGAACAACGTTCTTTGAGTGTCCTTTTCCTCCTCACCAATGCAGATGTCGGCATTTATTGCTTGCCCCATTTTGGCTTTCCTTGCCTTGTGGCTTTCACTACTGCTAGGCATGCTCCCTACACACAGGGCAAGCCAGACCCCACAGGATCTGACGGGCTCTTGTCGGCATCCCACCCACCACTTCCCTTAAGACTCTTCCAGCCCTGTACCTGCTGTCACAGAGGGGCAGGGAGAGGCGTCTACACTCTCCTCCTAGGCACAGACTCAGCTGCCTCAGAATCTCTGCTACCTACTGAGGCTCAGGCTCTGGTCTTTTCTCTTGAAACTAAATATCCCACATCAGGGAATTGTCAGGTTCCACACCCCTCAGGAGCAGCCCCATCTATCTAAAGACCAGGAGGTCTATAAAGGGGAATGCCAAGCTATTCATTTGATATAAAAGTCTGAGGACAGATGACAAAACAGGGACCCAAGACAGCCCCTTCCTGCGCACAGGGTCTCTCCCCAACAAGAAGGTGGCTTTCTGGGCACAGACCTCACAATGGTCACGGTAGGAGACTTTTTCTCCCTCATTTTGAAACTTCCTACCCAATCAAAACCCTTTTTTGTGGGAAGATTGCTATGAGCCCGAAGCTTTTCATGAAAAGTATGGAGAAAGGGAAGAAGTAACTTCACAGTGGATGAGCCTGGGGAACACTCCCTTCAGCCGGGTGATGAAGGTCTGCATCCTCCACGAGATGGCACGTTGGTAACGTGAACCCTTGATACGATGCAATGAAAAGGGCACTTTCTTCAGTGGTCCTCCACCCAAAATCCGAAATTCTCGTCTATCATGAGAGAAACAGTAGACAAATCCTAACTGAGGAAAATGTTACCAAATACCCTACAGGCTCTCCTCAAAACTGTCATGACAAAAAGGAACAGCCGACAAACCGTCAGAGTCCAGAAGAGACCAAGGACACATGATGACTAAATGCAAGATGAGATCCTGGACACCGGGTAAAAACTGAAGGACAGCTGAAAAAAGTATGAACTTTCAATACTTCCATACTTACCAACATTCCCATATTATAGCATTGATATGTTATGGAGGCTTCTCTGTCCATGGACTTTTCCAGGCAAGAATACTAGAGCGGGTTGCCATTTCCTACTCCATAGGATCTTCCCAGCCTAGGCATTGAATTGACATTGCTTGTATCTCCTACACTAGCAGGCAGATCCTTTCCCACTAAGCCACTTGGAAGTCCTAACATATTGATATTACTCTACTAATTGCAACAAATATTAGGAGTATAAGATGTTGATAATGTTGCAACAAGTGAGACCCATCCAGGGCCCAGGAGTGGGCTCTTGTCTAACACTCAGGAATGAATTGTTCAAGGAGACACATGTGCTGACAATGCAAGAGATTTTATTGTGAAGGTGCACCTAGGTAGAGAGCAGCAGGGTAGGGGAACCCAGGAGAACTGCTCTGCCACTTGGCTCGTAGTCTTGGGTTTCATGGTGATGCGAGTTTCTGGCCCTTCATTCTGACTCTGGGCCTTCCTGATGGCGCACTCATCACTCAGTCAAGATGGATTTCCAGTCAGGAGGATTCTGGGAGGGTGGTAGGACATATGGATTGGTGTCTCCTCTCTTCTTCTGACCTTTCCCAAATTCTTCCAAATTCTTTTGGCTTGTTAGTTCTAGGTTCCTTACCAGGAGCTCCTGTCACAAAGTAACTCATGCAAATAGTTACCATGATGCCTGGTCAGGGTTTCAGTCAGTGTTTCCTTTAATAATAAAAGAGGAGACTGTATGTGGAGAATATGGCAACTCTATGTACCATCTTGCCATTTTCTCTGTAAATTTAATATAGTTTTCAAAATTTTTTTTTCTTTTGTTTAAGTACTACTTGTCTTGAGCTCATATCCCTTCTGGTTGCAACTGCTCATGAGAGATATTCAGGCATGTCCCGCACCCTTTCCACAAAGGCCAGTGAGATCTATGTGTGACTCTCTTCCCCTGTAAACACAGAAACATTTGTTTCCAGATAAACCCTGTTCCCACTGCTGACAGCACAAAAGCAGAATTGAAAACTATTTGGGTTCTGTCCCCAGGCCTGGCTCACAGATGCACACACAACGTTTATTAAGTGAATGTTTACTGAACCCCTCCTGAATGCCAGTCATGTGCTCAGTTCAGTTCAGTTGCTCAGTTGTGCCTGACTCTTTGTGACCCCATGAACCGCAGCATGCCAGGCCTCCCTGTCCATCACCAACTTCCCAAGTCCACACAAACCCATGTCCATTGAGTTGGTGATGCCATCCTGCCACCTCATCTCCTGTTGTTCCCTTTTCCTCCTGCCCTCAATCTTTCCCAGCATCAGGGTCTTTTCCAATGAGTCAGCTCTTTGCATCAGGTGGCCAAAGTATTGGAGTTTCAGCTTCAATATCAGTCATTCCAGTGAACACCCAGGACTGATCTCCTTTAGGATGGACTGGTTGGATCTCCTTGCAGTTCAAAGCACTCTCAAGAGTCTTCTCCAACACCACAGTTCAAAAGCATCAATTCTTTGGTGCTCAGCCTTTTTCAGTGTCCAACTCTCACATTCATACGTGACCACTGGAAAAACCATAGCCTTGAACAGACGGACCTTTGTTGGCCAAGTAATGTCTCTGATTTTCAATATGCTATCTAGGTTGGCCATAATCCATACATAACTGCTTGAAAAACCACAGCTTTAACTACATGGATCTTTGTCAACAAAATGATATCTCTGCTTTGTTTGTTTAATTAGCTAATTTATTTTAATTGGAGGCTAATTATTTACAATACTGAGGTGGTTCTTGCCATACATTGACATGAATCACCCACGGGTGTACATGTGCCCCATGGTCCCCAAATCCCCTCCCACCTCCCTCCCCATCCCACTCCTCTGAGTTGTCCCAGTGCAAAGGCTTTGAGTGCCCTGTTTCCTGCATCAAACTTGAGCTGGTGATCTATTTCATATATGGTAATAAAATTGTTTCAATGCTACTCTCTCAAATCATCCCACCCTCACCTCCTTCCACAGAGTCCAAAAGTCTGTTCTTTATATCTGTGTCTCTTTTACTGCCTCATACATAGTGTCGTCATTACCATCTTTCTAAATTCCATATATGTGTGTTAATATACTGTATTGGTGTTTTTCTTTCTAACTTATTTCACTCTGTATCATAGACTCCAGTTTCATCCACTTCATTAGAACTGACTCAAATGTGTTCTTTTTAATAGCTGAGTAATATTCCATGGTGTATATGTACCACAGCTTTCTTATCCATTTGTCTGCCAATGGACATCAAGGCTACTTCCATGTCCTAGCTATGGAAGTAAACAATGCTGTGATGAACACTGGAGTACACATGTCTTTCAGTTCTGTTTTCTTCAGTGTGTACGCCCAGCAGTGGGATTGCTGGGTGACATGGCAGTTCTATTTTCAGTTTTTTATGGACTCTCCACACTATTCTCCATAGTGGCTGTGCTAGCTTGTTTTCCCACCAACAGGTGGATATCTTTGCTTTTTAATATTCTATTTAGGTTTGTCACAGCTTTCTTTGCAAGGAGTAAGAGCTGTTCAATTTCATGGCTACAGTCACTATCCTCAGTGATTTCGGAGCCCATGAAAAGAGAACCTGCCACTGCTTTCAGTTTTTCCCCTTGTATTTGCCAGGAAGTGATGGGATCAGATGCCATGATCTTTGAATGTTGAGGGGTTTTTTTTGAATGTTGAGTTTCGAGCCAGCTTTTTTACTCTCCTCCTTTATCTTCATTAAGAGGCTCTTTAGTTCCTCTTCACTTCCTGTCATTAGAGTGGAATCATCTGTATATCTGAGGTTGTTGGTATTTCTTATGGCAATTTTGATGCCAGCTTGTGATTCATTCAGCCAAACATTTTGCATGATGTGCTCTGCATATAGTGCTTCGTTGGTGACTCAGCGGTGAAGAATCTGCCTGAAATGCAAGAGCTACAGGAGAAGCAGATTCCATCCCTGAGTCAGAAAGAGTCCCTGGAGAAGGGCATGGAAACCCACTCCAGTACTCTTGCATGGATTCTCCAAGCAGGATTTCAGTCCTTAATTGTTCCAGTCCTCGCAAGAAATGTTCCCTTGATATATCCCTATTTTCTTGAAGAAATCACTCGTCTTTCCCACTCCATTGTTTCCCTCTCTTTCTTTGCACTGTTCATTTAAGAAGGCCTTTCTAATCTCTCCTTAGTATTCTCTGGACCTCTGCATTCAGTTGGATGTATCTTTCCTTTATCCCCTTGTCTTTCACGTCTCGTCTTTCCTCAGCTGTCTGGAAAGCCTCCTCAGATGGCGGCTTTGCCTTCCTGTATTTCTCTTTCTTTGGGGTGGCTTTGGTCACTGCCTCCTGTACTATGTTAAAAACCTCCGTCCGTAACTAATAGCCTTTACTAGAGTTTAATCTTTGTCTTAATCTGTTAAGAATATCCAACTCTGAAACTGACATGTCACTCTGTAATATTGCATCAAATGAGAAACATCGTTGTTTGTTGTTCTGCAACACCAACATTCATTCAGTTTGTGCAGAATATCCTATTAATACAGAGTTTAATTAACTAGTGAAGAAGAAATATGAGCAATTAGTTTAGGCAGTAAATGCTAATTAGGAAATGACTCAAAAGCCTCCATTATACACAAGTTCAAGCCACATTTTGCAGCCCTCAGTTGAGTTCAGTTCAGTCCCTCAGTAGTGTCGACTCTTTGGGATCCCATGGGCTGCAGCACACCAGACCTCCCTGTCCATCACCAACTCCCAGAGTTTATTCAAACTCATGTCCATTGAGACCATTGGTTGGTGATGCCATCCAACCATCTTATCCTCTGTTGTCCCCTTCTTCTCCCACCTTCAGTCTTTCCAGGGCAGATAATCAGGGTCTTTTCCAGTGAGTCAGCTCTTCATATCAGGTGGCCGAAGTATTGGAGTTTCAGCTTCAGCATCAATCCTTCCAGTGAACACCCAGGACTGATCTCCTTTAGGATGGACTGGTTGGATCTCCTTGCAGTCCAAGGGACTCTCAAGAGTCTTCTCAACACCACAGTTCAAAAGCATCAATTCTTCGGCACTCAGCCTTTTTCACTGTCCAACTCTCACATCCATACATGACTACTGTAAAAACCATAGCCTTGACTAGACGGACCTTTGTTGGCAAAGTAATGTCTCTGCTTTTTAATATGCTGTCTAGGTTGGTCATAGCTTTTCTTCTAAGAAGCAGTTCAGTTCAGTTCAGTCTCAGTCGTGTCCAATTCTTTGCGACCCCATGAACCGAAGCACTCCAGGCCTCTCTATCCATCACCAACTCCCGAAGTTTACCCAAACTCATGTCCATTGAGTCGGTGATGCGATCCAGCCATCTCATCCTTTGTCGTTGCCCTAGTTAGTAGTATAATCCAAATTCTCTCAGGGAAACTGTACTTTCTGTAATTTAGATGTATGCATTTGCTTTGCCTGATAGACAGCTCTATTTGCTTCAATTGATAGCTAGGAAAATAATAATTCCATTATTCAGGCCAAAAGATAGTAATTCTAGGGTTTTGGCCATTTCAGTCAGTCTTCTTCCCAGCAGAACCTATGAACATACAAGGATTATATTTTTAAGGAAACTGAAGCATCTGGAAGAATGTGACTATCTGAAATATCATCTATTCATCCTTTAAAAAATCAAATGAGCAAGTTTAACAAAACAGATAAAACTCACAGATATAAAGGACAGAGTAGTGGTTATGAGAGAGAAGAGGGTAAGGGGAAGGACACGGTGGGGAAGGAGATTAAAAGGCACAAACTACCATACATATAATTTAATAATTTGCAAGGATATGATGCATATCACAGTAAATATGATCAGTATTTATAATGGCTTTGGAGTATAATCTATAATAATATAAAATCACTGTGTTGTACATCTAAAACTAGCATAATATTATAATTCAACTACACTTCAATAAAGATGAAAGGAAAATTTACCTTTAACTCTGAGCTCCTTTCTCCTCTTCTTTCTTGTAGCATTAAGCAATCATTTCGTAAAATCTGAGACAAATAATTGAGGTTTCTCCAGAACAAAGGACCTGTGAAAAGAAGGTACAGCAGTTTGCAACTTGTATGCAGTCATTTCCTGCCTTTGTACATGATGAGTTTGAACATGCTCATCAGCAGTCAGAATTTTGACTTACCCAGGGGCAGATGCTGGCTGCAGTGTGCCGTTCCTTCTGTGGTGGATGTGTTCAGTGTTGCCAGAAATCATTATGCAGGGAGGGGTTGTGAGACATAGGAGAGAGGTCTTCATTTAGATGTATTATGCAACTCAAATGATGAAAGGCAAATCACTAGAAAGTGATTTTTGCATAGACCAATTGATGCATTTAAGAGTTCAAAATTAAAGTTTAAGAGTAATTGTAACTTAATATACAAATGAATTGTTAATTGCATGATATGTCCTCAATGTCCAAAGAATAAGGAAGAAAATGTATGCCAAAACTTTGGGAAAAGCTTTCCAACCCAGTTAATGTTCTAAGTCCTAATAGGTTAATTGTGAGTCCTAAGACTTAACTCTTCCCAGGTTTCTTCAATGCCCTCTTTCAGTTTAAGGGTACAGAAGGCTCGTGGATAACAAACCATGTAAAATTCACTTAAGTTATTTAAATATTTGCTTTTATGCATGAGCGCGCACACACACAAACACACACACTCCCTTACACCCTTAATTAAATGTGAACCAAATGCTCTGCTTATATCCTATTAGTTGGGTTCAATGGTTACTCCATCAAATTCTGGACAATGATAAGTCTATCAAATCTTTTCTTCTTTCCTTTTTAAAATCATTTCATTAAATTAAGACAATGTGTAACTGCATCATCCAAGATCCACCCTGTGAAATTGTTGGGAATATTGTGAGCCCATCAGTTTGTCAGACCATATCTTTGTCTGCATTCCTAACTCTCAAGATATCCTTTCCTCAGTTGTATTGCCTTTCAACATGTAAATAAATACAGTGGCATTAAAATGGGAAAAAAAAATTAACTGAGCTTGGACTAAGGCCTCATGGGGGCAACAAGCAATGGAGATGCAAGCATTGCCCTCAGGCTGTAATCTTCCAGCAGAAGGAATACTGGGACAAGGTACTGTTGTTATTTTTTTGTATTTTAATATTGTATTTTATTTAACCACGTATATATAAAATAGTATTTTAACATGTAATCAACACAGCAAGATTATCAATGAAATATTTTACCCTCTTTTTTCTTTTTTAAAAAATTTAATTTATTTATTTTAATTGGAAGCTAGTTACTTTACAATATTGTGGTGGTTTTTTCCATACATTGACATGAATCAGCCACGGGTGTACATGTGTCCCCCATCCCCAACCTCCCTTCATTTCTCTCCCCATCCCATCCCTCTGGGTTGTCCCAGCAAACCACCTTTGAGTGCCCTGTTTCACGCATCGAACCTGGACTGGTGATCTGTTTCATATATGGTAATCTACATGTTTCAATGCTATTCTCTCCAATCATCCCACCCTCGCCTTCTACCACAGAGTTCAAAAGTCTGTTCTTAATATCTGTGGGGAACAAGGTACTCTTGAGGGGCGTCAACATCATTAACCATGGGAGCACAGAGTGGTCAAAGGAACAGTCTCAGAGACAAGTGAGGCCTTGAGTTAGATCTCAAACCAGGGCCAGTATTTCAATAAGCTGACTTAGGAGTGGGGAAAGGCCACTCCAGGGAGATGAAGGAGCTTGAACTAAGACCCAGAGAGAAGACTAGGAAGGAGGTCAAGTCTGCTGCTGTGTGGGGTTCAGGGGAGAGGAGAGATGGTGTCTTGTATGTCAAGAATCCCCTACATACAATTTTCACATGTAACATTTCTGAAATTGGGATACATCTTTGAATCAATTTTATACTTACTAGTATAAAAATATTCATGTTTTTAAATATCCAACAGATATAGATTTAATAATATACAGTAGCTACTATTACTATTACTTGTAAGAAAATAAGAGAGGTTACCTTTGAAGAGAGTGGCTGTGGGAAACAAAGGTGGAAAGGGTATTGACTTTCTCTTTAAACATTTGTTTGGATTTTTAACAAAATATGTATATTATAGGAGCTCTGTCATCAGGACTGTCTTCCCTGGAGGATATAACACAAACTGTTCTCTTTGTGTCACTATTTTATTGAAAATTAAACCAATAAATGTTAGATTGCTTTAAAATAGGTGTTATTTGATGAATATTTACATTAGGCACTGAGTGGTACATTATTTTGTTTGATCTTTACCATAGCTTGATGAGCTCTGTCCTATTAATACCCTCACTGGATTCTTGAGAGATCAGAGGTTCAGGGTCACACAGCAGGGAAGGCAGGAGCCCAGCTATAAGTGTGGGAGACAAGAACAAGGTAGGAGGTGCCCTACAAGCTCCAAAGTGCTGGGCATCCTTCATCTCAGGCTGTTTCCGAACTGACCTGAGAGGCAGGAATGAGATTACCCACATTCTACAGAAAAAAAAATAATAATAATAAAGCAAAGCAAAAACTCCTCCTAGTGGTAATGAAGTGAGGATGATGGGGATGGACAGAAATGTAATTGGGAAAGCCAGGTTCACTGTTGACTTGAGGGCTTAGCTCAATTCTTCAAAAGAATCCACCTCCAAGGATCAAAATAGCCTCTCCAGAGCTGGATATTTCCCCCTGAATGAACCCCAGCCCCAGGAAGGCCCCTGGGCTTCATCTCCCCTGCCTCAGGCAACCTGCCTTCACTTCTCAAGAGTCTGTCTCAAGGGGTGGGTCAGAGCCTCCACCTCCTCTCTGAGACTGATGAACCTCACAAGTCTCTTATCTGGATTAAGAGCTCAGATGTGAGGCACAGAATTCTCAAGGGTCCCTCATACCCCTTGGTACCCAGCAATTTTTCTAACTATTTTAACTTTCCTTTCAAGTTCAAAGGATTGGTTTAAAAAATAAACCACTTGTTATTACAAGTAAGCAAATTTTGACATTTAATAGAGAATTATCTAATTCAGTTTCAATATATTCTCATTAAAAGAATAGAGAAATAGAAATAGTAGAGGAGAGTAATAGCACATCCATCACCTAATTGGGTAGACACATCCAGACTCAAACATTGTTGGGAAGTCCCATTTAACAGCAATCTGGAGTCCCAGTTGGGGAAAAGTCCTTGGCAGTGCATCCACTCCATCAGTGAGAATTCAAGTTGCCATTTTGAGGGTTCCTGCTAACAATCCCAGGCCACAAACTGACAGCATCATCAGTTTGTGACAAATCCCTGCTCTAGTTTCAAGTTAATCTTTTTATAACGCTATTGGTTTTATCTTTCAAGTCAAAGGATTTTGTTAAGTCCCAGGCATGGTTGCCCAAACCTCCTCTCAAGAACATCAAGAATTGCTCCCTATCTTATCTACAGCGCCACAGCTTGCACTCGAAAGCAGGCATGTAATCAGGGCACTGTCCAGGCAAGTCAGAAGCAAAGATAGAAGGCCTGCTCTCTTGATTGTCTCTGAAACCCGAATAAGACTAAGTATCACCCTGTCCGAGGACTGGAAAAGGTCAGTTTTCATTCCTGTACCAAAGAAAGGCAATGCCAAAGAATGCTTGAACTACTGCACAATTGCACTCCTCTCACACGCTAATAAAAATAATGCTCAAAATTCTCCAAACCAGGCCTCAGCAATACATGAACCGTGAACTTCCAGATGTTCAAGCTGGATTTAGAAAAGGCAGAGGAACCAGAAATCAAATTGCCAACATCTGTTGGATCATCGAGAAAGCAAGAGAGTTCCAGAAAAACATCTATTTCTGCTTTATTGACAACGCCAACGCCTTTAACTGTGTGGATCACAACAAACAGTGGAAAATTCTGAAAGAGATAGGAGTAACAGACTACTTCACCTGCCTCTTAAGAAATCTGTATGCAGATCAGGAAGCAACAGTTAGAACTGGAACAACAGACTAGTTCCAAATAGGAAAAGGAGTACGTCAAGGCTTTATATTGTCACTCTGCTTATTTAACTTATATACAGAGTACAACATAAGAAACACTGGGCTGGATAAAGCACACGCTGGAATCAAGATTGCCAGGGGAAATATCAATAACTTCAGATATGCAGATGACACCACCCTTATGGCGGAAAGCAAAGAAGAACTAAAGAGCTTCTTGATAAAAATGAAAGAGGAAAGTGAAAAAGTTGGCTTAAAATGCAACATCCAGAAAAGTAAGATCATAGCATCTGGTCCCATCACTTCATGAAAAATAGATGGAGAAACAGTGGAAAAAGTGACAGACTTTATTTTGGGGGCTCCAAAATCACTGCAGATGGTGACGACAGCCATGAAATTAAAAAACGCTTACTAGTTTGCATTCCCACCAACAGTGTAAGAGAGTTCCCTTTTCTCCACATCCTCTCCAGCATTTATTGCTTGTAGATTTTTGGATTACAGCCATTTTGACTGGTGTAAAGTGATACTTCATTGTGGTTTTGATTTGCATTTCTCTGATAATGAGTGATGTTGAACATCTTTTCATGTGTTTGTTAGCCATTTTTATGTCTTCTTTGGAGAAATGACTGTTAAGTTCTTTGGCCCACTTTTTGATTGGGTTGTTTATTTTTCTAGAATGGAGCTGCAGGAGTTGCTTGTATATTTTTGAGATTAATTGTTTGTCTGTTGCTTCATTGGCTATTATTTTCTCCCATTCTGAAGGCTGTCTTTTCACCTTGCTTATAGTTTCCTTTGTTGTGCA